>OU343223.1:281157876-281259356 GCA_910596185.1 Chrysanthemum makinoi | reverse complement strand
AACTATTGTTGTAAGAGAATTCTGCCAAAGGCAAGTGTTTATCCCAACCTTTTCCAAAATCGATCACACATGCTCGGAGCATGTCTTCCAAGGTTTGGATAGTCCTTTCACTTTGGCCATGGGTTTGAGGATGATATGCGGTACTCATATCCAAACGAGTGCCTAAAGTCTTTTGAAGAGATTTCCAGAAGTGTGAAGTAAAACGACTGTCACGATCAGAAATGATGGAGATTGGCACTCCATGACGGGATACAATTTCCTTTAGGTATAGTTGAGCAAGGGTTTCCATTTCGTCATTCTCCTTAATGGGTAAGAAATGAGCGGATTTGGTAAGGCGATCGATGATAACCCAAATGATGTCGTAACCTCTAGCAGTCTTTGGTAGTTTGGTTATGAAATCCATAGTGATTCTCTCCCACTTCCAAACTGGGAGTTCAGGTTGAGTTAACAATCGGAAGGTTTTGACATTCGGCTTTGACTCGAGAACAGGTGAGACATTTCCCACATACGTTGCAATTTCAGCCTTCATGTTTGGCCACCAATAAAGCTTCTTGAGATCTTGGTACATTTTGTCAGATCCCGGATGAATGAAATATTTAGACTTGTGAGACTCATGCATAATGAGTTCCCGTATTCCTCCATAAAGTGGTATCCAACTTCTATCGCCAAAACATAAGGTTCCATCCGATCTTTGCGCAAAGCCGTTCTTGTTTTCCGGCATTCCAAAGATTTTCTCGTTGGGACGGTTTTCAGGTTTGAGAGCTTCAGCTTGAGCTTCAAGGATTTTTGATGGAAGGGGTGACTTAATTGTCATTCCCAAAGATCTTACTCGAAGAGGTTTAGGTCGATTCTTTCGACTAAGAGCATCCGCCACAACATTTGCTTTTCCCGGGTGATAACGAATTTCACAGTCGTAATCACTAAGCAATTCTAGCCATCGGCGTTGTCGCATGTTTACTCCTTTTGATCTAGAATGTGTTGGAGACTTTTATGATCGGTAAACACCGTACACTTGGTTCCATATAGGTAATGTCTCCATATTTTGAGGACGAAAACCACGGCTCCCAATTCCAAGTCATGGGTAGTGTAGTTCTTTTCGTGAGTTTTGAGTTGTCGCGAAGCATAAGCGATCACCTTGTTTCTTTGCATCAATACCGCACCTAACCCTAGGTGTGATGCATCACAGTAGACCACAAAATCTTCCACTCCATCGGGTAAAGCTAAGATAGGAGCTTCACAAAGCTTTTGTTTCAAGAGTTGAAAGGCTAACTCTTGTTCTTCACCCCAGTCAAAATTCTTCTTTTTCTGGGTTAGCTCCGTTAGAGGTTTAGCGATTTTCGAGAATCCTTCGATAAATCTTCGATAATAACCCGCAAGACCCAAAAATTGGCGTATCTCGGTAGGGGTAGTAGGGGATGACCAATCTTTGACAGCTTCGATTTTTGAAGTGTCAACATGAAGACCATTACTATCTATCACGTGACCAAGGAATTGAACTTTTTGAATCCAGAAGTCGCATTTGGAAAATTTAGCATACAACTCTTCTTTCTTGAGTAGCTCCAGGATGGCTTTCAAGTGTTCCGCATGCTCTTCCTTATTGCGGGAATAGATCAGAATGTCGTCAATGAACACAATCACAAATTTGTCCTAGTAAGGTTTACACACTCGGTTCATTAGGTCCATGAATACCGCCGGTGCATTTTTCAAACCAAATGGCATCACTTGGAACTCATAGTGGCCGTATCGTGTTCAAAAAGCAGTTTTTGGAATATCTTCTTCTCTAACTCTCAGTTGGTGATACCCAGATCTCAGATCAATCTTTGAGTAGACGCTTGACCCTTGCAGTTGGTCAAACAGATCATCAATCCTAGGCAATGGATAGCGATTTTTCACCGTTAGTTTGTTCAACTCTCGGTAATCAATACACATACGGAAAGATCCGTCCTTCTTTTTGACAAATAAGACCGGAGCTCCCCAAGGCGAAGAACTCGGTCGAATGAATCCTTTTTCAGACAGTTCTTGAAGTTGGTCAGACAATTCTTGTAGTTCGGAAGGTGCCAATCTATAAGGTGCTCGTGCCACGGGTGCCGCTCCCGGCACTAGCTCGATTTGGAATTCTACTTGCCGAATCGGAGGAAGACGCCAGCAAATCTTCAGGAAATACTTCGGGAAAGTGCCTAGCCAGGGGGACGTCTTTTAGTTGTTTCTCATCCGCTTCCTTCTTCTTCATTACTTGTGCTAGAAAAATGTAACATCCTTTTTCTATGTACTTTGCGGTCTTAACGCACGAGATGATGTTCAATCGGGTCTTACTATGATTACCCCGAACGATTAGAGTTTCCCCATTGAGAGGAATGTGAACGACTTTCTCGTCACAGATGATTCTTGCACGATTCTTGGATAGCCAATCCATGCCAATGACAACATCGAAGCTACCAAGTTGAATAGGCATAAGGTCTATATCGAACGGGTGATTTGACAAAGATAGGTTGCAACCTCGAAGGATAGTGTTAGTTCCTACTATTTTTTCATCGGCTAGCTCTACTTCATAAGTGGTATCTAGGGCGGTTGGGGTGACTTTTAACAAAGGTGCAAACTTAGAAGACACAAAGCTTTTGTCGGCTCTAGAATCAAATAACACTTTAGCTAAATGATGATTGAGTGAAAACGTACCCGTCATGACGTCCGAGTTTTCTTGTGCATCTCCATCTCCTAGCACATAAGCTCTTGCTCTAGAAGGGTTGTTGTTATTGTTGTTCCCGTACAGTTTTGGGCATCTACTCTTGACATGTCCAACTTCTCCACATTCAAAGCAAGTTATTCCCATGGGTTGAAGGTTACTTCCGGTAGCAGGGCTTCGGCAATCCTTGTGAGTATGACCCACCTTGTTACACTTTCCACACTTAGTAGTACAACGTCCCACGTGATGTAGGTTGCATCGAGTGCTCAAAGGGTGTGATCCAGCATAGCCTCTTCCAGTGGCGGGGGTAGCAGCATAAGCCCGCGCAACTTCTTGCCTACGGTTTTGTTGATTGTGGTGGTTGTTTCGGTTTTGGTGGTATGGGTTGGGATTGTTGTTGCGGGGTTGGTTATGATTGTTGCGGCCTTGATTGTTGTTGCGGTTATTGTTGTGATGGAAAGAGTTGTTGTGATGGTAGTTGTTGGAAGTGTTGCCTCGACGGTCATCAAATTTCCTTTTGTTGTCGTTAGTTCCTTGCACGGATCCATGTTTCAGGACTTGATCCATGGGTTGGTAGGAGATTGTGATCACTTCAACCACAGTCTTGGGCTTTGATGCAGTAACATTGCCCTCAATGCTTCGGGGTAATCCCCCAATGAGGTTTTCCAGCAACTTGACATTATCAGAAACCATGGATGGGGATAAAGCTTTCAATTCTTGGAAGCGCTTGAAGTAGGTTTTGAGATCATTGCCCTTAGTAGCCAGATGATAGAACTCATCTTCCAGTTTCTTGATCTCGGTCCTTGGGCAGTATTGCTTCATCATCAATTGCTTCAGTTCAGTCCAAGTGGTTTTGTAAGCTTCTTCCATGCCCATAGGTTGGGCATGAGCTTTCCACCAAGACAATGCATCCTCTAGTAGAGTACCAGTAGCAAATTTCACCTTGCAATCTTCCGAGCAATCACTTAGGAGAAACACAGTTTCAAATCTTCGAACCAATGAATAAGGCCAACAGCGCCTTCAGTTCCTTTGAAGAAGGTAGGTTTGCAATTCATGAACTCCTTGTATCCACATTTGCGATTCACCATAGTTTCATTCCGGTTGGCTTGATTTGGGGCTTCGTTTGTTCGAACCGCCTTAGCAGGTCTTGCAGCAAAAGCAGCACCAATCTCATTAGTAACTAGCCTCCGAATTGCTTCAGGGGTCATCTCAGGAGTTTGGGTAGGGGTAGAGGAAGCTCTTGTTCTTGCCATTTTTCTAAAGACATACACTCAGATTTTAGGTATCATTCAACATAAGTGTGAGTTATTACAAAAATGATTTCATAATAGTCAAGATCATCACATTATATTAATAGAGCATAAGCATCATAAGAAGAATCACAACATGTTAGAACCACACAAGAGAATATATATAAATGATCACGTCAATTTATATAAGCCGATAAATAAGAAAGATCACCATACATAAGAACATAAGGAAATCAACCATAATGTCATAGGTTCATCATCCATACATAGCGATACGATAACCATACAATGTCACACCAATAGCTTGTTCGATAGTTTAACAAAACATGCGAATACAAAGCCTCTATTAGTGCCACAGGCGGCAGGCTAAAGTACTAGGAAAACTAAGTAGGTGAATCTCCGATCTAGGGACTGTCGGGTGTGCCACTCACTCGACGCTGCAGGTCACGAACAAGCTCAGCCAAGTCATCCATCTCTCGATCCCTCGCCTCCAATCTCTGCTCAAGAGTAGTAGTACAAGTCTCCATGATCACTATTCGCTCAGATTGTCTCTGTACAACTCCCTCTAACATCTCAACTCTGTCTAGCAACTCTAACCTCTCCGACTCCATCCTCCTCTCCAGAAACTATCACTGCCTCACTAGCTCGCTCCTACTGAGTGCCAATCCTATCAAATACCTCCTCCATCACAATCCTCCCGAAAATGAGGTTCTCGACCTCCTCCTCTATGCTCTCAACCCGGACCAATGGAACCTCATCGACGAATGCCATAGCCTCCTCAAGCTGATCCTCACATCGCAGAACTCGTGCAGCTAACAATGGCACAGTGTGGTGGAGAGGTTCTCCCGTAACAGGAAGAGTCTCAGCAGCAGCAAACAAATGATCTCCAAGCTCCATAGCACTCGGTGAACCCTCCTCCAACCTCCATCGACTAATGACAGGCATCAAGAAGGACCAACGTTTAGCGTCAACCCTCCTATGGGATCCCGGCTCACAGGTACAAGTCACAGCATAATGATATGGGTCAGAATGTGAAGGTGAGAAATGGACTCTCTCCCTAAGGGATATCACAGGCTCAGTATGCATCACCAAGGGTGATGATGCACGGGATGGAGACGAAACTGGTACGGTAGTGGTCTGGTAGATGAAAGTGGTAGGTGGTGGTAGTGGTGAGGTAGGTATGGGTGATGTGTAGGTGCAACTGGTGGTGGGAAAGCAGAAGATGATGGTATGTCAGAAGGTGGAACGAAGGTGATGGGTGCCTTCACTCGTTTCTGAGCGGTATGCATAAAGGTCGCACCATCCTTATGTTAACGAAATGGCTTGCCGAATGGCGCAGGCTCGTAGGGTTTGAGAACCCTAGCTCGCTTTCGCCTTCGGCGAACAGGTAGTGATGATGGGCGAGAAGCAGTGGAGGATACGGAATCGGTGTGTGAAGGTTTCTGGGATACAATGTCTGAAGGGGATAGCCACTGCTGTGACTCCAGGTATCGATCATAGGTGGGGGGACAAAAAAGGGCAGATGCTTGGGTATGGCCAAGGCAGGTGGGGTGACAGCGACTTCACCCTCCTCGAAGGGCTCAGTCTCAGAGGACTCAGGTACAATGAGAGCCGGTGCCAAGGGAGTAGAGGCAGAGGACATAGTGTCCTCAATCTCAATGTCGGAGGTCAGGTCGATAGGATGTGTAGCAGAAGACATGGTACTGTAACAACCCAAAAGAAAATATGCATTTATAAGTATAAGTAATGCCATGCAGTAAATAAGATTTAGTTAGTCGCGCATAATCTGCCACGCAAATCTAAATGCCTAACTAAATGAAAGCTAGCATTATAAGTTTTTATCATGCAAAGTTTTACTAGTCATGTATTATCCGCCAAGCGAATCTCATACGTGCAATCGGTACGAAGTAGGCGTGGAGGACGTGAAGTGGTGGTGTAAAACGGTCCATTTGAAAACGTGGTTATAGTCCAATTTGTTTTGAAAATACAAGTTGGTTCTCTATAACCTAAGCTCTGATGCCATCTGTAACACCCCCAAAATCACAATGTGACAGCGGAAGACTATTTGGGGTATTACTTAGAGGATCACAGTCATAAGTCATAGAAAACGACTCTAAAGAGACATTTTTAATAAAAGATTGTTACCATTTCATAAAACTCAATGTTTTGGAACACAAGAGAAAATACCACAAGTTTTGAAGTTACATAAAAGATAGTTCAAATGTTTACGAAATGATAACTTTATTTAAAAACAACACCACTTCCAGCGTCCCATGACGTCCACTCCGCGCCTTCATGATATCCTAATTAGTACCTGAGATGAACATGCTTAAAAGGTCAACAAAAAGTTGAGTGATATTCATAGGTTTAATAAATAGTTTGTGAAAACGTAGAGGGGGTGAATACGTTACCGTTTAAAATCATTAGATCTTTTGTATCAAATCACTTATGAAGCTTGTTATTATATGAAAGTATCAATTATTATTTATGACTAATATAAAGCATAGTAAACCAAGTTGTCACACAAGCATCATCATCAAATCACATCATAAGTAATTATAAAAGTAAAGAGGTAAAGAAAGGAAAGTTCAAACCGAACACGAGGATTTATAGTAGTTCGGTCACGGATCTCCTCTCCGCCCTACTCCACTCCCCGAGTACCCAACTCGAGAGTTACTTCACTAAATCAACAAGCTCCCTTCTCGGCGGAGAAAACCTTACAATCGTCGCTTACACTTTTTCCGGTACAAAGCTAAATACCGAGTTCTAGTTCGAGGTAGAACCAACCTAACGTCGCCTATACAATATTTCCGACACTAAGCTAGATGTCGAGTTCTTTTCAAGGGTACAACCACTCCCACTATGTTTTATGGCCCAATATAACAAACCTTGTGTTTTATGGTACAAACACATAAACCATCTAATCTAGTTTGGTGAAAGTGTTGTGATGATGCAATAATGTTTACAATGATGATCCATGACATAAATGTCTAATGGATATGAATTACTAATCTAAATAATCTTCTTAAATAAGAAATCTTCAATCAATGGGGATATCAAGAGATCTTGAATCTTCATATGTTGATATGCTTTGGTGCATGAGGATGGCTAGATCTCCAAGCTTTTCTTGGTTGATCAAAATGTAAAGTATGCTTACAACAAAGATGAATATTAGAAGCATTATGATCATGTGATGATGAGGGTGATTAATGTATATTACTACATGGTTATCTATAGATCTAAAAGATGAAAGAAAGATAGAAAGAATGTGTGTTGGAAGGGATGATTGAAATGAGAAGACAATGGGCTCTATTTATAGCCAAAAATGTAATCTAAAAAATAATACTTGATATCTTAGAATATCTCCAAAAGGTGAAGAATGGTGGGATCACCCTGGTCCCATGCATCCTAAGGATACCAACCGGACCCTCCCCCAAGGACCCGACCCCAGGCAATGAGCACCTGTCCCAGTGACTGTACTTATCAAGAGGTTGGGCTTTGAACCCTGGCCATTTTCTCCAATAGGCCCCTCGTTGACCAGCCAATCTGAGCATTTGCGGTGGGGGGATGGTACCAATTGAAAGCTTTTAGGCCAATGGAGAGATTCGAACCCCGGTCTATTGACACAAGGTTGGAAGCTCTTACCATTGGACTAAAGGCCCATTGGTTTGATATCTTAGAATATCTTTCAAGATCTTGCAAATCTAACCAAATATTGACCAAATCTTCTAAAGATATGATGATGCATGAAGTGATGTAAAATTGTATTTTCATTTAGATTAAAATGTTCATGAAAATAAACTTGTAAAATGTATTATGTAACTAGTTTATAAAAAGTCTAGTTGCCTTTTATAAAATAAAATATCTAGTTAGGTGCTTGTCAAAATAATATATATTTTGTCAAGTGTAAGTAAACTTTAGTACTTGTATGAATATTATAGTTAGTTTACTTGTACAAATAAAAGTATATATTTGTTAGACATTTTACAAAAGATGTATTTGTATGAAATACTTGTGAATGAAAAATGTAAAATGAGGTTCGAAATAGAATGGTTAACCTATTAAAATACTTAGTGACTCTAAGCGTATTTTAAACATTCTAAATGATTTGTTAATGGGTTTGATCATAATGCCACATAACAAACATGTACGAACCTGTGTTGTAACATACGAGGACTTGAGACATCGAGAGGTGTTGAATGTATGTTGAGACAAAGTGTGATTACAAGTAACTTGTACATTTTACGTTATGTATTACAAGTTACATGTTTGTCATCAATCAAAACAAACGAGACTGTATAGATTAAATATCGTAATATTTGCACTAACAATCTCCCCCTTTTTGATGATGACAAATATATGTAAACGTAATAGAAAGTAAAATGTAAAAGGTTACTTGTATCCTTACTACCTTTACATTACCTTCTCCGTTTACACTCTTCTCCCCTTTTGTCGAAAACAAAAGGGCGTGTCCTTGGAGTTTAACTTTATCTCTCCCCAAAAAGGCGAGCTTGCATCATCCCTAGTGAAGTTAAATCGTCCACTTCAATCCGTCCCTTGTTTGGTAGCGGATCCATGGATCAAATAAAGAGGCTTAACCTACATCAAGGTTAGTTTTATGCAACAAAAATTATGATAAATATATGAAAAAGAAAAATGCATAGCAATGTTAGCCTATTTTCTCCACTTTTTATCGAATCACAAATGCTTGTTGAAAAGTGAGAATGATGATAAATGCGTGCATGCTCCCCCTTGACGGTTGCTCCCCCTTGTTTGAGGCGTCAGGGTATGATAAAAAACCTACAAAAAAATATTAGTGCAAAACTATATTCGTCATTGGACGAGTAAGTGATATACAACAAAGTGTGTATAAGATGCACTTAGTAAATGCTTGACGGAAGCTCCCCTTGCTCTAGGGCGTCAAGATGAACCTTCAAAATAAATATTAGTATAATAGAAGCTTTGTCTTTAGACAAATATGTCATATACAACCAAGTGTATAGACGATGCAATATGAGTGCTTAAAGGATATTCCTCCTTGTTCGAGGGTGTCAAGAAGCACCTAAAATAAGAAAAATAATTGATGCAAACTTCATCCTTAGATGAGTAAGTTATATACAATCGAGTGTATATGATGATGAACCTACAATGAAAAACATTAGTGCAATATATTTCATCTTTTTCACAAAGAAAAATAAGATGTATATATGTGATAAATGATATAATCAAAGATCTCATGAAGTGTAGTTTCCTAATTACAATCATAAGAAAAGTGAGAATATAATATGATAAAAGCGTACAAAATAGTTCCTAGAAAGAAGATATGAAGTCTCTCACCGGGTGTGCCACTAGTGGTGCTAGTGTTGGTGTCGGTTTACTAGTAGGATTCATGTGGTGATGGTAGATGACTCGAGATTTACAAAAGTAAGTTTTTGCTAATCCATGGTGGTGATGATTAGTGAAAGTGGTGATGGAAGGTGGTGGTGATTAGGTAGGAAGCTATTAAGGAGTTAGAAACTCATATGTATAGCAAATATAAAAATATGGACTCATGCAATCCTTTCATCATGTCAAGTGACCAAAGCTAAGAGGAAAAAAAATGTGAATGGACATTGCATTTCAATGATGCATAAGGGTTATGATTTGAATGATTTATTGATGCTAACAACCTATTGTTTTGAGCAAGTTCTCATATGCTTCAACCCAAGAGTAATCAATAATGCGTTCTATCTAAGAATATTATAATGAAGATACCAAAAAGTATAAAAGTGGTAACATGAAGATAAATTCGTTTATTGATTGACACGAATTATAAAAATGACCTATTATAGGTGACAATGGGAAAGGTAGTATTAGCATGGTTTTGATGGACATGGATGATTACCACATTGAAAAGAAGTGAAGACAATATGGAAAATACTAATAATAATAATGAGTACCTATATGAGGATGAGAATGACATCATATGAGTGAGAGCTTGATAGACCAACGTGTTGGGAATGGTTGTTTTGATTAATATATCGTTTACACTGACAAGGACATGCATGATAAGCGAGAAAAGGATAAGATCCTATGATGGTGTTCTAGATAGTGAAGTTGTAAGGTACTAGTTTAAGGAAAATCCTATATGTGGAGATGAAGACGTTTTGTAAAAACACATGATGCGTTTTTCACTTGATGAGGTATTGGTGCAAACTTGTGATAAAGAGTTAAAAAGGTTGAACTAGTTGTGGTTTCGTGAACCGGTTTTTAGCTAAGTGGTGTTTACCTATGTGTTGGTATTTTAGAGTCTAAGAGACATAAATTTTGACAAAAGAAAATTATGTGAATGGATTTCTCTCCCCTTAATTGGTGGACATCCAACATAATGTGTAATGTATCAAATAAGGAATGACAACAAAGTGTTTAGGAGGTTATTCGGGGTTAACGAAAGAGATGAGCTTAGTGATGTTTTTCTGGATGATGGTTAGCATACAATGAACTTCATCCTTAAAGTCACGTACCTCTTCTAGATTAATACGAGATGATCGTATGATGAGGCATGTGTTTTCCAAATAGGAAGTGAAGAGGATTAGAGTGTTGTTATAACTAAATAATGATGGAGGTGATTTTTAGAATGCGGAAGCAAAAATGAGATTTGGAAAGAGGTCGGTTGAAAAAAATACAAAGCCAACCCTCTAGAACTTAATTCTATATGCTTTTAAACTATATGCAAGTGTAGGGGTCCCATAAAGCATAGTATTAATCTACGTAGCAATAAAGGGGATTATGCAAAATGAGCATATAAAAGTTAGAACCAAGTGAGATAACAAATAATTTGTTATCAACCTACAAAACAAATTTGTTAGTGACAAAAGATGTTAACATGATAGAAATCAAATGATAACATATTATATAAGCAAAAACAACACATTGCACTTAGTAGACAAGAAATCACCACACAAGATAGCATCAAAACAATCATATTATGCAAGAATACGACTTTATTCAAGACATTTCATTATGAGATTGTTTTGTCGTTAGAATTAGACACTTAAGCATACTTGGATATACAATAATCTATGTGATTAATTTGTAAGATAAAAAGGCTTCTAAAAGTTAGTCATACCAAAAGCACTTTGACAGATTATATGTGCACACATAGCAAACAAATAGTGTGACAAGAAGCAAAAGAAACAAGATGAAAGATTCATGCAAGCCATGTTTAAGACATAACAATTTGGAGCATGTATCATTTGGATCGTACTACACATAGATGTAATGAATGCCAACTAATAGCTTTCAAACACAAATATATCATATAAAAATTATCACGTATCAAAATGGCATATTATGAGTTCATAAGTAACATGTTAATCATGCTAAAAATAATTCAAAAGTAAGTATCATGCAAATAAAGTTTATGTTTAAACGTTTAGTATCATGAAACAAGAATACAAACATTATAAAGATAAAATCGTACTAAGGTTTACACATTTGACTTGTTATCAAACACTAAGATTATGTCAAATCAACTTATCGTATTAAACAAGAACATGTAATCAACACATGTAAGTGCAATGCAAGAGGTTTTACTAAGTTTTACACATTTGACTAGTTATCAAACACTAAGATAATGTCAAATCAACTTATCGTATCAAACAAGAACATGTAATCAATACATGTAAGTGCAATGCAAGTGGTTTTAAAAGAAAAGTCATATATACTACTTGTTTGATTAGTATTCCTAAGGCGAGGCCAACTATCAATGTTTTAACACTTACTTTAGGCAAGTATAGGAAAACAGATTTTTCAAGTTGGAGAATGAATATGAGACTATTACTAGCAGTGCTCAATTAAGGCTAAACACGACCATTTTTACGGGTGATTCCACATACCCAACTTCTCTCCAGGAAGCAATTCAACCATTATGTCAAATTGAGTTTCTAGTGCAATAGGTTCTCCAGTAGTCATTCTCATGTTAGAAAGATGGGAACTCCTACTTTTGCCTATTAAAGTGCATAAAAGATGATAGTTTACCAATACTTGGCTTAATGTGACACAACTAATATGCAATACACATGAATTTTAACAATGTTGTGTTGATAAACGATATGTTTTAATCTCGTGTTTAGAATCAAAGGTTGTTCAAATTACATAGCTAATTGTATGATCTAATGGATGACATCTTTTATGTTGAAGAGTATACATTAAAAGTTATTTGATTATCTAAGACTATGGAATGGAATATGTTAAATTAAGAATGTTCTCAAGAAAGCTCTTTGGAACTTTATTTGACAAGAATCTAAATAAGGTTACTAACTTCAATAGATCATGTGTATGTTCTAGAGATGTGTAGTTTTAACCTTGGATGTGCACAAGGTTTGAGCAAGGTTAGGTTATGATGTACGCTTGAGAGGAAATGGATACAAATAGTATCTTTCAACAAATGAGATTATCGCATGGGATAAAGTTATCATGCTTATAAAAATAAGTATGACAAGATGAATTGGATACGCTAGTTCATAGAACTTGTTCATTTCAAGATCATTTGGCCAATGAGGTGTAATGAAATCTCTTGTAACACAACCGTTTATGTCACAAGGAGAGAATAATGCATAGGATATACAATATCCTTTTAACAAGATGAATACTTAATGCATGATTTCTTAGGCATAATGTTTTTCAAAACATCATGTTTTCCTAAATGAAGATATGAAGCCAACGTGTTTGAATCGGATAGTCCCATCTAAATAAACTTGGTCTCCAGATTATATTCACTAGATGATGACAAGATGAATTCACTCGAGTTTCTTATGTATACTCCTCAAGAGTCATTGTTGCTTGGGGTGTATGATGTTGGCTTTGAGATTGCATTTTAACATATGTTGTTAAAAATGTTGATTTGAGGTTTAATGAAATTTATGCAGAAGTTTAACGACAAAGTATTACTAATACTTTGATAATTTGTGAAGGTAGTACTACTTATACCTATTGGAAATTGACAACAATTACCAAGAGCACCATGCTTATTTGATAGTTGAGGTTCTAGCCATAATGAATTATCTAAGTCATTATATGTAGGAAAGGATATTTGAGTTTGTTCAACGTGCATTTGATTCAGTACAAGTGTTGGACACAAGGGCCTTTTGAGCAATACACTCAATGAATTCAAATGATGGTAAGGATGGTGGATTGGTTGATCTAGGTGGTAGGTCTTCTAGTGTGTCTAAATAAGGATGTGGTGATGTAGGGGTTTGTTGTGCTATGGGAGTACTTAGGTTGATTATTTGTCCATAGATGTTGAACACAAAAAGTACGGATACTAATTCTTATGGTTCATTGGTTGCTACAACTAGTGGGTGAAGTGCTTGAAGTTTTGGTTATGTCTATGAAGCTTAGGGGCTGAGGTATAGGTTCACCTTGAAAGGGCACGTTTGATTTAAAGGATGCTCTTGGAAGTTCATGAGCAATACGCTTAATGGTGCCAAAAGATGGAAGAGGGATAAGTGGCACAGTGGGTTGTTTGTTTTGGATAAGTGTTTCAACATGTGTTGTTAAAATACTTGGGTGTTGATTTTTCGGATATGACCTTTAATGACTACAATCGTAAGTCGCATATACTTGAATATTTCAGATGAAATACTTAAGTTGTCAATCCTAATTTGTTGAGATTATAAAGCTTAGATTGAACTTAAGGATAACAAGACTTGATAGTATGTCTTTAACATATGTGTGAGTTATGACTCTATGTAAATACTTATCGTCTTGAAGTATGACACATTATTTTCATGTTAACCAAGTGAGACAATACATGTAGATACAAAACAATATCTATAGTCATATGATAGACTTGTGTATGATATCTTTGCAAATAATGAGTCCAAATTTGTTAGTCTCGGTAAGTCATCTAAGTCATCCGCAAACGGGTGAGGAGATGTTGGTGGTGTTTGCACAAAGTACAAGTTTTGGATACTTTGGTAGTGAAGGTGTTTTGGATGGTTGTGAAGTAGTCATAATGGTGGGTGATTTTGATGGTGGAGTTGGAATACTTAAGTTTAAAAAGTTCACATCTTGAATGAGTGATGAGATGTTGAGAGGTAACGAGTCTGAGGATGAGGAGTTCAAGTTAATGAAGCAACAAGATCGAATGCTAATACTAGTGGTTTTCTTAAGTGGCTTATTTGAGGTTAATCCATACAAAGATGGTAGTTTCAAATGAGATGGAAGTGTCTAAGATCATGTCAAACATCCTAAGTTAATCCATTGAGGATGTGTTGAATGAGATATGAAAGATATGCATTAACAACTATCTTAGAAACAAAATTTGGCAAATTAGATTGCGGGATTTAGTAAAATTAAACAACTTACCTGTAGAATCCACGGAACCAATTTTTGCACAGTAGGAACCCTTAATTTGGTGCCTTTGGTCCTTCTTCTGAAGGAGCACGTAATAGACAGTACCAAATGTTTGGTGCCGTCTAATCCGTGGACACCAGAAAACTTCACAACCCCATTTTTTAGGTGTCGGGGAGTTTTCCTAAACCTGAATTTTTGCTTAAAACATGTGACATTAATCATTTCTAGTTAGGAAAAGTCAATAACACATATACCAACATAGTGGAGCATAGACTTTGACCAAGGGCTAACGATTTTCACATATAAGTGAAAATGGGTAAAATTTGATAACACCCGTGTGTTATCCCCTGCATGAACCGGTTAGCATACATCAATGTTTTAAGTTAGTTTATCATCCTACGAAGTGAAAACACATAAATTACATCATACAATATTGTTTTTGTCCTTGTACCAAACACTCTCTTAAAACCTTCATTTTAAAGTACTTAACTAATTTAGTTAGTACTCATTGCTAAGCGAATTATAACATTTCATAAGTTATGTGAGATGTTAGTATGACTTATGCAAAGAAAGTGATCTAATTCTACAAGCGATGGTAAAACAATTTTCCAACTTAGTGCACAAAATCTAGCAAATATCCTATTGTGCATAAACATGAAATCGTCAAACAAGTGAATAAATAGCATGGCAAGATTGAAACTTATATTATGTAAACAAACAAGTATAAACAACAACTTGAAAATAAGCAAGAAACATATATGCAAACAACATATACAAGTGGTCATTTAGCATAGCATAACAAGAAAAACACTTTTCGTCATTTTGAGTTTAAGAATGACGATGTATACCAAGCTTAATTAGTTTCCTTTAAACATATTACCAAATTATTTAGTTTCAAAAGAAATTGTATCCAAGTTCTAAGAATACCAACTTAAATTACTTGATTCAAAAAATTTGAGTTTTTATGTTAAAGCGAAACTTAATTTCTTAGATATACTGTAGTATTTGGTCTATTTCACCTATTTAAAATTAGACTCAGGTCATGAGAGTATTTTTAAATAAAATTAGACTCAATTCCCTTTAAAATGATAGGTGGTTCGACTCCTACGGACTTACGGTTAATAAGTTATGAATTTTTTAAGTTGGCCAAAAAGCGCGTCTTGCAGGCCAAGGAACCAAAATTTAACAAGGGAGGAACCCTTTATTTGGTTCCGCCCAGTCCGTTAACCTTCACAGAATGTTGAAAAATGTACTTACTCATTGCGAAAAAGTGTAGGACTTACTAGATTTGATAGAAAAATATAACACACATATTTTGTTTATTATTTTTACTAATATGACTTATCTAAACATTTAACAACAAAATTTATAAGTATAATTAGCAAAACATTTTTCATATTATATTTCGCTTCAATGGTAATTTAATACATGGATCGTGCTCCATTTTAAAAACCATTTGTTTTGAAAATAAGAGCTACGAGGCTCTGATACCAATTGTGAAAACGTAGAGGGGGGGTGAATACGTTACCGTTTAAAATCGTTAGATCTTTTGTATCAAATCACTTATGAAGCTTGTTATTATATGAAAGTATCAATTATTGTTTATGACTAATATAAAGCAAAGTAAACCAAGTTGTCACACAAGCATCATCATCAAACCACATCATAAGTAATTATAAAAGTAAAGAGGTAAAGAAAGGAAAGTGCAAACCGAACATGAGGATTTATAGTGGTTCGGTCACGGATCTCCTCTCCGCCCTACTCCACTCCCGAGTACCCAACTCGAGAGTTACTTCACTAAATCAACAAGCTCCCTTCTCGGTGGAGAAAACCTTACAATCGTAAACACACTTTTTCGGTACAAAGCTAAATATCGGGTTCTAGTTCGAGGTAGAACCAACCTAACGTCGCCTATACAATATTTCCGACACTAAGCTAGATGTCGAGTTCTTTTCAAGGGTACAACCACTCCCACTATGTTTTATGGCCCAATATAACAAACCTTGTGTTTTATGGTACAAACTCATAAACCATCTAATCTAGTTTGGTGAAAGTGTTGTGATGATGCAATAATGTTTACAATGATGATCCATGACATAAATGTCTAATGGATATGAATGACTAATCTAAATGATCTTCTTAAATAAGAAGTCTTCAATCAATGAGGATATCAAGAGATCATGAATCTTCATATGTTGATATGCTTTGGTGAATGAGGATGGCTAGATCTCCAAGCTTTCCTTGGTTGATCAAAATGTAAAGTATGCTTACAACAAAGATGAATGTTAGAAGCATTATGATCATGTGATGATGAGGGTGATTAATGTATATTACTACATGGTTATCTATAGATCTAAATGATAAAAGAAAGATAGAAAGAATGTGTGTTGGAAGGGATGATTGAAATGAGAAGACAATGGGCTCTATTTATAGCCAAAAATGTAATCTAAAAAATAATACTTTATTAGATTTGATATCTTAGAATATCTTTCAAGATCTTGCAAATCTAACCAAATATTGACCAAATCTTCTAAAGATATGATGATGCATGAAGTGATGTAAAATTGTATTTTCATTTAGATTAAAATGTTCATGAAAATAAACTTGTAAAATGTATTATGTAACTAGTTTATAAAAAGTCTAGTTGCCTTTTATAAAATAAAATATCTAGTTAGGTGCTTGTCAAAATAATATATATTTTGTCAAGTGTAAGTAAACTTTAGTACTTGTAGGAATATTATAGTTAGTTTACTTGTACAAATAAAAGTATATATTTGTTAGACATTTTACAAAAGATGTATTTGTATAAAATACTTGTGAATGCAAAATGTAAAATGAGTATCGAAATAGAATGGTTAACCTATTAAAATACTTAGTGACTCTAAACGTATTTTAAACATTCTAAATGATTTGTTAATGGGTTTGATCATAATGCCACATAACAAACATGTACGAACTTGTGTTGTAACATATGAGGACTTGAGACATCGAGAGGTGTTGAATGTATGTTGAGACAAAGTGTGATTACAAGTAACTTGTACATTTTACGTTATGTATTACAAGTTACATGTTTGTCATCAATCAAAACAAACAAGACTGTATAGATTAAAACAAACAAGTGTAAGTAAACTTTAATTTTTTATCCAACTTAAGGTTTAAAAGATGTATTATTGCTAGTGTTTAAATAAGCTATAGTATCACCAAGCACTACATGAGTCAATAAGCCATTTGATTCTAACACCAATTTCTTAACCCAAGATCAATCAATTCAATCTCATATTACTTTCAATAAATCGACAATGGGTAAAAGTTTATAGTCGATTCCTTATAAAAATTAAACCACCCATTATACTTAATAACAAGTTTAAACCAAAGTTAACATTACAACAAGAATCAATATAAGACTAAAAGGAAGTCATGAAACCTTGCTAAGCCGACGAAGACCGTTCGTAGGGATTCACACAACTTCCACCCAAAACCCAACTCGAGCACTCCAATCTTGATACGAAACCCTTTTGGTGATGAAAGTAAGTAAGAAGTATGTGAAACCCAGGTCCTTCGTGGCCTTTATATAGGTGTAGATGGGGAAGTCCTTTCTTTGACCATTCGAAGGTGGGGATAGATTAAGAGTCTTCTTTGGGTAATGTTACCAGGCCTTCACGTGGCTCTCTTGGTGATATCATCCAGTCGTGGTCCAAGGAGGACAAAGGGTCCTTGGTTTTGTCGATTTGTTCCCATGGAAAAGCCAAAGAGGTATTCATTCTTGGATTGAAGTTAACTTCTGATGTTGGGAAAAGAGTTTGGAGGGTTTTCTATTAATGGAGAGGGTGAGGGCGTGTGCGAGGGGTAAGAAGATGGAGGCAAATATGGAGGAGGTGAAGCAGGTTTGTGGGGCGTTTTTCTGAGGAAGACGAAGAAGTAGAAAATAGGGGAAAGGGCGTGGGTTTGGTGGGGGATAGGGCTGATTTATTTATTAATTTATTTGTTTTTAATGTGTAATTAGTATTTATTTTGTAAAAAGGTATTAGTATTTGTTAGTTTGTGTATTGTATTTGGTACGAAGAGTATTTTGCGTTTCGCCGTTAAACTCGTAAACGCGTATAACTCCAACAGAAAAATTATATCTCTTATATTTTTGGACACGTCTTAAATAAACTGTCGTGATGATGTAATTTCCGATTTTTTATTAGTTCGTTTTATTTTTCGTGTTTTCATTTATTATATTGGTACGCGTACGGACTCGTAAGACAATAAAGTTTTCTTGTGAGACTGATTTAGAAATCAGTAGATATTAGGCATAATTAAATAAGACTACTCGGACAGGCATAAATTTTTATGCAAGAAAAGATGAAATGTACATGCTAAATGCTCAACTTAGTTCAAATAAATTTTGATAAACAGTCTAGTTCATAAATATGAAGATTTAAAATAGCGAAATTTTTCAGGTGGCTACAGCAAAGGACCCTGAGTCTCCTCATATCTCTTCATCATCAGATTCATCCGCTCATTCATCTCCACAACCATCCAAAGGAACAACCAGATCCACATCTAAATCAGTGAAGAAACCAACAGACTCTTGGATATCCCGAGCAAAAACAAAGATTGTCAAAGCTGTCAAGCAAGTACGAAAGAAGGATGTAACCAACAAAAAGCTGAATCAACTTGCTGACAGAATCAACTTTTCTTCAAAAGGGATAAACGAATTGTTGAAAGAAAGGGAACAAATCCAGAAGTTTATCAAAGGAGATTTCCAAAAGGAATTGGAGAAGACGGCAAGAGAATATACTCACAAGTTTCTTCTCGACCTTTGTCCCTGGTTTAACAAGAGAAGTATTTTCCAGACAACTTACTCCAAATATCGTCTCATTGGTTAAACATATAATGGCCAAAGAATCGATCTCTCTGAACTGAGTTAATTGCTAAATTGGTCATGCAAATGTCAAAACGATCTGCAACTTTTACTTCGGATGAAGCTAAATTTTTGAAGGTCTACTAGATTATCAACTCAGATCATTATGCAAGGAATCAGCAGATCAACCTAAACGACCAAGAGATGATGATGATAAGGACAAGGACTCTGCACTTAAACGTCCAAAGAAGTCTGGTGAATCTTCCTCCATGCCACCTCCACCCCAAAGGACTCCATCTCAACAACGATCTCCTCCACGCTCTTCTACTGACAAACCTCAGGACTTTGAGTTACCACCTCAGACAGAGAAAACCGGTGATCACTTCGAGTACACTGGTGGTAACGATGAAGAGATACCTGAGCCCCAACAACAACCCACCTCTACCGCCTCAACAAAGAAACCAGCATCCTCATCTAGGTCAAAGAAGAAGAAGAAGTCTCCTAAGGCTGATGTTGTCTCATGGCTAGACGAAGATGACACCGAGTTTGAATGGTTCTCTACACTTGTTGATGCTACTCCTGCCACTACTGATGATCAAGATATAGTAGAAGGTCGAACATTGGAGCATGCTAAGTTACTTCAAGAGAAGTTTCGGGTGAAGAAGATGACGAAATCAGAGTTGAGACGAATCAAGAATGAAGCCTTTCAACTACTCAAAGACAGCTCGGAAAGTGCTATTGAAGTTTAATATCACCTTGAAAACATAGCACGAGCCATGTCTCACAACACTGATTGGATCAACCCTGAAGCAAACATTGACTTCACCAGAAGAGACAACGCTCCATACTACACCGACTGGTCTTGACCTGTACCAACGATTGGCCAACCAGATCAACCTAAGATTCCATTCCGCTACTTCTTCAACAATGACTTGGAATTTCTTCTACACGGTAGCGATGGTTCAAAGAAATATGCTACATCACTGACACTTCCGTTCCTGGCAGCCATATACTCCAACTGCATAGCCATCGAAGAAAAGGCTACTCACATGTTTTCTAACCGTGTGGATCAGTATGACATTGATGCAATGTATGGGATTCACCATTGGCCGGAACGCCGACGAATCTACTACAAGAGCTGCCAAGTTCGAAAGTCTCAACATGAAGTGCACAGTGATAAAGGGATCATTGCTGTTAAGCATGTAACTCTTTCGTCTAAATGGGATTACACCTTCCTCAAGAATATTGTGGTCAAAAGACAAGACGAAAGGGACTATGAATTCTGTGAAGCGGACTTTCAGAACTTGTCTCTCAACGACATTGAAGATCTGTATCTTGCCAAAGTACAGGGAAGAATGAGACAATTGTCGACTGAAATTCAACGTGAATACATCAAGTCCTTTCTCATCTTCATCAGAAGCATAGTGATCCAGGAACGTGTAGAAGATTTACAACTTGCTGTTGAATCGTATCAGACACGTGTCAACCTCACCAGACCTCAGCTAGAACTTCCTGACATCAACCATCTTCCACAATACACTCTCGTCAGCAAACCATTCGGAGTAGTTTACCGTAGTGAACTACAACGCTACTGCTGGTGGCGCGTAGAGATCTTCATAAGTTTGGGGATCACACACTGAAGAAGGTCATGGACGGCTTGGCTTATAGGTTGAAGGCGATACATGAAGGCATTGGGTCTCCAAAGCGATGGAATTCGGGACAGACGGGATGTTAAGAGGATCATCACTCGGATCGATGAAAGGTTGTACAGAAGGGACCAGTTCAGAACTCTGGAGAGCTTCGTAGGTGGTCGTCCCAGGATTACTCTCACAGGCTATCAACGCCTTATTCGCATTCCTGGAAAGATTGATGGACTACCTGGTACCCCTTAACTTGCTTCATTTTTCTATTTGGATGTGTGATTTTATAATGACAATGGCTTGTGCACAAATAACAGTGTTCAACCCATTCTTGTAATGAAAGGACCTTGTGGTAGCCATTGCCACAATCCTTATAAAAGGAGCGAAAGCTTCTTACTTTTGAGTAAAACTTATCAAACCTTTCATTTTTCAAAGGTTTTCTCAAAAGAACAAGTACTTCCCCTTATGATTTTCAAAACCTCAAAAGTTTACATCACTTGTTGAGGGGGAGTATTTGATTAAAAACTTTGTTCACAAATTGTTCTTCGTGTAATCTTCCCACAAAACTCAAAATGGTCATATTTATTCTCAACATTTCTTCAAAAATAACATATTTATATGCCATTTTTGAGGGGGAGAAAAATTATGTGATAAGAAATATGTTGTGTTTTGCTATTGAATCCTCGTGTGAAAATACTTCAACCCATGAATTGACGAGATCTGAACAGTCATACATTGAAAAGATTTGTCTTCCAAGACTTATCCAAGTAAATTGTACCCATTCGAGAAGCTCTTGATAGACATGAACTATGACGGGTTTGACAACCTTTCGGGGTTGTCCACATCTTCAAGGTAGCTATTAGAGCTAGTTGTCACCTAAAAGCTGACAATGTATCTCTTTAATTATGCAACGTAATCGTGTCTCGCAAGGAATTGTCTATCTTGAGTTGATCAATTCAAAAGTGCGCTCTTTTCCTCACTGTGATTTGTCAAAATTCTTAAGCATATGTGGAGGGGAGTATTTCGAAAATCCAAAAATCTTGAAGTGTTCAAACATGGTTTTCATTTACAAACACTTCTAGAGATTTTCATGAAAATGGTTTTATGGAAATGGAGTTATAAGGTGATTAAGGTTAGGAATAACCGTCCTATGATCCGCAGAGCCGGAGGGATCTACCCAAGGACACTACCAATAGTTAGAATTAGAAGTCCTTAGGTATGATTATAAAAAGGAGAAAATGAGAATCGGAGAAAGAAGGAGTTGAAGAATTAAAAAGAAAAGCAAAGAAAAGGGTGAAAAGAAATAGCCCTCCAGATTATTCAACTTAGGGAAGACACCGGGTTCAATTCATATACTACTGGTTGTCACTTGATGACGCCGGTATTGAAGATTAAAAGTCGTCATGGACCCAGTGACGCATGCACTAAAACTTCTTAGCCACTCAAGTTTCTCTCAACAGAAGCTTGTTTCATTCTCACAGGGAACCCTACGTAAACTATCGGCTTTCTCTTAGAGATTGTTGGTATTGAAGAAGGAGACCTTCTCCCTAGTCTCCGCTCAGGAAAACCAAAGCGCACTATTAAGTCTAGAGCCACGAGATTCATCAAAAGATCTCTTAGGCACACTTGACATTTTTATCGCTTGACGTTCAACAATAAGAACGAAAGTGATACTTTATCGTGTCCTTCACAGATCTTAGCAATCTGTCGAGAACATTTATGAGAGGTTCACACATGTGATCCTCAGTGATTGAATGGAAACTCTTGCCAGGGTCAACATCAAACAGCCCTGACAGCAGGTCACTTCGGTAACTCCCCGTGGATTACGCTTAGTGTGTCTCAAACGGTCTACAGTCGTGATGTGATGGTTCAGTGTACCTCAGCGACTCATCTGAACTGTAGATGTACTTCGGTACATCGTGTTATCTCACTTGTGGGACTCCAGTTTAGGAACGGCCTTTGTGAGAATTAGAGTTGTGTTTTCACACTATGCTGTTAACACTCTCGAAGTTCGAACTTGTAAGTGCCGAATCCGCTTATTATTAACCTTTCTTATGTTTTCTTCTTATGGAAGCTCTAGAGCGGTGATTGTGCATTCTTCACATACTCATGCCAACAACATCACTAATGGAAGTTCTCTCAAAAGGCAATACAAAGTCAGAATGATTCTTCTTCAAGTCAAAGAATCTACAAAGTTTAAAGACTAAGAGAACTTCATTAATACTGAAATCCAACGTTAAAGAGCGTGTGAGCATGTTGAAGAAAGACGTGGAGACACTGGAGCAACGAAGCAGACCTGATGCAGACAACAACAACATACTATCACTACCATCACAAAGAACAAAGATCAAAGAACAAAGTAAATGATGACGTCAAAGCTGAATATTTCAAAGGAAACAATTCCTCTAAACTGGGGAGATTGTTCGAATCAAGACACTTCTTCTCACAAGAAAGAAGAATGTCGGAAGACGTCAAAGCTACTATTACATCAGCACCTACAACGTTTATCACTCTATCATTCATCACCAACACTTAGGGGGAGATTGTTGGAATCACTCCTAAACATTTATTCAAGTGTTAGTGATTTATATGTAATAGTTAGCTTAATATGGCCTTTATGTTTGTTATTAAGCTAAGGCTTATGTAGAAGGCCCATAGCCTTGGCCCAAGCCCATAAGAAGTGAAGGAGTCTAGATGTGTTGCCCTAGCTCCTTGCCCTATAAATACCTCTTGTAAACCTTCTATTGAAGGTTGGTTGTTCAATTCATTTCACTTCATACGCATAACTCTTCTTATTTCATACGCATAAGTGTCTTGTCTTGTTCATCCGATCATTCTCTTCTCTATCTCTTATATTGATGCTTGTGTTACAAACATGGTGACCTAACAAAGTGGTTGATGTTTGTGTTAATGGTGATGTGGATTATATGTCATGTGAGGATCCCACTAGGAATAGTGTGTTGAGTAGGGAAATGAATTTTTATATGAAGAGACAGTGTCCGGGAGTTGACGAGAGGGCGGTGTGTCTGGTCCCTGATGTGGGTATCGGGTGCCGATTCAGTGGCCCGAGAGTTTGCATAAGGTGTGTTTTTTTTGCGTTTGATGTGTATTAGTAGTAGTTATGAGATTTGACCCAACTGCTTCTTTGTTTTACATTGAAAGGATTATGTTATTTGTATTATAATTTGCTTTTGTAGGATTGACAGGTGCAAAATGAAGATGGGATTACTCTTCACTGGTGGAAGTGGCAAGGTAGGAATCAATATACACAAAGATAAAATCATTTGGATTAAGCATAACTTGTAGTCCATGTTTCATAAATAAGTTATAATAACCTGACCGTGCTTATGAGTATTGTGTTATCTAATCGTCATAATATACGGTTTTCTTAAAATTTTGAATAGTATATTGTGGTTTGAAGCTTAATTGTTGATTTTTAGTACCTTGAAGATAATATTTAGGATGTTTAACCAACCCCTCTCATATTATTTAAACTACCCTTTTAACTGCCATTTAGCCACCTTTACAATACTAACATACTAGAGCATCTTAACAACTTTTATCTTCTTCCTCAGATTGCTTCACAATTTCTGAAAGTGAACAAGACGATTGTGGATCTTGTTGGGGTCGAGGTCATGAAGGCTAGTGAAAACGTTAGGCATAAGCTCAGCCAGATCACAGTTGCTTCATGATATTATTCACCATCATAGCAGGCTACCTAGTTACATATTATTGATGTATGTTTTCGAGACATATCTGGATTTGCAAAAACATGCTGCTCGTAAGCTGCCAACCCTTCCTAAAACTTTGGAAGGGGTTTTAGTCAGGAGAAGTTTGAAAAATCTAGAGCTTATAGTATCCATAAAAGGTATTTTTATTTTCACATGTTTCGTGTTTTGTCATCAACATGCTCATTGGATTTGCTGAATATAATAACTTAAATCGCTGATTAAGTTATCTTCTTATTATGTGTTCTTTTGCCTTGTTTTCCAGTAACTTCCATTTCATTCATGAGTTCGTAACGATAATGATGGACTCTGCTATTTTGCTCTTTGGTGTATTGCTGTGGTTTTGGAATGTCGGTGATTCTATGCTTTTTATATAAAATACAGTATTTTCTTTTAACTGACTTGTAGTAATATTGACGACTTCTTATCATATTCTTCTAAATGGTCTCAGAAATCAGGTGATATTTTGGAATCCAGTGGCTTAGATGCTTAGAATGAAATGTATCATACACTTGCATTTCTAGGCGGTGTCATGATTTAGTCTCAGGTATACATGAGCTCTTTCCGTAACTACTGATTTTTATATGATGAAACTAGCTAAGTATATATTGTTTGTGATAACTAAGAATTGCTAGTTGCGGTATCAAATACGGAGAAAAATGCCATATATGTGCTCAAAATTATATTATCACATATAGCTATAGCAGTTCTGCAATTGCATACTTATGTTTGTATTGATGCCAGCAAAAAAATAACTTGTTTGCGAAGTGTTAATTCCTACATAGCTATAGCTGATGTAAATGCTCAAATCTGTTTCTATTGTCTATATGTGGGTAACCAAACAAATATGCTTAGTCAAGCAGTTTTTAATCAAGACTTTGTACCTGATACTCTGTACATAAGTCTCATTCATCCATGTTAGTGTTGTTTGTCTACTTACATTGCAACAGATCGTTTTTGTATATCTTTCATTGAAATCATGTTAGGACATTAGTTGGTACTTACATTTTTCCAAATTTGTATATCTTTCATTGAAATCTTTCTCCAACCATATGCTTGCTTGTCCATTCCCACCTAACCTTCAATCTTTCACCAGTTCATCCATTTTCAGTCATATCTCACACTATTTGTAATTTCCTTCAATGGCTTGTTCAATTCAATCTATGGTTCCATCAATTTGTGGTCTTTCTTCTTCACCTTCATCTTATTCTGCCTTAATTTTGGTACCGGTGAAGTTTAATAATCAAATTGTGAAGAAAATTGGTAAGAAATTCAAAATTTGTCGAGCAATGGTGCAACAGACGATTGATGTTCAAGGTGCGTCTGCTGTCACTATATGACATTAAATTAAATGGTCACAAAGTGAGTAATAATTGTTATATGCGGAACATTAGTTTGTGTACCAAAAATCTTATTGGTCAAAAGATAGTTTTGCATTATTTTCCCTAACCATGGCTTATTTCTTACATATATTTTATATTTCTTTTGGCAGTTGGGGTGGATCAAGCAGGCCCGACTTTACTTGCAAAAGTACTGAAGGTTAGTTTGCTTTCTGTAACTCACATGTAATGCACTAGGTCACTTTCATTTCTTACAACATGCATATCACAACACCCAAGTAGTCAGTAGGATGAGAGTACAAGTCCCTGAATCTTTTGGCTAAGAGAAATTAATTTTAAACGTCAACTCTAGTCATGGGTGTAGGAGAAACATGTCCAATTTGAAAAAATCATAGTTGATGGCGTTAACTGTCACTTGTCTTCCTTACATGATAAAAGCCTCGGACAATCACATTATAAGGTTCCCATCACAGATGATTCCTTGTCCATCTACTTAAGATCACATGATTAGATCTCTAATGCCTATTGATGAGTGCTTATTCACTCATCATTTTAGGTCAAATCTGAGCTGCAAAACATCTAAAAACACTCCGAAATGCATCAAAATACTGAAAATATCTCAAAATTGTGTTTTATATGTTTCAGATGCAAAATTATCAAAAACAAATGGAAAATGAACAAAGTTTGCATAATTGGCAGTTTCAGTCCCCCGACCTTCAAAAATTGGCAGAAATAGTCCCTGAGCACGTGTTTTAAAAAGAAAAGTCACCAAAGGTCCTTTTGAAATCATAAGTTGTCATAATTAGTCCTTTGGTGAAAAGTTCCAATAGTTTTGAGAAATTACAGTTTTGATCCTTGGATTTTCAAATTTGTCTTGATTAGTCCTTGGGATTTCACAATTTGCAAAAATGGTCATTAACTTATTTGAGATATGCAAGTTTGACCCTTGGACTACAACTTCATAATTTTTAGTCTTGGTCCCTGAATTTTCAGTTTGGCAGTTTTGGTCCCTAAGGTATTAATTGGATCCATGTTAAGTCCAAGATTAACCATTAACTCATTAAGCCCAAGCCCAAAACCTCCTTTAACCCGTCCACTACCCAAACCCGTTACCCATGTTTATTAATAAACAAAACACACCTTTCCTGCCCTCTTCTTCCCCATTTTTCCCGCCCAAGAAACCCTGCTCCCAAGAACCCTAGAAACCTATACTCCTCTTTATCTGCTTCCCAAAACACTCAACCCCAACCATACTCTTTTACCCAGAATCATCAAAACCCAAAACCACCTTAACCTCTTTTAACCAGTTTCACCCAAATCCCAAACCCACTCAACTGATCCCTCATGCCACAGTGGCAATCCTAGCTCACAAAAGACCCAGTGGATGGCTAAGATTAAGTCTCTCTTGTACCTACTATATGGATGGCTAAGATTGGATGGAAGAAAGCACAAGATTGCCTTTGTTGGTTTTTATCTCACAAAACAAGCACAAGACTTGAAGTTGAAGACCTAGGGTTTTAGTATAAAAGGATGATGTAGCCAAGTTATAATGGCACCCCTTGTTTTTTAGTTTTAAAATTAATCTTTTATTTCTTGTAATCTTTTTTTTTAAGTAATGAAATAGTTCCAGTTATCTTAATTTTGTCTATCAGTTCTTAAAGTTCATTTGCTAATCTTAAATTGATTTAGTAGTTTTAGCAAAGAGGTCATTAGGTCTTCAAAATAATCAAAGTTTCAAGTTTTTCCAATCCTGTTTTAGTCATAAAAAGTCTTAAAAGGGTGTTTGGTTATTGCTTGAAAACGGGTCAAAATCATTTCTTACCCACTTTGTCAACTAAAGTCAAACATGTTTTAAGTGTCCAAGTTAAGTGGTTTGAGTAGAAACTAGTTTTACAAGTATTCCAACAGTTTTAAACTTTCTTTGGTTTCAAAAAATTTGAGTTCTGTCAGATTTTCTTTAGTGGTTTAGCCGAGTTTTAGATGTGATAAAATTTATAAAAATAAAAATCAATAGTTCAGTAGGTCATCTAACTTTGGTCAAAAGGGAAAAATTCAAAAAATTCTTTTGAGGGGTCTGCCATTGGGTCAAATTGGGTTTACCAAAACTAATGTTCGTGCAGGTTGCTTCAGCCCAACACAAGCTGATAACAGCTTATTTATAAGCTGTTACAGTGTGAAAATTTGACCCTAATCAATTTTCTCTTAAACCCACCTATGCTAACCAACTTTTTGCAGCTTTACCTTACTTGGAATATCACTGTGGAGCTTATTAATAAGCTCTTTATCGGTCCTTCGGCCTGCATCGAAGCTTGAGCAAACCAGTAGCTTACAGGTCATATTCTAATTTTCTTTTTTGCTTATCAGTAGATAATTTAGCTTATTTAGTGAAGTTATGAGTTTTTGATAGCTTATATTAGGTACCTAGGCTTTAACTTATTAGATTCTCCTTTAGAGCTAATTAGGATCAGTTTAGCACTTATCTCCATTCAATTAGTTTTAAGATTTCCTAGTTAATATGCCAACTGCTTATTCCCCCTTTACAACTGAGATTGGTGTGAAATGTGGCTTATTTTGAGCTTTAGATTACAAGTGTGCCATAAACATTCTGTCAGTAGTTTAGGACTTGTGTTTCAGTTGCTTAAAAATGTTAAAGGGGTGTTTGGTTGTTTTTGTGGTGACAATAGCATATAAGCAGTTTCACTGCTTATTTCAAAGTTTTAAAAGAAAAGTTTTCACAAAAAAGGTTCAACTTGGTTGAGTCTTTAAGTTCCAAAAGAAAAAGTTGAAAAAAAATAGATTTTCAAAAAGTGAGGAGCCAGGATTCGAACCTTGGTCTCCCCACTCACAGCACACGACCAATTCATAACACCACACAACCAACTGCCCTTGGGACTTGTCTCGTTAGATTCTTGCACAATTAACATTATAAGAACACATTGGCAGTTTGTATTTTAAGCTCTTTTGAGCTTATTTCCAGCTTATTCTCTAAAGCAACACCCAAGTTTTTAATTTTTCTTAGAATCAGTGTATAGCAAAGTACTTTTAGTGAATTTTTCGGATTTTTCAAAAAATAGTTTAGTATTTTTAATCATTTAATTAGTGTTAATTAGTTTTTAATTCATATAAATTATTTTAAAAGTCGAAAAAATACCCGGTCTTTTTCAAAAATTATTTTTAGTCAATTAGGACGTAGGAAAATTGATTTCACACCCGTAGCCCTTAAATTGCAAAAAGTTTACGTTTATGGCTCGGGGTGTTTGCCGGTTTTTACGTTTTTACGTTTTAGCACCTTAGGACTTAGTGTAGCTTCGTTTTATCATTCCTTAGGCTTAGTGTTAGTTTATTTTTAGTTATTTAGGATTCCTTTGCCTTAATTACCTTCCCGTTAATTAATGTGTAGAATTCGTAATTAAATCCAAAATCATTAAAAACCAATTCAAGTTCAAATCACGAAACTCAACGAATCCTTCCATTCACACCTCGTTGGGACACGACCCGGGGAAATCACTTTCCCGGTATCACTTTTATCACACCCGTGAGGTTTGGAACGTTGACCTTTTTCCTAAAGGGTTAATTTGCCGAATTTTACGGTTAATTTGATATATTGATATTGTGTTTGTTTTCACCACTCACTTCACAACGAATCAAATTTTGGCGCCGCTGCCGGGGAGGTGTGTTGCGACAATATCGTGATTTTTGCGGTTAGTGACTTGAAGAACCTTCCTCGCGAAGTTATTGTTTTTATAAAAATACAAAAATACAAAAATATTTTTCTTTTCTTTGTATATATATGTAAAAGATTAAAAATACAAAAAGATTTTCCTTGTTGTTTTAAATAAATAGAAGACACAATCAATATAACATTCTCAACTGAGGTGTTATCATTATAAGTTCCCGAACTAAAGATTTAAAACTTGCCTTTGTGTCGCTCGTGTTTTGGTTTATTTCTATCGGTTTAACAAACTGTGTGAGGGTATAAGGACGGCCTGACATTAAATTGCGGCTGAAAAGAGACGGGTTTTAATAAGCTTCGCGCTGACCTACAAAGTCTCTCCGCTCTTTTGTGCGTTTTACTTATAGAAGTGATCATTTCACGTGGGATTATTGGTTTAAGTTCACTGTGTTTTGCCTCGGTCTTGTTTTAACTGAAAGTGTTGTTTTTGGAAGTGCATGCGCACTCGCTCGCAAGCTCGTAGACGTAACCGTAACCAAGCAAACGTACCCGAGATACGTACCATCGAACAAATCACAATGACACATAACCAAGGGAACGGACCTCAAGTCCCAATACCTGGTCCACAAGATCCAGCTCCCGATCTCCGAACGATGGAGGAGCTTTGCCAACCCACGATGGATGGACGGGTCGGTCCAATTGCCCCGGTCAACATCGAGGCCACGGATTTTGGACTTAAGCATCACATGATTCAACAAGTCCAAAGTTTTTGCCAATTTCACGGATCACCGGGTGACGATGCCAACAAGCATCTCGACAAATTTCTCACCGTCACCCAAAGTATGAAGCAAAATGGGGTCACCGATGACGCCCTTCGCTTATATCTCTTTCCATATTCCTTGACGCTTCATGCCACCGCATGGTTTGATCGTCTTCCCAAGAACTCAATCCATAGTTTCGACGAAATGATCTCCAAATTCTTGGCGAAATATTTTCCACCGTCGATGGTGACGAAACTACGGAATGAAATCAGTAATTTTCGGCAGCATCCCGATGAGTCCTTATTTGAGGCATGGGAACGCTATAAGCTTTCGATTGATCGATGTCCAAATCACAACATGTTGCTTGTCACCCAAATAGATACATTCTATAACGGGTTAACATTGAGACATCGTGACACAATCAATGCTGCTGCCGGTGGTACCTTTATGAAAAGGCGACCCGAAGAGTGCTACGATCTCATTGAAAACATGACTGCCCACCACAATTATTGGGATTCCTCAGCCGAGAGGAGTGAGTCAAGGAGATCTACCACTCTTCCATCTTCGGAATACACAACTCTCACCAAAAAGATTGAAGAAATATCCACTGCCGTACTTAAAATGAGTCAAAATAATAACAATCAACAAGTGAATGTCGTAAACAAGAGTTGTGAAACTTGTGGTGGACCACATCCTTATTTTGAGTGTCCAGCCTCCGGTGGCTTCACTCAAGAGAGCGTCTATGCCGCTTCTGGTTCCTACAATACGGGAGGTAATTCCTACCAACCGCAAGGGGACCGGAACCTTCTAAGCTATCGTTCTAACAATTACCTTGGACCACCCGGGTTTAATCAAAATCAGAACAATCAAAATGTGCAAAATAGAAATAATCAGTTCAATCAAAATCGAGTCAAATCGAATTTTCAAAATCAACATCAAGGTTTTCAAAATCAAGGAAATTTCAATCAAAACCGATTCCAAGCTCCTCAACAAAACATGCATGCCCAGCCTCCTCAAGCTTCCATTGACATTGCTAATTACATCAAAAGCAATGAAGCTAAGATGGCATCCATGCAAAATCAAATTACCACTTTGAAGAATGATTTCACTTCCGAGCTTAGAGCTACTAGTAACAAGATTGATCAATCTCATAGCAAGATTGAAAGCATGATTGCTAGTCTCATGAGTCAAAAGAATCAAGCTTCAACCTCGGGTGCTCTTCCGAGTAATACCATTCCCAACCCAAAAGGTGAATTGAATGCTATTGCCACCCGAAGTGGTAAATCTTATGAGGGACCCTCGATGCCTAATCCTTCTCCGGTGAGGGATGTGGAACGAGAAATCGAGGTATCAAAGGACAAGGTGCATAACTCAAGCCCACGAAGTACCGCACAAGTCCAACCTTCGGTGGTCTTACCTCAAATTTCGGAACCCGTTGTTCCGATGACCACTCCTAAGCCTTCACTTCCTTATCCTTCAAGGCTTAATGACCAAAAGCTCCGTGATAAAACTAGTCAACAAATGGAGAAGCTTATCCAAATCTTTCAAGATTTGCACTTCGAGATTAGTTTCATGGGACGCTCTTCTTCTAATGCCGAAGTTCGGTCCAACAATCAAAAATTTGTTGAATAACAAAGAAAAGATTTCCGAAATGGCTAAAACTTCTTTGAACGAAAATTGTTCGGTGGTTATCCTTAAAAAACTTCCCGAAAAGTTAGGAGACCCCGGAAAATTTCTCATTCCATGTGATTTTCAAGGCATAGTTCAATGCTCCGCCTTGGCCGATCTTGGTGCTAGCATTAACTTGATGCCACACTCCATGTGGAAAAAGCTTTCATTACCTCCGCTTACACCAACATGTATGATCCTCGAGCTTGCGGACCGTACAAGTTCTCGTCCGCTAGGTATAGCCGAGGATGTATTTGTGAAAGTAGGCAAGTTTCATTTCCCCGCCGACTTTGTTGTTGTCGAATTTGATGCCGATCCCCGAGTACCCCTCATCCTTGGGAGGTGCTTCCTAAAAACAGGTCGGGCACTGATCGACGTTGATGAAGGGGAAATTACTTTGAGGGTAAACAAGGAAGCCGTTACCTTCAATCTCAATCAAGTTACGAAATACTCCCCCAATTATGAAGACAATTCCGTCAACAAAATTGATGTCCTTGAAATTGTGTCGGAGGAGTATTCTCAAGAAATTCTTGGATTCTCGAGTGGCAATCCCACTTCGGTTGATCCTATTGTTGCTCTCTCTTCCCTTCCCCTCACTCCGTTTGAGGGAAGTGACTTTATTTTGGAAGAGATTGAAGCATACTTGGCTAGTGATTCGGTTCCATGGGAAATTGATCACGCTCCCATCGACATCGAGGGAGATATACTTCTCATCGAGAAGTTGCTCAATGAAGATCCTTCATCACTCCCTCCTCAAGAACTTCATAAAGAGGAAATCAAAACAATTGAAAAATCGAATGATCCTCCCGAGGTCGAACTTAAGGACTTACCACCTCATCTCGAGTATGCATTTTTGGAGGGTGACAATAAATTACCCGTCATTATTTCTAAAGACTTGAGTGAGGATGAAAAATCCGCTCTCATAAAGGTTTTGAAGTCACACAAGCGAGCCATCGCTTGGAACCTTTCCGACATCAAGGGTATTGACCCGAGATTTTGTACGCACAAAATTCTCATGGAAGATGACTTCAAACCGGCGGTTCAACACCAAAGAAGGGTGAATCCTAAAATTCATGAGGTTATCAAAGCGGAAGTCATAAAACTTCTCGATGCCGGATTGATTTACCCTATCTCGGATAGTCCTTGGGTGAGCCCCGTTCATTGTGTGCCCAAAAAAGGTGGCATTACCGTTGTTGAAAATGATGAAAACGAGTTGATTCCTACTCGATTGGTTACGGGATGGCGTGTTTGCATTGACTATCGAAAGTTAAATGAAGCCACCCGTAAAGACCACTTTCCATTACCCTTCATGGACCAAATGCTTGAGAGATTAGCGGGAAATGAATACTATTGTTTCCTCGATGGTTTCTCGGGTTACTTCCAAATTCCCATTGATCCACAAGATCAAGAAAAGACCACATTCACATGTCCTTATGGAACATTTGCTTACCGGCGCATGCCTTTCGGCTTGTGTAATGCTCCCGGTACGTTCCAAAGGTGTATGATGGCCATTTTCCATGACATGATCGAGAAGACTATGGAAGTCTTTATGGATGATTTTTCGGTCTTTGGGGATTCTTTTCAAACATGTCTCTCCCATTTGGACAAAATGCTTGAACGTTGTGAAAACACGAATCTTAGTCTAAATTGGGAGAAATGTCACTTTATGGTCAAAGAGGGCATTGTCCTTGGCCATAAGATTTCTAAGAGCGGGATTGAGGTTGACAAAGCTAAAGTCGATGTCATTTCGAAATTACCTCCTCCCACAACCGTCAAAGGAGTTAGAAGTTTCCTTGGTCATGCCGGATTTTATCGTCGTTTCATTCAAGACTTTTCGAAAATATCCCGGCCTATGACCCGACTTCTTGAAAAAGACACTCCTTTCATCTTCTCTAGTGAGTGCGTTGAAGCTTTTCTAACTCTTAAGAAAAAGCTCACTGAAGCACCAATTCTAGTTACCCCCGATTGGGAATTGCCATTTGAGCTTATGTGCGATGCAAGCGATTTCGCCATAGGTGCCGTTTTGGGGCAACGAAAATCAAAACATTTCCAGCCTATACATTATGCTAGCAAAACTTTGACAGAAGCTCAAGCACATTACACTACGACGGAGAAAGAATTACTAGCCGTGGTGTATGCTTTCGAGAAGTTTCGGCCATACTTGATCTTGTCCAAAAGCATAGTGTATACGGATCACTCCCCTCAAATATCTCTTAGCTAAGCAAGATGCAAAGCCGAGATTGCTCCGATGGGTTCTCCTCCTACAAGAATTTGATATCATCATCCGTGATAAAAAAAGGAGCAGAAAACCTAGCGGCTGATCATCTCTCTCGTCTTGAAAATCCACATCAAGGTGTGCTCGAGAAAAAGGAAATAAACGAAACGTTTCCTCTCGAGACTCTTAATGTGGTATCTCATCATGAAAATTTGAGTACCCCATGGTTTGCCGACTTTGCAAACTATCATGCGGGTAACTTTGTTGTGAAAGGGATGTCGTCCCAACAAAAGAACAAATTTTTCAAAGATGTTAAGCATTACTTCTTGGACGACCCCTACTTGTTTAAGGTTTGTGCGGATCAAGTCATCCGACGGTGTGTTCACGGCCAAGAAGCCGATGAAATTCTCAAGGCTTGTCATAATGGACCCACGGGGGGACATCATGGCCCTAACCACACCGCCAAGAAGGTGTTTGATTCTGGTTTCTATTGGCCCACGATTTACAAAGATGCCCATGACCTCGTCAAATCTTGCGACTCTTGCCAACGTCATAGCAACATCTCTAAAAGAGATGAAATGCCTCAAAATGCCATTCAAGTGTGCGAGATCTTTGACGTATGGGGCATCGACTTTATGGGTCCGTTCCCGTCTTCTCGAGGGAACAAGTATATACTCGTGGCGGTCGATTACTTGTCTAAATGGGTGGAAGCAAAAGCGCTCCCCACCAATGACGCCCGAGTAGTTGTGAAATTTTTGAAGTCTCTCTTTACCCGTTTCGGAACTCCCCGTGCCATCATTAGTGATCGCGGTACGCACTTTTGCAACGACCAATTCGCAAAAGTCATGCTTAAGTACGGTGTCACTCACCGTCTCTCTACCGCGTATCACCCCCAAACTAGTGGGCAAGTGGAAGTTTCGAATCGTGGTTTGAAAAGAATCTTGGAGAGGACCGTAGGTGAAAACCGTGCCTCTTGGTCGGACAAACTTGAAGATGCACTTTGGGCCTTCCGTACCGCTTATAAAACACCCATCTGGTGTACTCCTTACAAGCTTGTGTATGGAAAGGCGTGTCATCTCCCGATCGAGCTCGAGCACAAAGCCTATTGGGCCTTGAAGCATGCCAATTTTGACCTCAAGTCCGCGGGTAATCACCGGAAAGTTCAACTCAATGAATTAAATGAACTCCGTGATCAAGCCTACGAGAACTCGTTGATTTACAAGGAAAAGACAAAGAAGATCCATGACTCAAAGATTAAGAACCGCGTTTTCAACGTTGGTGACCGAGTCCTTCTTTTCAATTCTAGATTGAAAATCTTCTCAGGGAAACTTAAGACCCGTTGGACCGGTCCATTCACCATTGCCAAAGTTTTTCCATATGGCACCGTTGAGTTATCTCAAACTGACGGACCAAACTTCAAGGTGAATGGACATAGATTGAAGCATTATTTTGGAGGGGACATACCATCCTTGGTTGTCCCGGATCTCCAAACCTTCCCCATGAACCAATGAATGCGGGGATCGAGTCAAGCTAGCGACTCGGTTAACATAAACAGTAGCACGCTATATGGGTTTTCACCCGTATTTCTGACTTCTTTCTACTTTCTACCACCCTAGTGTGGGGGAGTTGCCCCCTGCTATTGTATAAAAGTTTTCTTCAAAAAAAAAAAAAAAAAAAAAAAATCAAAAAATGGCCGTAGTATTTCCCTTTTACGTTCTTTGTTTCGGCATAACCGCCGGTACTTTGAATATTGAGGGCAATATTCATTTCTAGTGTGGGGGGGAATTCTCGCGAATTTTATCTTATGTATTACCACCCTATTCCCCCATTTTTGGCCAAAATTTTTTTTTTTTGGAGTAAGTGTTTTGCACTTACTCTGATTTCGGTTATCAGTCCGCCATGTCTAATAAACAAAAGGATTGGCTAATCCAGGAGCAAACGGCTCTTGGTAAAGATATCTCAAATCCGTTGACGGCTTGCAATTTGCCCAAAATTGTATGGTGTTCAGCTCACCATATCTTTAATTAGTAAAGAGTTGGCTAGCCCGCAAGTTTATGGCTTGTGGTAAAGGCAGTTGGAAATCCATGATTGGTAATCGACTCACCAAAGATAATATTGATAATTTATCTAAGAGTTGGCTAGTCCGAGCAAACGGCTTCGGTAAAGACAAATCAAAACCGTTGAAAGCTGGTGATTTGCTCAAAATCATATGGTTATCGGTGTACCATAGTTCTTACTTGAACTAAAACATTTGGCTACTCCAGAAGTAATGGCTTTTGGTAAAGAGATTCAAATCCATTAAGTTTTCTCAAAAGATTGCTAGGGACTAGCAATGTTTTAGTGTGGGGGATTTGATGAGTGCTTATTCACTCATCATTTTAGGTCAAATCTGAACTGCAAAACATCTAAAAACACTCCGAAATGCATCAAAATACTGAAAATATCTCAAAATTGTGTTTTATATGTTTCAGATGCAAAATTATCAAAAACAAATGGAAAACGAACAAAGTTTGCATAATTGGCAGTTTCAGTCCCCCGACCTTCAAAAATTGGCAGAAATAGTCCCTGAGCACGTGTTTTAAAAAGAAAAGTCACCAAAGGTCCTTTTGAAATCATAAGTTGTCATAATTAGTCCTTTGGTGAAAAGTTCCAATAGTTTTGAGAAATTACAGTTTTGATCCTTGGATTTTCAAAATTGTCTTGATTAGTCCTTGGGATTTCACAATTTGCAAAAATGGTCATTAACTTATTTGAGATATGCAAGTTTGACCCTTGGACTACAACTTCATAATTTTTAGTCTTGGTCCCTGAATTTTCAGTTTGGCAGTTTTGGTCCCTAAGGTATTAATTGGATCCATGTTAAGTCCGAGATTAACCATTAACTCATTAAGCCCAAGCCCAAAACCTCCTTTAACCCGTCCACTACCCAAACCCGTTACCCATGTTTATTAATAAACAAAACACACCTTTCCTGCCCTCTTCTTCCCCATTTTTCCCGCCCAAGAAACCCTGCTCCCAAGAACCCTAGAAACCTATACTCCTCTTTATCTGCTTCCCAAAACACTCAACCCCAACCATACTCTTTTACCCAGAATCATCAAAACCCAAAACCACCTTAACCTCTTTTAACCAGTTTCACCCAAATCCCAAACCCACTCAACTGATCCCTCATGCCACATTGGCAATCCTAGCTCACAAAAGACCCAGTGGATGGCTAAGATTAAGTCTCTCTTGTACCTACTATATGGATGGCTAAGATTGGATGGAAGAAAGCACAAGATTGCCTTTGTTGGTTTTTATCTCATAAAACAAGCACAAGACTTGAAGTTGAAGACCTAGGGTTTTAGTATAAAAGGATGATGTAGCCAAGTTATAATGGCACCCCTTGTTTTTTAGTTTTAAAATTAATCTTTTATTTCTTGTAATCTGTTTTTTTTAAGTAATGAAATAGTTCCAGTTATCTTAATTTTGTCTATCAGTTCTTAAAGTTCATTTGCTAATCTTAAATTGATTTAGTAGTTTTAGCAAAGAGGTCATTAGGTCTTCAAAATAATCAAAGTTTCAAGTTTTTCCAATCCTGTTTTAGTCATAAAAAGTCTTAAAAGGGTGTTTGGTTATTGCTTGAAAACGGGTCAAAATCATTTCTTACCCACTTTGACAACTAAAGTCAAACATGTTTTAAGTGTCCAAGTTAAGTGGTTTGAGTAGAAACTAGTTTTACAAGTATTCCAACAGTTTTAAACTTTCTTTGGTTTCAAAAAAATTTGAGTTCTGTCAGATTTTCTTTAGTGGTTTAGCCAAGTTTTAGATGTGATAAAAATTTATAAAAAATAAAAATCAATAGTTCAGTAGGTCATCTAACTTTGGTCAAAAGGGAAAAATTCAAAAAAATCTTTTGAGGGGTCTGCCATTGGGTCAAATTGGGTCAGTTACCAAAACTAATGTTCTGTGCAGGTTGCTTCAGCCCAACACAAGCTGATAACAGCTTATTTATAAGCTGTTACAGTGTGAAAATTTGACCCTAATCAATTTTCTCTTAAACCCACCTATGCTAACCAACTTTTTGCAGCTTTACCTTACTTGGAATATCACTGTGGAGCTTATTAATAAGCTCTTATCAGGTCCTTCTGGCCTGCATCAGTAAGCAGCAAACCAGTAGCACAGGTCATATTCTAATTTTCTTTTTTGCTTATCAGTAGATAATTTAGCTTATTTAGTGAAGTTATGAGTTTTTGATAGCTTATATTAGGTACCTAGGCTTTAACTTATTAGATTCTCCTTTAGAGCTAATTAGGATCAGTTTAGCACTTATCTCCATTCAATTAGTTTTAAGATTTCCTAGTTAATATGCCAACTGCTTATTCCCCCTTTACAACTGAGATTGGTGTGGAATGTGGCTTATTTTGAGCTTTAGATTACAAGTGTGCCATAAACATTCTGTCAGTAGTTTAGGACTTGTGTTTCAGTTGCTTAAAAACGTTAAAGGGGTGTTTGGTTGTTTTTGTGGTGACAATAGCATATAAGCAGTTTCACTGCTTATTTCAAAGTTTTAAAAGAAAAGTTTTCACAAAAAAGGTTCAACTTGGTTGAGTCTTTAAGTTCCAAAAGAAAAAGTTGAAAAAAAAAATAGATTTTCAAAAAGTGAGGAGCCAGGATTCGAACCTTGGTCTCCCCACTCACAGCACACGACCAATTCATAACACCACACAACCAACTGCCCTTGGGACTTGTCTCGTTAGATTCTTGCACAATTAACATTATAAGAACACATTGGCACTTTGTATTTTAAGCTCTTTTGAGCTTATTTCCAGCTTATTCTCTAAAGCAACACCCAAGTTTTTAATTTTTCTTAGAATCAGTGTATAGCAAAGTACTTTTAGTGAATTTTTCGGATTTTTCAAAAAATAGTTTAGTATTTTTAATCATTTAATTAGTGTTAATTAGTTTTTAATTCATATAAATTATTTTAAAAGTCGAAAAAATACCCGGTCTTTTTCAAAAATTATTTTTAGTCAATTAGGACGTAGGAAAATTGATTTCACACCCGTAGCCCTTAAATTGCAAAAAGTTTACGTTTATGGCTCGGGGTGTTTGCCGGTTTTTACGTTTTTACGTTTTAGCACCTTAGGACTTAGCGTAGCTTCGTTTTATCATTCCTTAGGCTTAGTGTTAGTTTATTTTTAGTTATTTAGGATTCCTTTGCCTTAATTACCTACCCGTTAATTAATGTGTAGAATTCGTAATTAAATCCAAAATCATTAAAAACCAATTCAAGTTCAAATCACGAAACTCAACGAATCCTTCCATTCACACCTCGTTGGGACACGACCCGGGGAAATCACTTTCCCGGTATCACTTTTATCACACCCGTGAGGTTTGGAACGTTGACCTTTTTCCTAAAGGGTTAATTTGCCGAATTTTACGGTTAATTTGATATATTGATATTGTGTTTGTTTTCACCACTCACTTCACAACGAATCACCTATAGTTAGGTTAGTTCACAAACACATATTTATAAAGCCTTTGAGAGTCAATTGAATACATTGCTGCAGCGGTGTGTGAAATATGGCTTCCCCGTCAAGCCTGGAAGAAAAATACTTTCTTAAGGAACTATATTTGGCACTGGTGAGAACATGTATATATCACTAAACCAAGGCTAACCTCGTGTTCAAGTAATATAACTCAGTGTTAAAGAGAGATAAAAAATGTGAATATAGATGCTTGTCAAAAGCTTAACTGTAAGTCTTTCAATACAGAAACAATTTGGTAGATTTTTTGATCCATGTTGTATTTGTGGTGTAGGTTTGCTGTTATTTTCTTGTGTGCCATCTACATCGGGTTGACATATGGCTTATAAGTTGCAGATTGGCATTTCAGTGACTCATATTCACTATCTTCTCTAATTTCAGAGAATGGAACAACTATTCTTACCTAAAGCCTGTTTATAGAAATCTGAAGGTATTCTACTGCAAGGATAATGATTCATTGCTTGTAGCTAGATATATGCAGTTGATCACTATTTGTGTATCGTATATAATGTTATTATCCTCGTACAGGAATGCGGTTTATCTAAGGGTGGGCTCGTGACAGCATGGATCAAAAGTCGTGCCTCGGGAACAAGCTGGAAATCATGCAAAGGCAAGCTAGGACGGCGATGAGTCAAAAGTCTTTAAATTATGGTAGTTGAGAATTGGATTATGTACGACATTACAATTCTATATTCGGTTTAGTTATATACATTCGAGTTTTATTCAATTTGAAATTGCTTTTTGTTTTTAATTCTGTTATATATATATACATACATATATACATACATATATATATATATATATATATATATATATATATATATATATATATATTCATTCCAGTAGCACTAACATAGTACTACCAGTAATAACTTGCTCCAGCAGTACTAACTTAGTACTACTGGTAGTAACTCTGCTCCACCAGTACTAACTTAGTCACGCTTATCAACATTATTGGTCACACTTTGTTTAATTCGATGCGTGACTAAATATTACAAAATGCCACACAATCTAAAAATTCATGTGACCATTGGATGAGCAATAGTCACACAAAATACACATTTCTTCACTTTAAGCAACATATGGTCACACTTATTAACACTTTTGGCCACTTTATGCTTAATTGTATGTGACTAAATACTCAAAACAAACATGTTTTGTGTGACTAAATATTACAAAAGGCCACGCAAACATAAAATTCAAGTGGCCATTGGATGAATAATAGTCACACAAAACACACATTTCTTCACTTTAAACACCATATGGTCACACTTATTAACACTTTTGGCCACTATATGCTTAATTGTATGTGACTAAATACCCAAAACAAACATGCTTTGTGTGACTAAATATTACAAAAGGCCACACACAAACAAAATTCATGTGGCCATTTGATGATCAATAGTCACACAAAATAAACATTTCTTCACTTTAAACGGCATATGGTCACACTTATCAACACTTTTGGCCACTTTATGCTTAATTGTATGTGACTAAATACCCAAAAGAAACATGCTTTGTGTGACTAAATGTTAGAAAAGGCCACACAAACATAAAATTCATGTGGCCATTGGATGATCAATAGTCACACAAAATACACATTTCTTCACTTTAACCACTATATGGTCACACTTATTAGCATTTTTAGCCACTTTATGATTAATTGTATGTGACTAAATACCCAAAAGAAAAATGCTTTGTGTGACTAAATGTTAGAAAAGGCCACACAAACATAAAATTCATGTGGCCATTGGATGATCAATAGTCACACAAAATACACATTTCTTCACTTTAAACACCATATGGTCACACTTATTAACATTTTTAGCCACTTTATGATTAATTGTATGTGACTAAATACCCAAAAGAAACATGCTTTGTGTGACTAAATGTTACAAAAGGCCACATAAACATAGAATTCATGTGGCCATTGGATGAACAAAAGTCACACAAAATACATATTTCTTCACATTAAACACCATATGGTCACACTTATTAACACTTTTAGCCACTTTATGATTAATTGTATGTGACTAAATACCCAAAACAAACATGCTTTGTGTGACTAAATGTTAGAAAAGGCCACACAAAAATAAAATTCATGTGGCCATTGGATGAACAATAGTCACACAAAACACACATTTCTTCACTTTAAACACCATATGGTCACATTTATTAACACTTTTGGCCACTTTATGCTTAATTGTATGTGACTAAATATGCAAAACAAAAATGATTTGTGTGACTATACAGTGTTTATGGTCACTAATACGGATTAATCCAACAAAATTTGTACCTAATTAGTCACACATGTTAAGGTTTTGGTTACTGTTTTGTAATCGAGACTAAAAAAAAGTCAAACATGTGACCATAGGGTACCTATGGTCGCGCGACCTTTAGTCACACACGCTCGAAAAATCATGTGTGACTATATGTATATCGTCACACATATTCGGTGTAGCCAAATCCACTTTTTGTTCTAGTGTATGTAGAGTCAAACAAGACATGTAAATCACCCAGCAAGAGAAGACCAGCATCAGAGGCAGGATGATCATCAAAATAGTTAGAGACCAATCTATACAACTTTATAAGATCCTGTCTATCCACTAGATGAAGTATCTCATTCAGAAAGGTAAAATGCTTGAATGACCCATCTCTTCTATAGATTGTATTCACCTTGCCACCCATGAATTTTGTAAGTTCACATCTATCTAAGAGAGACTATACAACTGGTTCTTCATCACCAGTATCAGCAACTATGATGAATGAACTGTCAGTAACATTCAAATCAAGAATCCTTGAACTCCTCTTCTTTGCGATACTCTTTCATCTTCCACCAATTGAGGAGGAAGGAGAAGGAATGTTAGAGCTTGGAGCATCTGGAGTAGGAATCACTGGGGTAACATCTGATGATTTAGCACCTTCCTTAGGATCACCAGACTCAGGCTGAGGTGTATCAGTAGAAACAGATGTATCCTTCTCAGTAGAACAAGGATGGACAGCATCAGAAGGGACATTTGGATCAACATCAGTGGAAACAACCTGAGACTTAGCAGAAGAATCCACACCTAGGTTATCAGTGGGAATGTGCTTAGGCTCAGTAGCAGGAACACCTTCAGAAGTATCAACTTTAGATGCATCAGCAGAACGAGTTGGAGATGTAGTAGGCTTCTCAATAGGTGTAGGATGCTGCTTAGGAACCTCTTCAGCATGAATACCAACATCTGTTGTGCTAAGTAGAATCTCATCAGAAGGATCAGTAGACTTCAATCTCTTCACTTCAGGTCCTTTTCCATATGGGTTAAGACCATCCTTTTCCAACTGTGAGAGAATTTTGTTATACTCCACCACCAACTGTTCATCTGTCAAAGATTTCACGTATGTCATAGACCATCAATTGTTGTATACAGCAGAACTCGTATTCTTCACAAATTCCCTCATATGTTTTCTTTGTTCAGCTTGAGTGGGTGGTCTATCTCGCTTAGCCTTAGCTTTCCTTTATGCATCTGCTTTCTTCCTCTTGTTAGCCAATGCTATCAAACCAGCAACAAAGTTATCAGAGTCAAAAGCACCTCCCAATATGGACTGAGCAAGTGATCTGTTAGTTGTAACTCCAGCCACGAGTGAGCTCCATGTGTCATTAATGAAGTGTAAAGCAGCCTCATCCAGTTCTTTCATTCTCTTAGGTGTGATCTCAGGAACTGTGTGAGTTTGAAATTCTGCATCAAAGGAGGCTTGAACTTTCTCTGCTACTTCCTTATCACCCTTTTCAATTTCATGAAGCCTAAAAAGGCTCTCCTCTTCAGCCTTGATAGCAGCAGGATCCACTTCCTCTTCAACCATCGGAGCTTTCCCTTTATCTACTGAAGAAACACCCACTTGAACATCTTCAGAAGTAACCTTGGGATCAGAAGGAATGAATGCTGGTATCTCAGAAGTAATGGAGGAAGTAGGTATAGGCTTAGCAGTAGGATCAGCTATACACTATCAGAAGATCCCTTAGCCTCTGCACCCTTGTCAGCAGAAATGGATTCAGGAGGAAGTTGCACATGTTCAGCAGCAACAGAAATACCAGGAGAATCCATAGAACTAGTCTTGAGACCATTAAGGTTTAGATAATTTCTCTTTCTAGTCCTTCTTCTGTTAAACACTTGAACTTCTGGATCTTTCTGAGCTTGAGTCTCTCCCAATGACAAAGGCCAAAACATATAGTGCCTCCAGATCAATGTTGGACCTCTCAGTATCTTGGTCCTCCTCTGCATCAGAAACTACAACCCTGCTCCTCCTTTTGTTGAGCCTTACCTCCAAATCTGTCACCCTTTTAAGCAACTTATCCAGAGCACCACCCAGAGTCTGCTTGGTTTCCTTAAGCTCATTCCTTGTTTCTGTCAGCTGAGCCTCCAAATCATCAACCTTCTTAGAATATCTGTTAAGCAAGCTAGACATGTTCATTAGTACATCAGGATCCTCAGCTCCACCAACATGTTTTCCTGAGGTATTAGGAGCTTCATTGGTCCTGGGAGGAGACACAAAAAATCATCACCAAAGATGGTGTCATCCTCAAAATTATGCCTAGGTGGACTAGAAGGTTGGACAAATGGTTGGTCAACATTGTCCTCAGTCTCAACATGATTTTGACCCTGTGATTCAGAGGCAATGACAGGCTCCTTAGGAGCAACAATCCTGGGTGAAGGTGGGGAAACAGGTGAAGGATATGGGGGTTGCTGGTTTTCAGTGGCAACTGGTACAGATGCATCAGGAGCATTGGAGGCCCCAATATCATCTGAGACTGATGCAGAGGCACCAGCAGCATTGGGGTCTGGTGACATAGGGCCACCAGATGCCTCAACAATGATAGGCTCTAAACCACCAGCAGGAATACCTGCACCAACAGCTACATTGTCACTTGGCAACATAGAAGGTAATAAGGGCCTGTGTTCTCCAGCAAAATTTGTTTTCAGAGTTGCAAACAGTTTGTCAGTTAATTTACTTATAGCTTTTGGGGTTTTATCAAAGGGTTTAAAGTTTAATATCATTTGAAGAAATCTAGGATACATTAGAAATTTATGTTTGGTATCCTTGAAGTTTCTAAGCATTTCCTCAAAGATATATTTTGAAAAATTATAAGTTCTCCCCTGAGCCAAACAAATGATAGCAGTTGCAATAGAGCTAGAGAAATGATCCTAACCCCCAGATTTAGGACTAAGACACTGAAGGAGAGGGTGGACCAAAAACCTCCATTTAGGGCAAAATTTATTTTTATACCAAATGAATATCCCATCAGAGGAATACATAATACTTGCCAAACCAGTGAAAATATCGTCTCTATTGTTTTCAAACACACCTCCTTCATCATCTAGTTGTAACTGAATCCTTATGAGTGACTCAGTGACCACATACTCTTGTCCATCTATAATGGCCACAATCTCCTTGGGTTGACCCTCAGGAGATCTCTCAAAAGCTGTGGCAAAGAACTGCTTGACTAAAGAGTCATAAAAAATAGATGGACAGAAAGTTAGAGCATACCTTAGCTTTTATCGCAAAAGAAAGTCCACCATTTGATCAGATACATCACTCCCTTTAGCTCTTTCCAAGAATGCAACCTTGTTATGATCAACTTTGAAAGCCAATGATGCCATTGAATTATTCCAAGAGGGTGGAAGATGGTTTTGATTTCAAAATGAGAGGGAATTGTGTAATTAGGTCGAGGGATATCATTAATTTGTTATTTAAGTAAGATACTTAAAATAACCGTTTAAATCGGCAAAAGATCCGCATAGAATCTTTGACCAATTTTGACTATAATCATATCCCGTTTTTAATCCCCAACTATTATGAAATCAGCAGCAATGAAACGTCACTCAGCAGAAACCATTTAGTCAACCAGCCGGAACGACTGAACATTTGACTACTGTATCCATATCAAAGCTACCAGCAGAAACCATTGCCCCTCAGCAGAAATGATCACGTTACCAATAGGAACGGAGAAAAGATAAATCCTTCTGTACATAACAGTGCATCAACAGTCTCAATACTTAACCTTTATTTATCCACATACCAACCAATTAATTACAGCCATAAATTTCACCTACCAAATACTATGCCTATTTAACCAACCTCTTGCCTCACAACATACATCAAACCAAATAACCCTAACATCAAAGTCGATTTCCTACCACACCATCATGAATAACTCTCCCAATCATCCCATTAAGATATCTTCAGACTCGTCTGAGAGTGAGCCATCCCATGATTGATGGTTAAGCTACTTTCCTCATGGTTACTCTAGTGTGACTTACATGTCCAGAGACCCTCCTCGCAAATCACTATTTGTATGCACTTCTTCAGAGGATGAAGATGATGAGCATGGTGATACTTCTGGACCAATGATGAATGTTGATCCTCTTGCCATTGTACCACCTCCTTCTGTGCCAGTTGCAAGCCTTTCAGCTCCAAGACCAGAACCCTCCACCTCAAACCCTGAGAAAAGAGCTACAGTGGTTGGTCTAGCTGCAAAGCCAGTGTAGCCGTTTATCAACAGATGGGTCAAGGAGCATCAAAGGATGCCAGAGTGGGGAAAAAGGATGCCTGAGTAGGTGCCTGGAAGTTGGAAGTCGGAGTCTGAAGTAGTCTTGTGTGAAGCTTGTTAGGATGGAGTCTTGATGTGATCAGCAGCAATGTTTTAAAAAGTCTTGTAATGTTAAACTGCATCTAAGAATGTAGTGTGTTTATATGAATAAAATACTTTTGTAGTTTAATCTTTTGCTATCTTTTGCCACTGATTGTGTGTTTGATTCTAGATCTGCAAGATGGTTAGTAGAACACAGAACATACAAAAAAATATATATATATATATATACAAATATATACATATCCACAAATATATACAAAAATACACAAAGTATACAACATAAATCATCCCCTTAACCAGAAACCTCCCTTTAGGCATAATCCTCCCCTCAAACACAACAATCAGGGGTTGATCATGCCTATATGGACAACCAAATATTGAAATCTTGGACCATCAAAAGCTTTAGTCAACAAATCAGCTACATTTTCATCCGTATGAATTTTAACCACTTGTATAAGGTGTTTTTCATTAGCATCTCTGATAAAGTGGTGTCTAATTTCTATGTGCTTAGTTCTTTGATGAAAAACAGGATGTTTAATAATGCAAATTGTACTTTGGTTGTCTATATAGATCTTAGTGTTCATAAAATTGAACCCATAGTCCAATAACTGATTTTGAATCCAAAGTACCTGACCACAACAACTAGCAGCAGCAACATATTCAGCCTTAGTAGAAGATGTAGCCACTATGGTCTACTTCTTGCATTGTCAGGAGATTAATCTCCTTCCCAAAAACCGACAACCCCCAGTAGTAGATTTTTTATCAAAGTTTGCACCAGCATAGTCACTATCACTATAAGCTTCCAACTCAAATGAAGATTCTCTAGGATACCAAAGAACCAACTTAGGTTGACCCTTGAGATACTTGAAAATCTTCTTGACTGCTGTCAAATGGTAAGTCAAAGGAGTGACCTGATACCTGGAATAAGCACTTACTGCAAACATAATATCAGGCCTAGAAGCAGTCAAATACATGGGTGAACCAATCATAGATCTGTAGAGGTGAACATTAACAGTAGGATCTGGTTCATTATTGGACTTAGTCTTTGGAGCTTCATAGGGAGTAGTGGCAGTCCTAACTAGTTCCATATCAAACTTCTTGAGGATGTCATGCACATATTTCTCTTGATGAATGAAAATACCATCTGATTTCTGCTGCACTTGAAGACCCAAAAAGAATGTAAGCTCACCCATTGCACTCATCTCAAACTCACTTTTCATCAACTCCTCAAATTCCCTGCACCAAGCTTCTTTGGTAGAACCAAAGATAATGTCATCCACATACACTTGAACAAGAATGATATCCCTGGAGTTCTTCTTGATAAAGAGAGTCTTATCAATAGCACCTCTCCTGTAACCATGTTTTGGCAGGAACGAAGAGAGCCTAGCATACCAAGCCCTAGGTGCCTGATGAAGTCCATAGAGTGCTTTAACCACTTTGTAGACCATATCTGGATTGTGAGGGTCTACAAATCCCTTGGGCTGAGTGACATAAACTTCTTCCTCAATTTCACCATATAAGAAAGTACTTTTTACATCCATCTGATATACCATAAAGCCCATGTAGGAAGCAAACTCCAAGAAGAGTCTGATAGCTTCTACTCTAACAACAAGAGCAAAAACCTCATCATAATCAATCCCTTCTTCTTGTCTGTGACCTTGAGCAACCAACCTAGCCTTATTCCTCACCACAATCCCCCTTGCATCCTTCTTACACTTCAGAATCCACTTTGTGCCAATGGCATACTTGCCAGGAGGCAGCTGAACAAGCTCCCAAACATTTTGATTTAAAAATTGTTGCATTTCTTCTTGCATAGCAGCTACATAATCATCATCTGCCAAAGCATGTGCAACACTGGTAGGTTCAACTTGAGAGAGGAAACAAGCAAATAGACAATGATGGTAGTCTATGTGATTGTTCCTATGTTGATGCTGAATGTAACTAAGAAATGAAGATTCACCAAAAGTTGTATGTTTCACTCTGCTTCTAGTTTGCACAGATGAAGTAGGATCACCAATTATGAGAGATTGTGGATGTACTGTGTTAATCCTCTTTCTGACATTTGGACTAACTTCAACTGATGTGGCCAGATTAGTGATAGTAGGACCAAAGTCATCATCATAAGAAGAAGAATCAAAAATGCCTGTTCTTGACATATGATGAATGCCATCCAATTCAGAGCTTGTATATTGTGAATTGGCTAAGTCAGATGGACTTGAAAATCTAGTGGGAGAATCATCTAAACCCAGAGTATCAACAGATGGAGTAGTGGAGGGAACCGCAGGAACAGCATCACTAGCAGAAGGAACAGGAACACGACCAGCAGAATCACTATCAGTAGCAACTGACCCATTACCAGTAGAATTAACATCAGCAGCTTTCTGACCAGTAGGATCAGACACATTACCAGCAGGAACAGATACATTATCAGTAGCATCAAACTTCCTGCGGGCTTCAATAGTTGCCTACCTTAAGAGTGCCTCTGTTTCTTTAGAGAATTCATAACCATACTTTTCAGCATCATCCTTTGCTGCATGCTCTTGGCGTTGAAGCTTCACAAGCTCTTCTGCATACCCTAAATCACTTGAAGATACATCAGAAGAATCTGTGTCCTTGGTACCTGAAAAGTGGTTAGTAGGAAAAGAAGGAACAACAATAAGTTGTTCATCACAATCTGAGTCTGATTCATCATCTGAAGAACCTGCAATGTTAGTTTGAGAAGCTTGTGGTTCTGCAGAAAGATTAGATTTATAACGAGTATAACCTAAGTGATCAGTTAAGTAGTCAAGATCAAAGTACCATTCTTGACCTGCTCCCTGAACATTTGGCTTGTCCTCCATAAATCTCAGATTCAGTGTTTCTTCAATCCTCTTTGTGGAGATGTTATACACCCTGTAAGCTTTACTATGAGCCGAATAGCCTACTACAAAACCCTCATCAGCTTTGCCTTCAAATTTGCCCAAATGATCACTGGTGTTAAGGATGGTCACATGACAACCAAAAGGCTTAAAGTAGGTTATGGTAGGAATCTTTCCAGACAAAAGTTCATAAGGTGTCTTATTGTGAGGATGAGTTATCAACACCCTGTTCAAAACATAACAGGCAGTACTAACTGCTTCAGTCCAGAACATGGTAGGTAACTTTGAATCAGCAAGCATAGACCTTGCTGCTTCAATAAGGTTTCTATTCTTCCTTTCAGCAACTCCATTTTGTTGTGAAGTCCTGGCATTACTATAATCCATTTTTATCCCCTTAGAAGCACAGTGCTTAATTAGTTTGGCGTTCTTGAATTCTGTCCCATTGTCACACCTAATGGCTTTAACCTTTTTGTTCAACTGATTCTCAACCAGGGCAATAAAGTTTTGAAGAATCTAAAATGTTTCATCCTTAGTCCCCAAAAAGAATGCCCAGCAATACCTACTGTAGTCATCAGTAACCCCCAAGCAATAGTACTTGTGACTAATGCTTCTGATAGATGTAGGACCAAAGAGGTCCATGTGTAGAAGTTGCAAAGGCTCTGTGATAATACTGACAGCAGTAATAGATTTGTAGGAAGCCTTGTGCTGCTTTCCTTTGTTGCAAGCCACACAATTTTGCTCATTAGTAAGACTTTGAAAGGAAGCCCATGAACTAACCCATGTTTTGCCAGCTTGTTGATAGTTTTGAAATTAACATGAGCCATCCTTCTATGCCATTTATTAGATTCATCCAAGGATGCCTTTGCCACCAAACAAGCTAAATCTCCTCCAGGCTGAACATCATTGAGGTTGAATGTATAAAGATTATGTTTCCTAGGCACCTTCAGAACAACTTGACTGTCATCAGGTATCTGGAAGTCTTTGGAAAGCACAAGACATTCAGTATCAGTGAACGGAACACAATTTTTCTTGTCATAGATTTGAGACACAGAAAAAAGGTTGAAGTTTCTTAGTTGTTCCACATAATACACATTCTCAAAGTCCAGCTTGGAAGTTCTAATGGTTCCCTTCCCTGTAATTTTACCATCTCCTCCTCCAAATGTAACAGTACCCCTTGAAGAGATACAAAATCATGCAATCTGTCTCTGTTCCCTGTCATACTCCTAGAACATCCACTATCAACAATACCTAAATCTTTATTAGTATAAGGATCATCCTACAAGTTAAATTATATACAACAACATTAGTATACATGGAGACCCAAGTCATTACTGACTTGGACCTGCCTTGTGGATCGTATTAGTAAAACCTGCAGATTGATGAGATCCACTATTGTTCTTGGAACCCTTCATGAATGATGGTCTATTTTGTGTCCAATAGCAACCTGCTGAGGGCTTGAATGCAGTATCCCACCTTGCCCCCCTTGTATTCAATGGGTCATTATTAACAGGCCAATATCCATTTTGAAAATAAGTACTAGTAGGTCTGATTAATGGCCTAGGAACATTTCTTCTCCAACATGATGAAGATGGTCTATCGGCAGAAACTGGGTTACCAGCAGGAACTAGTCTACCAGCAAGAACAGGTCTACCAGCAAAAACTGGTCTACCAGCAGAATTGGTTCTACCAGTCCTCACATGTGTTCCAGAGGGAACAAATGGAGGAATTTTGGTCACATCATTCCATATTGGTCTATGTCTCTGTTGATTAGTACAAACACCCATTTGTTTCTCATAAATATCACAATCTTTGATAAGATGAAATGTACTACCACAAACAAAACATGATTTCTTCTTAGAATACTTGTTTATAACAGGAATAGTCTTATCACAAACAAACTTATTCCAACCACAACCAAAATCAGAATTGTTTTTAACAGAATCAACAAAACAAGAAATGTTTCTAAAATAAGTTGTCTTTGAAGATGATTCATCAACATCAACTCTTGGGACAGGCAAGGACTTAGGAGAGGCAGACTTGGGCGTTGTAGACTCTTCACTTGAATCACAACTGGCATAGTCTCTAGACTGAGTCTCCGAAGTCCTATCACTGGAAGAACAAGAGACAAAATCATTAGTTTCACTGCCGTTGTCAGTTAAGTCGTTAGACTTTTGGCCATAGGACATATGTGATTCATCCAAGTCTGAGTCTGGGTTGGGTGGCCAAACAATACCATTTATAGAAGAAGGAACTGAATGCATTTCACCTTGTTTTACAAATTTAACAGGTTTTCTATATTTATCTTCCTCTTCATCAGTGACAAGATTAAAAACACTATATTCATTAGGGTCATAAACCTCATCTGGAACAATATAGTCCTTGAACCCCAACCCCATCTTAGTTTTAACAGACATAGAACTTTTCCACAATTTGTCTAGATTTTTAGCCTGTTTTTGCCATTCTTTATGTTTAGCCACCTCTGTATCTAAATTAGCCTTAAGACCCTCTTTTTCTATATTAACTTTTACATATTCTTTCTCAGAAATTTTAATAAGTTAGTGGTGTTTTCCAAATCCCTCTCTAAAACCTTAATTCTTTCTTCAAGAGCCAATTGATTTTGTTGGTACCAGGCCTTTTGTTTTTCTAAAGATTTAACAGTTTTCTTATATGCCTGGACCTGAATAAAATTTTATTTATATTGGCCATTAACATCATCAAATTCACTTTTAAGAGCATCATATTTAGCATTACAACCAACAATACAATTTTGTACCTGAGATGTGATGCCCATCAATGCAAACTCATCAGCAGTATCAGCAACCAATCCAACCTGAGGATTTTCATCCTGAACTTCATCCACATGAGCATCCCAGTCAACCCTTGAGTCCAGAGACAGCAAAGCTTTAGGTTTCACGTCCTCAACTTCCTTGAGTTTGTATGTATTATACCTTCTTCGGTCACTTCCCTTCTTATCCGGGCATTCTCTGGCAAAGTGACCTACTTGGTTGCATTCAAAGCACCTGATCTTCTTCCTGTCAAACCTGGCTGCCTCTCTTCCCTTGTAGCTGAACTTCCTCCCAGATCCCTTCTCAAACCTGTTAACTTTTACAGCAAGTATGGCCATCTGCCATTTGAGGTCCATCTCCTCCAAATCCCATTTATCCACTTGTTCAAAATCTTCATAGGCCAACTGCTGTTGGTCTTCAGCCTCAGCAACAAATGAGTAAAGCACATCTTCTATCACAATATTGGACTTTGATGTTCTTGTATAAGAAGTGTGTGTTCTGGTTGCTGCTGATGAAGAAGTGGGACTCTCAGCATAAGACACGATTGTGTTAGCGCTGGTAGCACTAACAAAAGCTGAGTTTGATGGAGTTGTAGAATAGGTAGAATGACCCTTGATATCAATTTCAAGAGATCTAAGCTTATTGTATAAGTCATCGAATCTTAAATAATCAAGGCCTCCTTTTGCCTTGAGAGTGAGAGAAACCTGCCTCCAGGAAGAAGGTAAAGCACGCAGAAACTTGAGGTTGCACTCCTCATTGTCAGGTTTGGCCTTCATCTGATTAAGCTAGCTCAGAATTTTCTGAAACATGTCATACCCCTTGTGTATGCCCTCCTCTTCAGAAATTGTGAATTCCTGAAAGCTCTGCTTGAGCATAGACTTTCTCATCTTCTTAGACTCTTCGTTACCACCAAACCTTGCCTTGATGGCCTTCCAGATCTTTTTTGCATCATCAAGATGATGACAGTCACTCATATGCTCATCTGGTAGTGCTTGAAGCAAGGTAGTCCTAGCCTTTGTTTCCCTCTGAAGGGAAATAGCTTCTTCAGTTGTTGCTGCTGGAAGAATGATCACATTACCAGTCTTCTTCTTACTGTTGCCTTTTAGAACAATGTTCCAGAGATGGTAGTCATTGTTGGTGATGTAATTTTCCATCTCCATAGCCCATATGTCATATTCGTCCTTCTTCATATAGGGAAATTGTGCATTGTTGTTGGACATGGTAGTAACAACCTGCTGAATTGTAGACTGAGTATTGGATGACTCAGGCTTCTCCTCATTGTTTGATTCTGAATGTTTTGATGATGTCATTGTTAGAGTGAGATTAGGTTTTTTTGAAAGAGAGTAAGGAGGTCTTCTTTGAAAGATTCTCACCAGGCTCTGATACCACTTGTTGGATCAGTCCCAGATAGATCTTAGGAGCCTTAATGAATGTATAGTAAACCTGTGTAATCACAAGCAAACTATGGAGAACCTTCACTAGACTTATGTCCACGCGGAATATGAACACAAGAATTAAGAAGACGATAAACACAAAATACTTGATCCTCTATGGATCTATATTGAATTACTAACAATGTTATTGACAAACGTACATCAACCCTAGCTGCAGGTTTCTTTTATACTACAAGAAACCCTAATTCTGCAGCTTACAAAAAACGTAAAAGATATGCATTATCTATTCCTAATTTAACTCATTCATATCCAACTAAATACTAATAATACGGAAACTACATATCCGCAGAAACAATAATAACTATCAGCAGTAACTGCACTATCCGCAGTAACTGCACTATCAGCAGAAATCATAAAACTATCAGCAGGAACCCACTATTACAATAATTCCTAACACCTTTGACTTTGAAAAAAATAAAAACCGGTCTTTACGCTTATTAAACTTTAGAAAAAGTTACATGTTTTGTTCCCGTGGTTTGCTCAGATTTCATGCTTAGTCCATAAGTCGTTTCAATTACACCAGAAATACCTATTTTTGAAACCTTGCACTCATTTAGTCCCTATTTTGGATGGGCCGTTAGTTTATCCGTTAAGTGTTAAAATAATATGTGCCCGTTAGTTCCTCCATTAAGATTTTTTGCACCGTTAGTCCTCATTTTTTAAATGAATTAAAACTCCTTTTTATCCGTTTTCGTCCATCTTTTTTACGTTTCGTCTTTTTTTACGTTTTCGTCCATTTTTTTACTTTTTTCCCGTTTTTAAATGTTTTCATCTGTTTTTTTTTACGTTTTCATTTGTTTTTATCCGTTTTTATACGTTTTCGTATGTTTTTTTACGTTTTTGTCCCTTTTTTTACGTTTTCGTCTATTTTTAAATGTTTTCATCTATTTTTTAACGATTTCATTTGTTTTTATACGTTTTAGTCCCTTTTTTTTATGTGTTAGTCCATTTTTTACGTTTTCGTCCATTTTTTACGTTTTCGTCCATTTTTTACGTTTTTTCCATTTTTTTACGTTTTCATCTATTTTTTTACATTTTTGTCTGTTTTTTTGCATTTTCATCCATTTTTAAATGTTTTCATCCTCTTTTTTACTTTTTCGTTTGGTTTTTTACGTTTTTCTCCGTTTTTTACGTTTTCGTCTAATTTAAACATTTTCATCTGTTATTTTACATATTTATACGTTTTAGTCCTTATTTTACGTGTTCGTCCTTTTTTACGTTTTCGTCTGTTTTTTACGTTTTCGTCCGTATTTTTACGTTTTTGTCCGTTTTTTTACGTTTTTGTCCGTTTTCAAATGCTTTCATTTGTTTTTATACATGTTAGACCCTTTGTTTACGTGTTCGTCCGTTTTTTTTACGTTTTCGTTCATTTTCGCCTGTTTTTTACGCTTTTGTCCGTTTTTTAACTTTTCATCTGTTTTTTTTACGTTTTCCTTTGTTTTTATATGTTTTAGTCTGTTTTTTTACATAAAAAAAGGAAAAAAAAACGTAAAAAACGAACGATAATTTAAAAAACAGACCAAAATGTAAAAAAAACGAAAACGTAAAAAATGTCGAACAAGTAAAAAAAGGGACGAACACATAAAAACTGACAAAAACGTAAAAAACGGACAAAAACATATAAAAACAAACGAAAACGTAAAAAACGGATGAAAACGTAAAAAAACGGATGAAAACATTTACAAACGGACGAAAACGTAAAAAATGACAAAAACGTATAAAACGGACAAAGCGTATAAAAACAAACGAAGACGTAAAAAAACAAATGAAAACGTAAAAAAATGGACAAAAACGTGAAAAATCATATTAAAACGTTTAAAAACGGACAAAAATGTAAAAAAAAAAAAAAAAAAAAAAAGGACAAAATGTAAAAAAATGACGAAAACGTAAAAAATAATGGATGAAAGCGTAAAAAATAGACGAACACGTAAAAAAATGGACAAAAACGTAAAAAGGATGGATGAAAACGAATAAAAACGAGTTTTTAATTCATTTTAAAAAATAATGACTAACGGTGCAAAAAATCTTAACGGAGAAACTAACGGACACATATTATTTTTACACTTAACGGATAAACTAACGGCCAATCAAAATAGGAACTAAATGAGTGCAAGATTTCAAAAATAAGTATCTCTGGTGTAATTAAAACGACTTAAGGACTAAACATGAAATCTGAGCAAACCACAGAGACCAAACGTATAATTTTTTCTAAACTTTATAAATTTGTATTTTCTTAAGTTTAATTTTTTAACAGATTAACCCCTTAACCAATTAAACTCTACTTCTTTTTCAAATATATTCTCAATCTTGCGTAATAATATTATTAAGAAGTTCCCGCAGCAACGCGCGAGTTATACCCCCTCGTTTGAAACATAGGTCGAGACTTTTAGAGGCCTAATAAAAGATTTAAGATGAGGCTTTTTTTTATTAGAAAAATGAACACTTAGCTTTCTACCTATTTAAATGTATGCAAAATTCTAAGATCTTCAATACTTATTCTTTAAATGCTCATATTCTACTAATGTGTGGAGTAAAGCAAAAGATATTGCTGAAATTAACAGTGATGAGTCCAACTGGAATAATATTGTTAAAGGATTAGCTAATGGGTGTTTTCAAAACAATATTGGATGGGTTATAAGGAGGTTGGTATTTGCAGCTAGTGTCTATTTTATTTGGCAAGAGAGAAATGGGAGAATTTTTAAAGATACTCAGCAGAGTAGGGGTGAGCATTGGTCCCGGACCGGACCGGACCGCCAAGACCGAGGACCGAATTAGCCAAAAAGCCTAGACCGAGGACCGGACCGAATGTGATCGGTCCGGTCCGGTCTCGGTCGGTCCAGTCCAACAAGGCCAAAATAGTTGGTTTGTGGTCCGGACCGAACCGGACCGACCAGACCGAGGACCGAATTAGCCCAAAGGCCTAGACCGAGGACCGGACCGAATGTGGTCGGTCCGGTCTCGGTCGGTCTGTCGGTCGGTCCGGTCCGTTCGGGTCGTTTGCTCACCCCTACAGCAGAGTAGTCAAGAGGATTACAAAAAGATTGTGGAAACTGTGAAATGTAAGTTGCTTGGCATAACAGTAAAGGATAGTAATAATGTTAGAAAAGTGGAAGCTAAGTGGATGGTGAAATGCAAAAGACTAACTGGAACAAGTGACTCAAAATGAGAGTGCATCAGTATGGATGGTAGTATGGGTGTTTGGGATAACAGTGGAATTTTCAGATGCTTAGTAATTTTGGAGTTGCTTTATGATATTTGCTTTTAACCTTTGTTCTTATAAAATCAAAGCTATATACAGACCATACAAGGTGATAGTAGAGTTTCATTGGTATGACTGTACGGTGATACTTATCTGCTCCCTTATATGCTTTGCTGGTTTGGTCTTGGGAGGAAACTAGCAAGCTATGAATGGACAGTGAGAGGTCTAATTTATTTAAATGTACCATAAATTAAGGTTATACATTGTGTAGGGTAATGGTCTGGGTGGACAATGTATGATGGGTGGAATAAAGAGGTGTGAAAGATGAACTTTCTTGATCCACCCAATACATTGTCAAAGGAGGTAAGGATTTAAGGGAGTGTGTTCCCTGTCTAGTGAAGCCTAGCCCTCATTGTCACTTGATCAAACTAGTGAGGCTGTAGCTGCTATTTGATTTAATGGACTAATGGTTGGGAAAGGTAACTATAACAGGTATAGCCTTTCAATTAGTGTGAATCGAGGCTATATCCCACTTGATGATGCCTTCTTAATCTTCACCTCACTCTATTGTGGATGTGGGTTGAATGGTTTGAGGTGAATTGAGCTAAGAAATGTAGTCAAGAGGATATGGTCTTGGTGCATAAAGGTGAATTATACACAAAATGAACATTTGGTGTCTGATATGCTCAGGTTGTTTGGGATAGATACCAGACTTCTAATAGAATGCTTTGTCCGAGATACATTCTAGTCTTAGTTGTGATAGGTTGTTGAATTGTCATACATATGTTTGTTTTGTTTTCTTGTATTCTCAGTTATTAGTATATAAAGGAATTAGGCTTATCTATACCTTTGCTTGATATTGTAATTTGTCATTGTTTATTAGTAATACAAAGTTCACCTTTTGCACCAAAAAATATATGCAAAATCTTTAAGTTAGTCTTGCTAATTATTACAGTAGTTGTTACTGTACTTGTTAATGATTTGAACATCCCAAGCTCGTACTCATTTGAGCCAAGCTTTTCCATGAGTTGGAGCTCAAGCCAAAATGGAATCCAAGTTTAGTTTTATACTCGTATATGGTAAGGCGAAATCCAGCTAAAATGCTCGATCAAGCTCATATCAAGCGAGCTAACATGAAAATATACCGACATTAAAAACACACGATCTTATAATCCTTCTTTAATAGATAGCATAAATCCATGCAAATGAAGAAAGTGTCTCTTGGTTGTAACTTTATATATTTTATTGTAATTTTATATTTTATATATAGAGTTAGTTTAACCTTTAGGTTGTCGAACATATAAGCATGTTTAATAAACTACTTTGAAAACAGCTTAATAGTGTATTGTATTTTATAAAAGTTAAAAGGCTCATTAAACGTAGGGTTTATAGACAAATACGTTACCCAACTTTTCAACTTTATTCGCCTAAGTTACCAAACTTTTTTTTTGTGCAAACAGGGTATTGGACTAAACGGGGTTGACATTCAGGTTACTGAATTTCTAAAACACTATATTTAGGTTAACTTACCTAAAAAAATGCATTTGTGTTACTTTGATTACACTGAAAAAATAGAGGTTGAATGCTTAACTAAAGTTCAGTAACCTAAGTGAACAAAATGAAAGTTTGGTAACTTAGGCGAATAAAGTTGGAAAGTTGGGTAACCTATCTGTCTATAAACCCTTAAACGTATCTTATGTAAACTTATTTCGCAGGGCACGAACATTTTTTATGGATCAATATATATTAGTTCGAGCAACCCAAACATGCATAATAAAAAGTAATCGGGCAATCGACTCGACTACATTGCAGCCCTAATCGGAGGCATTGAAATCCGGAAGCATCAAGCTATTGCAGAACCAACTCTACCTTTAAAACGTTGGCGGATCTCTGTCCATCTACATAATTGGATTCGGCCCTCTAATCTCGCATTTTGAGTGGCAGAATCGTGATGCTCGGATCGAATGTAAGACAAAATATACAATAATTTGTTGGAAATGTATATATTTATAAATACGTGAATGTCCGGATTCGAACTCGTGACCACGGGATTGCACACATTAGCGAATGAGAATTAAGGTTAAATAATTAATGTTAATGTTTACGATTAATTATTGCACATAAAGTCCATCTAACGATCGTTAAGTATTTAACGGAAAATAACTAACGACCGTTAAATGTAAAGAGAAGGACTTGTAGTGTAAAATCTTAATAAGGAAAAGATTTGGGTATCCCTTGGGGGCATGTACATGGCCGGCCATAGGGGGTTTACACAAGCCCAAACCCTAACTTGTTCCCAAAGATTTGTATCCACTATATATACAAAGGCTAGGGTTTAGGGTTTTTCATACTTTGTGCATTGAATTAACCCTAGATCTCTCCATCTTCCTCTCTTGCTCATCTTCGGCCGAACCCTCCTCCAAAGGGTGTTTTGGTTTTGTTGTTTCATAAAACAAGGACTTGCTTGTGTTAGATCTAGCAATCGCTTGATTCGTTGGTTAATTCGTGTGTACAAAACTGTGGTTGTAAGACACTATTCTTACACCTATTGGTTTGAGTTGTAAAACGGTAAGGGACAACTCTTTAAACCACTTCATCTATTTTGTTCAAAAGAGATCTGATATTTGCAAGAGGTATGTTACGCTTTCAATTCAGTTAATTATTTATTTGTTATGATCTAAGTCTTCCGCTGTGTACTCTGTGTTGTCTACATGTTTTATTGTATGTCATGTATTATAAACTCAACAGTGGCATCACGAGCCTTGTATAACAAGTAATTAATTACTGAAACACATAAATAAAATAAACATGATTGTGTTATTATTTGTATGCGTAGTTCTAGGGTTTGCAAAACCTAAACCCTAATTTTTTAGGAGGGGCTTTTTTTTGGTGCCCTAATTAGGGTTTTGTAAACTTGTGTTTTAATTGGATTAGAAACCCTAGGTTGCATGCAATTTTATGTGTATTGCGTAACTCTGTTTAATTGCATTAATTGTTAAGTGTGATTTATATCCATGATAATTACATGCATGTTTTATCATGGATCTGTTTTTATTGTATGTTCTACTTGGTTAAGTGATATACACTAAATATTATGATAGATCTAAAATTGGGAAGACCTCAATTATTATTATTTAATCAATTATGTGCTATGTGGTATATGTTTAATTTTGACTTACGCAATCGATGAATCGATGCATGTGGCTTGATGAGTGTGTAAATACTCATCATTTTTGGTTAAATCTGAACTGCAAAACGTTTAAAAATGCTTAGAAATGCATCAAAATACTGAAAATATTCCAAAATTGCATTTTATATGTTTCAGATGCAAAATGTTCAAAATCAGATGAAAAATGAGCTAAGTTTGCATAATTGGCAGTTTCAGTCCCCCAAGTTTCTAAAATTGTCAAAAGTAGTCCCTGAGTCCTGATTTCAAAAGAAAAATCACCAAAGGTCCTTTTTAAATCAAAACTTGTCAAAATTAGTCCTTTGGTGAAAAATATAAAAAGTTTGAGAAAATTACAAGTTTGGTCCTCCAAGTTTCAAAATTGGCAAAAATGGCCCTTGGAATTTTGAAAATGTCAAGTTTAGTCCTTATATTATTGAAACTTGTCACTTTTAGTCCCTTGGAACATCTTTGCATAATTGACAGGATTGGTCCTTGATTTTCAGAAAATTGCATAACAAGTCCTTTTTATTATAAGCCTTTACACCTTTTTTGGACTTGTCAAACCAAGTGACCCCTGCCAGCCTTTGGACCCTTACCACTTTTGACCCCCCTGCCAAGACAAATATCTGGTCAAATCTAGCCTACCCGCCAAGACTTTTCTTCTCCTTCCTCACACTCTTTCTCTGCAACTCAGACCAACCCATCCCCCCTCCTCACCTTATCCCTTCCATGTCCCCCCCACCTCCACACATCTACAAAACACATTTAATGATATCTCTAGCCCTTTACTCAACCCCCAACTGTCAAAATCCCAATTTCCCGCCAAAAAATGATAAATGGCCAAGATTACTTCAAATGATCCAAGGGCCTCAAATAGAGGTGGGAAAAGCTCAGAAACAAGTGGGGAGTTGATTGGAGTATAAAAAGAAGAAAGAGGAGAAGAGAAAAGGAGTTAGTTAGTTTTTAGTTTAAAAAGCATGTCGTTTTTATTTTACAAGTCTTAGTTAGTTTCTCAATATTGTAATTTTTAGTTTCCTTGTATTGAACTTAAGTTATTTGATCACTTGCAATTCAATTCCAGCACCAATTCAGAGTTTTATTCAAATATCTTGTTTTAAAATTTTCTTTTATCCATTCAATCTCAAATGTTCTAAATCCAGGCTTCAATAAGCCTTATTATAATTCAAAAGAGCTAACTAAAGCTGTGTGTAGCTTTGAGTGAGCTCAAGCTTAAGTTTTAAGCATTTTCCATTTCTGGTCAATGAAAGTCAAAGGAGAGGGAAAGTTGATCCTGGATTAATGAAGCAAGCCTGGAAATGTTTGTTGGTACTTGTCTTCTAGTTTGAGCCAACTCCAGACAATAGTTAAGGTTCCTGGCTTTGATCTTTAATTTTCAGTTTGTAGCATAAAAATAGCTTATATGGCTCCTGTTGATTAACTGCTTTCAATTCTGTTATTTATGATTAAATCAGTTTAATTAGGTTAGTATATCTCTATTTCATGTTAGCATGGCCTAATTCTATCAATTAGATAGTTAAATCTCATTATCAGATCATTAAAGTGGTGTTTGGATTTGGTCCTTAAACTGTACTAGAGGTTTGTTCAGAGGTGATAACCTGTTGTTTCATGTTTGCTTAGCTCCTTTGAACTCATTTGAGTCATAACTTGTGCCTGCAAAGCTCATAAGTCAACATACCCATTTATCTGTCTCAACAGCTCAACTGTTGAGCTTTTACAAAACCAAAAGCTCATTTTGTGTGTAAAATACATAGAGATAGATTGTAGTAGCTTTATTTCATCATATTAGATCCTTATCAGTCCTTAAATCATGATCAAAGTTCAATTTAGTCAAACTTTTAGTTTTGTCAAAAAGTCAAAAACATTGAAAAACCTGTTTTGGGCTCAACTAGGAAGAATTTTCATGGATTCATTTCTAGGCCAATCTTAGTGAAACTTGTGGCTTTTAAAACTTCAGCTGGTCTATTTTACTATTGTGATTTTTGTATCTTTTTGTGAATTTTTCTTAAGCTCTAAACAGGCTTGTGATTATGAGCTTATATGCCCTGTGCAGGGCACTGATCTGCACAGGTTTTGTGCAGATCTTGCAGCCCTTGCACAGAGCTCTTGAGAGCTTGTCCAAGGCTCCACTTTGGTTTACAAGGTCCCAGCCAGGTGTAGTTTAGATCCCAAGTACTGGTTTTCAGTTTCAGCTTATCTAGTTGCTTATTTTTAAGCCCAAAGTAGACCCCCTAAACCTGTGTTTGGTACAAAAGCTCAAGCATCAAATCTGTGCTAGCTTGCCATCCAGAGGTTGTAGCTTGTTGTTTTAAGTTTCTTTAGAGTACTCTTATCATATTTTAGCTTGTGTATCAGTTTGGTTCTTGTTTTGTCCCTTTAGCTTATTCAAAGTGCTTATTTATAAGCACTTTACACATCAGTTCCATAATTCCACACATAAGCACCTGTTTTTCCATTTTTCTTAGATTCCTAATAAAATTTTAGACTTTTCCTGAAATTTTCATATTTTTCCAAGCTTGTTTGCTATTTTTCCTAATTTAAATTAGTTTTTAAGTCTTTTTAAATAGCATTTAATACAATTAATTCATAAAAGCTTCAAAAAAATAATTTTTCATTTTTCTTAAGCTAAGATAAATATAAAAAAGCAAAAAAATATTTTTCCAAATTTTTCTTAGTTAAATTTGTATTTTTAAACAATTTAAGTAGTTTTAAATAGTTTTTAATTCCTAGAAAATACAAAAATATTCAGAAAAATACAAAAATAGTTTTGAAAATTCTTTTTTGTCATTTTAGATTTTTCCAAGTCAAAATTTTATTTTTCTAGCTTTGTTTCCTATTTTCTTGTAATTTAGGTTATTATTTAATAGTTAAAATTAGTTTTTAATTAATAATAATTAATTAAATAGTTATAAAAATAATTTTCTTTTTCTAAATATTTTCTTTTATCATTAGGTTTGTAAAAATGTCATTTTCATATTTTTAGGACTTTTATTTCTTAGATCTCACTTTTTATTTTGTACGTTTACGTAATTTTATTTAAACGTAAGTTTTAAGTTTTAAGTTTTAAACGTTCATCAATTTTAAAAATAGTGATAGCGTTTATTTAATATATTTTAACTTTTTAATTTTCTTAATTTGCATTTAAGTCGCTGTTATTTATAAACTTTTTCTTTAGGTATAGTTATCCATCAAAATCCTTTCTGATCACTATCCTTAGTGATCATTCTATCGTCTGATTAGTGTTTGCACACCATTGAGTCTCCGTGGGACTTAACGACCCGGGAATTCATTATATTCTCTGATCTTCATTGCATTTGCTTCTGAGCTGTTTTAAGTTTGTTACGGTCGGCCATTCACAAGTGGTCGGCTTGAGTGATAAAACTTGACGGTTTGAAGCAAATCAAATTTTTGGCGCCGCTGCCGGGGAGCTGTGCTGATTGTCTTACGTTTAGCAGATTAGTAATTTGGATATTCACTCTTTGTTCATACCATCCATCTACATATATTTATATTTTCTTATAAAAATACAAAAATATTCTTCTCATTCCTCTTATCTGTATGATTCTATTTCTCTTACCCCCTCGTACCGTTTGATTCTACTCTTCTTTAACCTCAAAACCGTTTAATTCTATTTCCTTAACCCTCTACATGTTTAATTCTCATGGCGACGTTCGATTATCCTCGTTGTTTCCACTGCAAAAGCCGTATGGAAGAGGATCAGCTCTGTTGTCAGAATCCGGATTGTTTATGCAAGCGATGTGGAAGGATGGGTGCAAGCAAATATTGTTATTGGTGCGAATTATCTGATAACTCTCGCGATGATTCTCCAAGTTTTTCCGACCATCCGCCACAACCCGATGAACCCATTCAAGAACCGGAGACCATAACGGAAGTGGTAGAAATTGCTAGCTCTCAGAGCACACCACTTGTCCCACCTCCGGATTTTTCAGAATGTTCTTCGAGATTTGATAATCATTCGGATCACCATGTTGGTTTTGTTGATTCTTTGAATAAACTGATTCCCTCTCATAACTCTCAAATGCAATCGTTTATTCCTTGTGTCGGTTGTGGTGAGCCTCTCTTTGGTTCACCCTGTCGTTGGTGTACATGTGTACAATGTGGTAATGATATCCATAACGGGAGTTGTTTGTTTTGTGGTTCGAGGAATTCATTTGATTATGATCCTAATCAGAACTCATTTAACGACTCCTCAAACTTTTCCAATTACCCACCACAGCCCGACTTATCTTCATATAACCAACATTACTGCTGTGAATTTTGTGGAGGTCCTCACCAAGGATTTGAGTGTCAATCCGGAAACACGTTTGTCTATGAACAGTTTTCCAGTGATGCTCAGAACTTTGGTTATAACCAAAATCCATATGATTCACCAGTCCAGACTCAACAGTTTTACTGTTGTGAGTACTGTGGAGGTTCCCACTTCAGCTCTGATTGTCAAATAGGGAATCCATTCCCTTGTAACAATCATGACTCTCACATGTTTGACAATTTCCAACCTCCACAGCACCATACGGTTCAAACTCCACCTGAGCCGTTATCTCAAGAAATCTCCCAAGATTTTGAAACCACAATGAAAACACTTGATGATATGATTAGTAACTTTAAGAATCAAGTGAGTGGTGAAAAGACCATGGGAGAATTGCTAGCCAAAGAGCGAGAAGAGCGAGAGGCCCGCAAATCTAGGGAAGAATTATTAGTCCTAGAGCAAGCAGCTCTAAGGCGTTCCCAATTTCTCAAGGCAGCTCTATATGACGATGACGAGGAGAGTTTGTATCCTTTTAAAGATAATATTTCTCAACTCCCTCAGTCAGTTGATATCCCAGCAGTTGAGATCCCATCTCAAACAACTGCTATCACACCCGAGGTTCACACTCACTCTCTGAGCATGGGGGACGAGCATCTTGACACTGTTCCTGAAAAGGAATCGGACGAATTCATAAAGTCTAGTGTTGAGGACCTTGTTCCAATCCCAAGAGAGTCACAGGGAATTCTCGAGCATTTGTGTGATATCCCTACCCCTCTTGTCTTTCCAACAGATCATGTTGAGATGTTCTCCGATTCTGATGATGATGATTTGTTATCTTGTGGAGACATCGCTTATGTGGAAGATTTACCTTCTGAGCTTGTTAGCTTAGAAGAAGAGAATGATGAAGTTACTGAAACTGAAATCAAAGATGAAGCACTTCGTGCAACATTATTGAATGTCAGTCTTCTCATTTCTAAAATTGAGGCTTTCAAAGAGAAACCAATTTCATCTCCTATCCCAATTAAGGGTAGTGACATTCTTTCCGATGATTCTAATCCGGAAATGAAAGCCTTCTGTTTTGATAATATGGGAGAGAAGATTAGTGGCAGTACCACTTTTCATTCTCATAATTCTCTCCCCGATTATGAATCATGTACATTGGAGGAGTTCACCAGTGAACCCACTCACATCAATTCTGAATATGATTCATTCACCTTCATGGAGTTCTCAGTTGAACTCACTCATATCATATCTCCGCCGGAGTATGATAATTTCTACTTTGATCTAGACACTCCCATAATATGTCTTGATCAAGCAAGCTTAACTGATGAGATTCATGAAACTATGAATTCTCCTATTGAGGATGAAGAGTTAGTCATGATTTCTATCATGATTTTCTTTCTTTTCTTCATATATTCTGTCACTTCTCCTGTTCTTCACTCCTTCGGGAATGAAGACATTATCTTTGATCCCGGCATTTCCATGTATCATTATCTTGAGCCGGGAATATATCTCATCGGTGTGGAACTTTCACGTGCTTCAAATGTTTGTCCAAACATCTTGAATGAAAGTCCGATGGAGATTGTTTCTTCCACTTTGCTTCCCCATGAACCAATGAATGCGGGTCGAGTCAAGCTAGCGACTCGGGAATCAAAAACAGTTGCATGCCATATGGGTTTTCACCCATATTTCTGACTTCTTTCTATCTTTCTACCACCCTAGTGTGGGGAGTTGCCCATTTGTTGTATATAAGTTTTCCAAAAAAAAAAAAAAAATTCAAATAATGGCCGTAGTATTTCCCTTTTACGTTCTCAGTTTCGGCATAACCGCCGGTACTTTGAATATTGAGGGCAATATTCAATTCTAAGTGTGGGGGGGAATTCTCACGAATTTTATCATGTAATTATCCCGCCTAATTCCCCCATTTTTGGCCAAAATTTTTTTTTTGGAGTAAGTGTTCTACACTTACTCAATTGGTTATCAGTCCGCCTTGTCTAATAAACAAAAGGATTGGCTAATCCAAGAGCAAACGGCTCTTGGTAAAGATATCTCAAATCCGTTGACGGCTTGCAATTTGCCCAAAATTGTATGGTATTCAGCTCACCATATCCTAAAAAGTGAAGAGTTGGCTAGCCCGCAATGTTATGGCTTGTGGTAAAGGCAGTGGAAAAACCATAATTGGTAATCAGCTCACCAAAGATAATATTGATAATTTATCTAAGAGTTGGCTAGTCCTGAGCAAACGGCTTCTGGTAAAGACAAACCAAATCCGTTGAAAGCTGGTGGTTTGCTCAAAATCACATGGTTATCGGTGTACCATGGTTCTTACTTGAACTAAAACATTTGGCTACTCCAGAAGTAATGGCTTTTGGTAAAGAGATTCAAATCCATTAAGTTTTTCTCAAAAGATTGCTAGGGACTAGCAATAGTTTAGTGTGGGGGATTGATGAGTGTGTAAATACTCATCATTTTTGGTTAAATCTGAACTGCAAAACGTTTAAAAATGCTCATAAATGCATCAAAATACTGAAAATATTCCAAAATTGCATTTTATATGTTTCAGATGCAAAATGTTCAAAATGAGATGAAAAATGAGCTAAGTTTGCATAATTGGCAGTTTCAGTCCCCCAAGTTTCTTAAATTGTCAAAAGTAGTCCCTGAGTCCTGATTTCAAAAGAAAAATCACCAAAGGTCCTTTTTAAATCAAAACTTGTCAAAATTAGTCCTTTGGTGAAAAATATAAAAAGTTTGAGAAAATTGCAAGTTTGGTCCTCCAAGTTTCAAAATTGGCAAAATGGCCCTTGAAATTTTGAAAATGTCAAGTTTAGTCCTTATATTATTGAAACTTGTCACTATTAGTCCCTAGGAACATCTTTGCATATTTGACAGGATTGGTCCTTGATTTTCAGAAAATTGCATAACAAGTCTTTTTTATTATAAGCCTTTACACCTTTTTTGGACTTGTCAAACCAAGTGACCCATGCCAGCCTTTCGACCCTTACCACTTTTGACCCCCTGCCAAGACAAATATCTGGTCAAATCTAGCCTACCCGCCAAGACTTTTCTTCTCCTTCCTCACACTCTTTCTCTGCAACTCAGACCAACCCATCCCCCCTCATCACCTTATCCCTTCCATGTCCCCCCACCTCCACACATCTACAAAACACATTTAATGATATCTCTAGCCCTTTACTCAACCCCCAACTGTCAAAATCCCAATTTCCCGCCAAAAAATGATAAATGGCCAAGATTACTTCAAATGATCCAAGGGCCTCAAATAGAGGTGGGAAAAGCTCAGAAACAAGTGGGGAGTTGATTGGAGTATAAAAAGAAGAAAGAGGAGAAGAGAAAAGGAGTGAGTTAGTTTTTATTTTAAAAAGCATGTCGTTTTTATTTTACAAGTCTTAGTTAGTTTCTCAATATTGTAATTTTTAGTTTCCTTGTATTGAACTTAAGTTATTTGATCACTTGCAATTCAATTCCAGCACCAATTCAGAGTTTTATTCAAATATCTTGTTTTAAAATTTTCTTTTATCCATTCAATCTCAAATGTTCTAAATCCAGGCTTCAATAAGCCTTATTATAATTCAAAAGAGCTAACTAAAGCTGTGTGTAGCTTTGAGTGAGCTCAAGCTTAAGTTTTAAGCATTTTCCATTTCTGGTCAATGAAAGTCAAAGGAGAGGGAAAGTTGATCCTGGATTAATGAAGCAAGCCTGGAAATGTTTGTTGGTACTTGTGTTCTAGTTTGAGCCAACTCCAGACAATAGTTAAGGTTCCTGGCTTTGATCTTTAATTTTCAGTTTGTAGCATAAAAATAGCTTATATGGCTCCTGTTGATTAACTGCTTTCAATTCTGTTATTTATGATTAAATCAGTTTAATTAGGTTAGTATATCTCTATTTCATGTTAGCATGGCCTAATTCTGTCAATTAGATAGTTAAATCTCATTATCAGATCATTAAAGTGGTGTTTGGATTTGGTCCTTAAACTGTACTAGAGGTTTGTTCAGAGGTGATAACCTGTTGTTTCATGTTTGCTTAGCTCCTTTGAACTCATTTGAGTCATAACTTGTGCCTGCAAAGCTCATAAGTCAACATACCCATTTATCTGTCTCAACAGCTCAACTGTTGAGCTTTTACAAAACCAAAAGCTCATTTTGTGTGTAAAATACATAGAGATAGATTGTAGTAGATTTATTTCATCATATTAGATCCTTATCAGTCCTTAAATCATGATCAAAGTTCAATTTAGTCAAACTTTTAGTTTTGTCAAAAAGTCAAAAACATTGAAAAACCTGTTTTGGGCTCAACTAGGAAGAATTTTCATGGATTCATTTCTAGGCCAATCTTAGTGAAACTTGTGGCTTTTAAAACTTCAGCTGGTCTATTTTACTATTGTGATTTTTGTATCTTTTTGTGAATTTTTCTTAAGCTCTAAACAGGCTTGTGATTATGAGCTTATATGCCCTGTGCAGGGCACTGATCTGCACAGGTTTTGTGCAGATCTTGCAGCCCTTGCACAGAGCTCTTGAGAGCTTGTCCAAGGCTCCACTTTGGTTTAAAAGGTCCCATCCAGGTGTAGTTTAGATCCCAAGTACTGGTTTTCAGTTTCAGCTTATCTAGTTGCTTATTTTTTAAGCCCAAAGTAGACCCCCTAAACCTGTGTTTGGTACAAAAGCTCAAACATCAAATCTGTGCTAGCTTGCCATCCAGAGGTTGTAGCTTGTTGTTTTAAATTGCTTTAGAGTACTCTTATCATATTTTAGCTTGTGTATCAGTTTGGTGCTTGTTTTGTCCCTTTAGCTTATTCAAAGTGCTTATTTATAAGCACTTTACACATCAGTTCCATAATTCCACACATAAGCACCTGTTTTTCCATTTTTCTTAGATTCCTAATAAAATTTTAGACTTTTCCTGAAATTTTCATATTTTTCCAAGCTTGTTTGCTATTTTTCCTAATTTAAATTAGTTTTTAAGTCTTTTTAAATAGCATTTAATACAATTAATTCATAAAAGCTTCAAAAAAATAATTTTTCATTTTTCTTAAGCTAAGATAAATATAAAAAAGCAAAAAAATATTTTTCCAAATTTTTCTTAGTTAAATTTGTATTTTTAAACAATTTAAGTAGTTTTAAATAGTTTTTAATTCCTAGAAAATACAAAAATATTCAGAAAAATACAAAAATAGTTTTGAAAATTCTTTTTTGTCATTTTAGATTTTTCCAAGTCAAAATTTTATTTTTCTAGCTTTGTTTCCTATTTTCTTGTAATTTAGGTTATTATTTAATAGTTAAAATTAGTTTTTAATTAATAATAATTAATTAAATAGTTATAAAAATAATTTTCTTTTTCTAAATATTTTCTTTTATCATTAGGTTTGTAAAAATGTCATTTTCATATTTTTAGGACTTTTATTTCTTAGATCTCACTTTTTATTTTGTACGTTTACGTAATTTTATTTAAACGTAAGTTTTAAGTTTTAAGTTTTAAACGTTCATCAATTTTAAAAATAGTGATAGCGTTTATTTAATATATTTTAACTTTTTAATTTTCTTAATTTGCATTTAAGTCGCTGTTATTTATAAACTTTTTCTTTAGGTATAGTTATCCATCAAAATCCTTTCTGATCACTATCCTTAGTGATCATTCTATCGTCTGATTAGTGTTTGCACACCATTGAGTCTCCGTGGGACTTAACGACCCGGGAATTCATTATATTCTCTGATCTTCATTGCATTTGCTTCTGAGCTGTTTTAAGTTTGTTACGGTCGGCCATTCACAAGTGGTCGGCTTGAGTGATAAAACTTGACGGTTTGGAGCAAATCAAATTTTTGGCGCCGCTGCTGGGGAGCTGTGCTGATTGTCTTACGTTTAGCAGATTAGTAATTTGGATATTCACTCTTTGTTCATACCATCCATCTACATATATTTATATTTTCTTATAAAAATACAAAAATATTCTTCTCATTCCTCTTATCTGTATGATTCTATTTCTCTTACCCCCTCGTACCGTTTGATTCTACTCTTCTTTAACCTCAAAACCGTTTAATTCTATTTCCTTAACCCTCTACATGTTTAATTCTCATGGCGACGTTCGATTATCCTCGTTGTTTCCACTGCAAAAGCCGTATGGAAGAGGATCAGCTCTGTTGTCAGAATCCGGATTGTTTATGCAAGCGATGTGGAAGGATGGGTGCAAGCAAATATTGTTATTGGTGCGAATTATCTGATAACTCTCTCGATGATTCTCCAAGTTTTTCCGACCATCCGCCACAACCCGATGAACCCATTCAAGAACCGGAGACCATAACGGAAGTGGTAGAAATTGCTAGCTCTCAGAGCACACCACTTGTCCCACCTCCGGATTTTTCAGAATGTTCTTCGAGATTTGATAATCATTCGGATCACCATGTTGGTTTTGTTGATTCTTTGAATAAACTGATTCCCTCTCATAACTCTCAAATGCAATCGTTTATTCCTTGTGTCGGTTGTGGTGAGCCTCTCTTTGGTTCACCCTGTCGTTGGTGTACATGTGTACAATGTGGTAATGATATTCATAACGGGAGTTGTTTGTTTTGTGGTTCGAGGAATTCATTTGATTATGATCCTAATCGGAACTCATTTAACGACCCCTCAAACTTTTCCAATTACCCACCACAGCCCGACTTATCTTCATATAACCAACATTACTGCTGTGAATTTTGTGGAGGTCCTCACCAAGGATTTGAGTGTCAATCCGGAAACACGTTTGTCTATGAACAGTTTTCCAGTGATGCTCGGAACTTTGGTTATAACCAAAATCCATATGATTCACCAGTCCGCTCAACAGCTTTACTGTTGTGAGTACTGTGGAGGTTCCCACTTCAGCTCTGATTGTCAAATAGGGAATCCATTCCCTTGTAACAATCATGACTCTCACATGTTTGACAATTTCCAACCTCCACAGCACCATACGGTTCAAACTCCACCTGAGCCGTTATCTCAAGAAATCTCCCAAGATTTTGAAACCACAATGAAAACACTTGATGATATGATTAGTAACTTTAAGAATCAAGTAAGTGGTGAAAAGACCATGGGAGAATTGCTAGCCAAAGAGCGAGAAGAGCGAGAGGCCCGCAAATCTAGGGAAGAATTATTAGTCCTAGAGCAAGCAGCTCTAAGGCGTTCCCAATTTCTCAAGGCAGCTCTATATGACGATGACGAGGAGAGTTTGTATCCTTTTAAAGATAATATTTCTCAACTCCCTCAGTCAGTTGATATCCCAGCAGTTGAGATCCCATCTCAAACAACTGCTATCACACCCGAGGTTCACACTCACTCTCTGAGCATGGGGGACGAGCATCTTGACACTGTTCCTGAAAAGGAATCGGACGAATTCATAAAGTCTAGTGTTGAGGACCTTGTTCCAATCCCAAGAGAGTCACAGGGAATTCTCGAGCATTTGTGTGATATCCCTACCCCTCTTGTCTTTCCAACAGATCATGTTGAGATGTTCTCCGATTCTGATGATGATGATTCGTTATCTTGTGGAGACATCGCTTATGTGGAAGATTTACCTTCCGAGCTTGTTAGCTTAGAAGAAGAGAATGATGAAGTTACTGACACCGAAATCAAAGATGAAGCACTTCGTGCAACATTATTGAATGTCAGTCTTCTCATTTCTAAAATTGAGGCTTTCAAAGAGAAACCAATTTCATCTCCTATCCCAATTAAGGGTAGTGACATTCTTTCCGATGATTCTAATCCGGAAATGAAAGCCTTCTGTTTTGATAATATGGGAGAGAAGATTAGTGGCAGTACCACTTTTCATTCTCATAATTCTCTCCCCGATTATGAATCATGTACATTGGAGGAGTTCACCGTGAACCCACTCACATCAATTCTGAATATGATTCATTCACCTTCATGGAGTTCTCAGTTGAACTCACTCATATCATATCTCCGCCGGAGTATGATAATTTCTACTTTGATCTAGACACTCCCATAATATGTCTTGATCAAGCAAGCTTAACTGATGAGATTCATGAAACTATGAATTCTCCTATTGAGGATGAAGAGTTAGTCATGATTTCTATCATGATTTTCTTTCTTTTCTTCATATATTCTGTCACTTCTCCTGTTCTTCACTCCTTCGGGAATGAAGACATTATCTTTGATCCCGGCATTTCCATTTATCATTATCTTGAGCCGGGAATATATCTCATCGGTGTGGAACTTTCACGTGCTTCAAATGTTTGTCCAAACATCTTGAATGAAAGTCCGATGGAGATTGTTTCTTCCACTTTGCTTCCCCATGAACCAATGAATGCGGGGTCGAGTCAAGCTAGCGACTCGGGAATCAAAAACAGTAGCATGCCATATGGGAATCAAAAACAGTAGCATGCCATATGGGTCGAGTCAAGCTAGCGACTCGGTTGTAATTTGTTGGCTTTTTCTGTAGTTATAATCATTCTCAATCCCTTTATTCGTTCAAATCTCTCGATCACTATTCATAGGGTGATCCATTGCATAGCTCGCTGGGACATAACGACCCGGGGAAACCCTATACTCCTCAGATCTTCATTGCATTCGTGCTTAAGCTGTTTTAAGTTTCTTACAGTTGGCCATTCACAAGTGGTCAGCTTGCGTGAGAAAACTTGACGGTTTTGCACGCATCATGGCTCACCTTGTACATAGTTGAAAACGGGTAAAAGTCTTAATTAAATATATACATATTGACAGATCTAGAATTGATTATTAATATGATTTATCAAAAAGGTTTGCATGTGGCTATTTGATATGCATGACTTATTATTTGTTATGCATTCATTGTTTATTTGTTTATTTTTTAAATACTTGCTTGTTTGTTAAGTGTAACTAGGGTATTTTTACAAGAAAAATAAACTGACCTAAACAATGGTGAAACATGTATTTTTAAGCATAGTAGTCATAATCGTTTAATTGATTGATTTTTTGCACAAAATAGTTAGAACGGCTCACCCATTAATGACAAACTGTGTGATGGGTATGAGGTTGGTACGCATTAAATTGTGACCTTAAAGATGAGGGTATGTAACATGCTTCGCGCTGACCTAATTCTCCACTCGTTTGTGCGTCTTAATGGAGCTACCAAGTATTCCTATATGTGTGCATAAAATCATAAGGGTGAATTACTTTAATTTCTACGCGCCACTTTAGTGGTAATTATCCGAATAACTTGGGTCTTATTACTCATGCAGTAGTAGGATATAGTGGTAATTAAGGTGATTCTTTAATTGGTTATCCAATACCTCGATTAAAGTTTGACGATGAGAAGCTTAAATCATTAAAACAAGAATATAAATGTTTTAATAAAAACTATGCTATGAAGATGAATGCATGACATCTTTGTACATATTTGATTTGACATCAAAATTATTACCTTTTAATTTGAGTTATATGCCATCCAGCGAAACGGAAACACCTAAGATTACCTTTTATTTGCGTGAGAACGTGACTTAAATCGTAATCAAAGGGTAAAATTTCCACGTGTCGTGAGAACGGGCATGGACGATTTTGCAGTTTCTTAAGTTGGACAACTTAATTGAGTTAGGCGGTGAGAACTGGCAACTCAAGGCATAAGATGGGATATAACATGTTTACATGGCAATTGAAATTGGCTATATGTAAATCCCATAAATCTAAGAATTGCAATTGAAATTGGCAATTGAGCAAAAGCTCTACCATTTTGTATAAGGTTCATTACTAGCAGATCAACTGACGTGATGAGATTATGACAATTTGGATCCTAGTTTTCAATAATAATTAATTGGTTATATGAATATGTACCTTGGGTATTTAATTGTTTATTGAAAAGGAAAATTATCAAAATACTAATTATGGTTTTTTGAACGTTTTCTGTAGATGGCTCATCAACCTAAAAACACTATGAGCTTAATGAGTTCTGCTTTCAAAGATATGATTGAAAGATACAAGCTGACTGGCCCTAATTTCAACGATTGGCATCGTGCACTTAGGATCATCCTTCGTGTTGCCAAACGACTTGAGATTTTGACTACACCTCTACCTGATGCTCCTCTCGACACGGCAACTGCTCTTGAACAAGAGGCATATCGTGTTGAATATGAGAAGCACAATGATGTGGCGTGTCTATTGCTTTCGGGGATGTCTGCTCAATTGCAAAAACAATTTGAGCACTATCCGCCAATGAGCATGCTAGATGAACTCAAATGTATGTTTGAGAAGCCACCTGCAGCTGAACTGTATGAATTGATTGAAAAGGTTCATAGCTGCAAGCAGGAGGTTGGTAAATCTCTCTCCGACCACGTCCTCGAGATGAAACATCACTTGGACCAATTGGAGAAGCTCGGCTATGGTTACTCCAATGATGTATGTGTCGGCCTCATCAATCACTCCTTTAATCAGGACTGATTTGGTGATTTTGTCCGAAATTTTAACATGCATTGCACAGGGAAGACAGTGAATGAGTTACATGCAATGCTTGTAGACTTCGAGAAGAGATTGCCAAAGAAGGCTCCTACACCTTCTGTACTAGCAATACAAGGTGGTAGGGTGAATAAGCCAAAGCCGCAGCGATAAGAAAGGGAAATGAAAAGGAAAGGGGAAACAAGTTGTCATCCCACCAGCTCCTAAGAAGAACCCTGCAAAGAAAAAGGATAATCCTAAGAAGGATTTAACTTGCCACCACTGCAACTCACCAGGTCACTGGAAGTGGAACTGTCCAGTTTATCTAAATGAGTGCCTTCAGAATAAAAATAAGATGGTGCATAGCTCATCAGGTATTTTTATGTTTGAATTATTTTCTTTTCCTCATAAGCAAAATTCCTGGATATATGATACAGGATGTGGTACTCACATCTGTAATACATCGCAGGGACTTAGAGGAGCAAGGAAGCTGACATGTGCAGAAAGATACTTGTACGTTGGAAATGGAAAGCGTGCAGTTGTCGAAGCCATAGGGACTTTTGATTTAGTGTTGCCTTCGGGCTTAATTTTGGAACTAAATAATTGTCATTATGCACCCTCCATTGTTAGGGGTGTTATCTCAGTTTCTTTGTTAAAAGATATTGGTTTTGTGCACACTTTTACCAGTTATGGAATTTCAGTTTCTTTAAATAATGTTTTTTACTTTAATGCAATTCCTATGCTTGGTGTGTTTGAAATTGATATGGATGGTTGTGTATCCAATGAAAATAATTCGTTGTATAGCATTAGCAATAAGAAGAGCAAGTCGAACTGTGACTCTTTTTATCTTTTGCATTGTCGCCTTGCCCATATAGGCAAGAAACGCATGGAAAAGCTGCAACACGATGGGCTTTTACAAAAGGTCAATGATGAATCATTTGACAAATGCGAGTCTTGAATAGCTGGGAAGATGACAAGGAAACCTTTTTCACCACAAGTGGAAAAGGTTTCTGATCTACTTGGATTGATACACACTGATGTGTGTGGTCCACTTAGACATGTGTCAAAACGTGGTGTTGCATACTTCTTAACCTTTACGGATGATTTCAGTCGTTATGGTTATGTTTATTTACTTAAACATAAACATGAAGTCTTTGAAACATTTAAGGTTTTCAAAAGTGAAGTAGAATTACAACTCGGTAAGAAGATTAAAGCTCTTCAATCCGATAGAGGTGGTGAGTATATAAGTCAAGAGTTCAAAGATTACTTAGCTGAGTGTGGAATTATCCAAAGAACTCACATCTCCTTATACTCCACAACAAAATGGTGTATCCGAAAGGAGAAATCGTACTTTACTTGACATGGTACGATCAATGTTTGAACTTACGACTCTTCCTTTTACTTTTGGGATTATGCCTTGAAACCGCTATTCAGCATTTTGAATATGGTTACAACAAAGAAGGTTGTTAAAACTCCATATGAAATATGGACAGGAAAAGCTCCCAACTTTTCTTACTTAAAGGTCTGGGGATGTGAGGCGTTTGTTAAACGTGACTCACCAGATAAGCTCCAACCCAGATCTGTTAAGTGTATCTTTCTAGGATACCCTAAGGAAACTATGGGTTACTACTTCTACTACCCAGCTGAGAACAAAGTCATGGTGGCTAGGTATGGAGATTTCCTTGAAAGGAATCTCATATCTCAAGAACTCAGTAGGAGTGTTAGGTCACTAGTTTTACAACACAAGCTTACTAGAAAGAGACAAAGAGAAGAGGCGGATGAACAAGACACAAAACCAAACACTATGCGTAGATATATTAGACCGGTTATGAATATGCAAGTGAAAGAGAGAATGAATTGAACAACCAACCCTCAAATGAGGGTTTACAAGATTATTATTTATAGGAGGGAAGCTAGGGCAACACTCCTAGTTCCCATCCTTTCTTATGTGGGCTTGGGCCTAAGCTTATGAGCCTTCTACATAAGCTTGACCTTAAGCAAACATAAAGGCCATAATAAAGCTACCTATTACATATGAAATATAAATACTTGAAATACTTGTTTAGGAGTGATTCCAACAATCTACCCCTCAAGTATATATGAATGTAAACGGTGAAGGCGTTGATGTAATAGTAGCAGTGACGCCTTCTGACATTCTTCTTTCTTGTGAGAGGAATTGCCTTGATTCAACAATCTCCCTGTAGAGAGATAGTTATCTTTGAACAGTTATGCTTTGACGTCAGCTTTAACTTTGTTCTTTGATCATTGTTCTTTGTGGTGAAATTGATAGTATGTTGTTGTCTCCATCGACCGCCTCAGTTCTGCCGCTCCAAAGTGTCTCCACGCCATTCTTCAACATGCTCACACGCTCTTTGACGTTGGAAATCAATACTGATGAAGTTTTGTAAGTCTTTGACTTTGTAGATTCTTTGATTGATGAAGAATCATTCGACCGTTGTGTTGCATTGAGATAGATAGAACTTCCATTAGTGATGATGTTGGCGTGAGCATGAGAAGAATCAAGACGATCATCCCGCTCCAAAGCTTCCGTAAGAAGAAAACATTTCAAACGGTTAGTAATAAGCGGTTTCCGGCACTTACAAGTTTGAACTTCGAGAGCGTCAACAACATAGTGTGAGGACACAACTCTAATTCTTACAAAGGCCGTTCTCGAACTGAGTCCCACAAGTGAGATAACGCGATGTACCGAAGTACATCTACGTTCAGATGAGTCACCGAGGTACACCAAGCATCACCTCATGATCAGACCGCTTGAGACACACTCCGCGTAATCCACGGGAGTTACCGAAGTGACCTGGTGGTCTGTTTGATGTTGACCCTGGCAGGAGTTTCCATTCAATCACCGAGGATCACAGATGTGAACCTCTCATAAATGTTCTCGACAGATTGCTAAGATCTGTGAAGGACTCGATATGAACCACGGATGATCTTATTAGTTGATCATCAAGTGATTAAATGTCAAGTGTTCCTAAGAGATCTTTTGATGAATCTCGTGGCTCTAGACTCAATAGTGCGCTTTTGGTTTTCTGGCGGAGACTAGGGAGAGGGTCTCCTTCTTCAATACCAGAATCTCTAGGAGAAAGCCGATAGTTTACGTAGGGTTCCCTGTGAGAATGAAACAAGCTTCTGTTGAGAGAAACTTGAGTGGATAAGAAGGTTTAGTGCATGCGTCCACCGGGTCCATGACGACTTTTAATCTTCAATACCGGCGTCACTAAGTGACAACCAAGAGCATATGAATTGAACCCGATGTCGCCTCTAAGTTGAATAACTGAGGGCTATTTCTTTTCACCCTTTACTTTACATTTCTTTTTGATTCTTCAACTCCTTCTTTCTCCGATTCTCATTTTCTCCTTTTTATAATCATTCCTAAGGACTTCTAACACTAACTAATGGTAGTGTCCTTGGGTAGATCCTTCCGGCTCTAGCGGATCATAGGACGGTTATTCCTAACCTTAGTCACCTTATAACTCCATGACTAACCTATGTTTGCCATTAAAACCATCAGTATGATAAAATATCTCTCAAAGGGTTTGTTAATGGAAAACATGTTTGAACCATTGTGAGAGATGATGTTTTGCATAAATACTCCCCTCCACATGTGCTTAATAGTTTTAATGGTTAAATGCACAGTGAGGAAAGAGCACGCACTTTTTGAATTGATCCACTGAAGATAGACAATCCCCCGCGAGACACGGTTACGCTGCATAGTTAAAGAGTTACATTGTCAGCTTTTAGGTGACAACTAGCTCTAATAACTACCTTGAAGGTGTAGACAAACCTTGGAAGGTTGTCAAACCCGCCAGAGTTCATGTCTATCAAAAGTTTCTCGAATGGTACATTCTACTCGGACAAGTCCTTTGCGAGACACGTTTACATCACTAGCGAACTAGCTTGAAATTATTACCCGTCCAGGACAAGTCTTTTCGAAGTTACTAACAGTTTAGTACCGTCAATTCGTTGGTTAAGTCCGAGGTACAATGATTCATTTGCATTTTGTACAACATATTTCTTATCACACAATTTTCTCCCCTCAAAAATGGCATATAAAATGTTATTTTTGAACGTTTGAGAATAAATATGACCATTTCGAAAGTGTTGCGGAAGACGACCACTGTGAACAATTGGTGAACAAAGTTTTAATTTCAAATACTCCCCTTCAACTAGTGATATTAACGGTTGAGGTTTTGAAAAACATCATTTGGGGAAGTACTTGTTCTTTTGAGCAAAACCTTGAAAATTGAAAGGTTTGATAGGTTTTACTCAAAATAAGAAGCTTTCGCTCCTTTTATAAGGATTGTGGCAATCGAGGCGCACTACGTGGTCCTTTATTGACAATTTCGGGTTGTACACTATTATGTGTGCACAAGCCATAGACATATTTAATCACACATCCAAAATTATATGAAGGAAACAATTCAAGGGGTACCGGAAGTGCGTGATATTCCCTGTGAGTGCGCATGTATGCGTTGAAAGCCGGTGATGTTTCTCCTGGGTCGACCACCAACATAGCTCTCCAATCGTCTGAATCGATCCCTTCAACAACCGCTCATCAATCATGGTGATGATCCTTCTCACATCCCATCTTTCCCGAGAATTCCAGGCTTAGGAGACCCAAATTTTAGGCGTATATCCTTCAACCTGTACGCCAATCCATCCCTAACCAGCTTCAAGGTATGATCCCCGAATTTGTGGAGCTCACTACACGCCATTAAGCAGCTTTGAAGTTCACTATGGTAAACAACGCCGAAAGGTTTGCCGAGGAGTGTATATTGAGATAGCTGATTGAGATCGGGAAGAGTAAGCATTGGAGGAGTGAGGTTGACACGCGTCGATAAGATTCAACACCATTTGGATATCTTCAACACGTTCTTTGATCACGATGCGTCTAATGAAGATGAGAACCGACTTGATAAATTCACGTTGAACTTCGGCCGAGAATTGTCTCATACGACCATGTACTTTGGCAAGGTACATGTCTTCGATGTCGTTGAGGGACAAGTTCTCAAAGTCACCCTCGGAGAATCCATAGTCCTGTTCATCTTGTCGCTTGACTATGATATTCTTTAAGAATGTGTAGTCCCACTTAGACTTGAGATCAATGTGTTTGATGGCCACGATGTCCTTAGAACTATACACCGCATGTTGAGACTTACGAACCAGTTCTGTAGTAGATTCTTCGGCGCTCGTGCCAATGATGAATCCCATAAAATGCATCTTGGTCGTATGCTTGCACGCTGTCAGAAAACAAGTGATTTGCACGTTCCTCGATAGCTATGCGCTTTGAGTAAATAGTCAGGGAATGGAAGAGTCAATGATGTAGCGTATTTTCGCGAACCATCGCTACCGTGTAAGAGAAAATCCATGTCTCTGTTAAAGAAGTATCGGAAGGGAATCCGTGGTTCGTCTGTTTGGCCAATGGTCGGTAGGGGTTTGGTCCAATCGGTGTAGTATGGAGGGTTGTCCCTTTGTGTGAAGTCAATGTTTGCTTCCAGATTGAGCCAATCCATGTTGTTAGACATAGCTCGAGCGATATTCTCAAGATGATATTCGACCTCGAGGGCACTTTCAGAGCTGTCTTTTAGAAGTTGAAACGCTTCATTCTTGATTCGCTTCAACTCGATTTCGCCATTTTCTTCACATGGAACTTTTCTTGCAAAAGTTATGCGTGCTCCAATGTAGAACCGTCTACCAATTCTTGACCTTCATCAGGTAGGGAGTTTGATTGACAAGTGTGGAGAACCATTCAAACTCTTCGGTTTTATCGTCATCTAGCCATGAGACGACTCGGTGCCGAGTCGCTTCTTCTTCTTTTGGAAGGCCTTGATGATGATACCGGTTTCTGCACTTGTTTGGGTGAGGTGGGTTGTTGTCGGGGCTCAAGGACCTCTTCATCGTCACCACCCGTATACTCAAAGTAATCACCGTTTTATGAGTCGGGGTGGTAACTCGGAATCGTCCCGAGGTTTATCAAGAGAAGATCGAGGTGGAGGAGACTTTTGTTGAGAAGAAGTCCGTGGTGGAGGAGGTGGCATCGAAGTAGATTTACCGATTGCTTCGACGCTTAGGTGCGAGTCCTTGTCCTTATCATCGTCATCTCTTGGTCGTTTGGGTTGATCGGCTGACTCCTTGCATGATGATCCGAGTTGAAAATCAAGTAGATTTTCGAAAAATTTAGCTTCATCCGAAGTAAACGCTCCAGATCGCTTTGACATTTGTATCACAAGTTTAGCGATTAACTCAGTTCAGAGAGATCGCCTTCTTTGGCCATTGTATGTTTAACCAATGCTACGATGTTAGGGGTGAGTTATGTCCGGAAAATACTTCTCTAGTCACACCGGGACAGATCGAGAAGAAACTTGTGAGTATGATCTCTTGTCTTCTCCAGCCTTTTGGACTTTAGGAACGATATCCTGCAGGTACTTGTTAGTGTAACCTTCGATCATTTCGTTCAGTTCCTTTTTACGATGTTTCTTCATGAACTTCTGAACAAATTCCCTTTTTTTCTCCATCTTGTCTTTCTCATCATTTAAGTATCAATCTGTCAAAGAAACCAATTCAGTTTTTAAAGTATGTCCTTCTTTCTGACTTGTTGGACAGCTTTCACAATCTTTTATGGGACTGAGAAATCCAAGATTTAGGTTGTTTCTTCACGGATTTGGATGATGATTTGGTTGACTTTGTAGATGGTGGTGGTGATGAGTGAGATGAAGAGTCTGATGATGAGGAGACATGAGGAGACTTCAGGTCCTTAGGAGTTTCTGAGGTTTTCTCCTTTGAGTGTGTTGGACTGCCTAGAAGAAACTTTGTATAGTCATCCTCGCCATCTCTAGACTTTTCTTTCTCGCTTCCAGCTCAAAATCATACTCAATAGTGTCCTCAATAGGCTTTTGTTGTTGCACAAGAGTGGTGGCACCGGATCCCTTATCGGGTCGATTAACCGCATCGGATCCGGAGAGGAGCAAGACCACTTGATCCTCCTAGGCCACCCATTTGATCTTTAGCAAATTCTTCGGCCTTATGAAGATGTCTAACGTGAAACTTCTTCCTGTATGATTGATCCGCTTGCTCTTCATCTTCTTGAGCTTTCATCTTGTGGCACAAGTGCGGAGTCTTCCTTTTCCTTTATTAGTTTGAGGACTTGGAGGTTTTGGAGGGATTTTCATCCTTTGCGCCAGTTCAGAGTATGTGATCTCTTCATCTCGGTCAGTAGCATCGAGTCCTCGCCCAAGCTGTCTTTGCGGTTCGGTGAAAGAATTGGAGTGGCTTCCTGAGAAGGAACTTTTTCTTAGTGGTAGGCTTCCGCTTTGGAATAGGTTTCTTCTTTGGAACATTCCTCGACTATCGGAACTTGTGACACTTCCAGCACTTCCTTTTTGGTTCTCCTTACAGGGGTTCCGTAAGATTTTTGTCGAGATGACCAACTTTGCCTTGTCCGACCGCTTCCAGGATACCTTTTGTAACGATTCGAGCTTTCGACATCTTCGCTTAGAAGGAAATCCGGCAACACAAGACCTTGTTTCTTTGTATACGTTTCCTTGATTCTGACAGATAGAATGGGTTCCGTCAACATGTCATGATTGTCGGGGTCATTGAGCCTCTTGGGAATGTCGGGATGAAGTCCAAGTGCTCTCTGGATCAACAATTTAGTATATCTGATGTAGGGAATCTTTGAGCCAAGTTTGTTGAGAAATGACATCATGTCATCCCAAATCGGAGCTTCGATAGCGATGTGTTTCTTGTTGACCAATGCCCAGAATATTTGCGGTTCCATGAGCTTAGGGTGCTCATAGCCGCCACGCACCGAAACAGACTTGGTGATGTTCATGTAGAGAGTTCTCCAGGGTTGAGGAATACTCTTAAGCTCTACGTGAGAATGCTTGGTGATTATTCCCGTAGCCTCGTCATAACCGATATTGATTAAGAATTGGAGAGTGAGCTCTTGGCAGGTGTGGCATATAGTTTGGTTGGATCGACATCGAATTAGGAGAACACCCTTAAGTCTGCAGTGTAATGGTGACTTGTTTGTGATTCAGAGTCACCGCCACAGCAGTATGTCCTTTGAACCCTTTCCATAGTGTTCCGTAACTGTTGGATGTAGATCTCGTGAACAGTTGCAGAGTGTGAAAGCATGTTTCGATACGGATGAGTCCTTAGAATGTCAATAGCAATTAAACAAGAAGATTCTGAGCAAGTGAGGGTGTCAAAGTCAACACGGAGATTATTCTTTCCTATCTTCATTGGATAGCCATGAGGATAGATATCAAAGAATGGAGAGAACTTCAGTGCATCCATATTCATTTGTTCACCATGTCGTGATCTCGAAATAACATTAGCCAAAAGAACCAACATATCGAAAGACATAATGTTAGTCAACAGATGGTCTTATTGTCTAGTTATTGAATGTACAGGGTCAATGAATGTTACGAGTCCTAAGTCACTTGTATATTCAATAGTCCAATGACGTCGTGAAATGTTTCGTGAGTTAGTTAACTTTAAGTTTTAAAGTTTATTTTATCACTTATTGTTCACAACATATCAAACGATTTCAGTTTATTAGTGACATTTTAGGATTCGTCATGATATGATTAGTTTATTTACAAGTTTGTACACGTAACAATTCATAACGAAGGTATGATCTCGGCTTATGCGTAGGATTGGTAAAGTTATGCGTAGACAGAAATGATATATGCGTTGGCGTAAACTTACGCGTAGGGTCTTAACTTACGCGTAAGAAGTGTTACGCGTAGGAAAAATGGGACCTTATGCGTAGAGCTTATGCTTAGGCATATATTAACCTTACGCGTAAGGCTACTCGTAAGAGTTGACCTTATGCGTAGAGGTCACTCTTTACGCATATCCTTCATAGGATACGCGTAGTCCCATATGTAGAACCTTATGCGTAGACGCTACGCGTAAGACTAATCTTACGCATAACAAGCTACGCGTAAGGTGATCCTTATGCGTAGATTAACAACAACCTTGATTCGAATATTAAGTGTTGCAAGCCTGAAATAAAGCATCACATCATCAATGATTAACACATAGCATTCAGTTTATGACAGAACAAAACACAATTGGACATTTTTCTAGTTATGCGTAGAACCTCTTACGCGTAGTCTAAACCCTAATTCTACGCATATGAAATCTAGCCATGGATTATGCACCAAAGTTTTTCTGGTATATCATAGATGTTGTGAGAGCATGTAGACCAAGTTTTAACACTTTTATGCAAAGTGAATCAAAAATACACAATTTTAGAACATTAAACCCTAATTCCTAATTCTGAATCAATTAAGGTTTCGGGGTGGTTATAAGGCATGGATATCATCAATTCATCATCACATAAGCATAACACAACAATCTTTTGACCAAAGCACTTCTCATTCGAAAATACCCAATTCGACTCATAAACCCTAATTTTCAAAAATCATCAATTCGTGTTTCTGGGTGGTTTTTGATGATTAAAATGATATCTTTAATGTATTTGAAACGTTTTGACATAATCCATTTAACCACAAACACACACATAATGATTGTGTGTTCTACGCATATAGCGTAGAACACCTAATCACACATATAAAACGTTTTAGCCGTGGGATTTACATGAAATTCAAAACCTTCTTTTAAAAACATGTTGTAATCACGAAAACACTTACAAGATGAAGATCAAAAGCACGGTTTTCTTGAATCAATTCTAAGCGTAGGATGGTTTTAGGGTTTTTGTAATAAATGAGAAGTGTAAGTAGGTGGAGGATATTTTTATTCAAAATATCTTTAAGTTTTAGACAGTTTTGGTCCCTCCACCTTTTCCTTTTTCAAACAAAGCCTTTTAACTTCCATTTTGGTTACCAAACGAAGATTTTAGGAAAGAAACTTGACGACACTCCCCCTCGACTTGAGAAAATAATGAAAGGTTATTAATTAAAGTCCGGGGAGTGTCTTTGAACCAGGAAATGTACCACCATTTGTAAAAGATTCAACCGAGATAAGATAACATGCAAGTACAATGATGTTTTGAAGCGTTAATAGATTATTTTCTCCCCCTCAACACTTGATCGGAAAAATATTGAATTTTGAAAGATTAAAGTGTTGACGGAAGAAATGTACTTGCAATGTTGAAAGAAATATAGATTAGGAGAATATTTTTGTTGTTTTATCGGATTTTATATTTTTGTATTTTGTTTTTGAAAAGATATTTACAAAAGATGTTTTGGTGTTTGACAGGGTTTTAAGACTGTTTTAAGAGGTCATCCAATTCCTCTTGAGTCAAACACCTCATACCAATTCGGTGGACCAACTCATTAAACCTAGCGGAAGGCAAGGCTTTGGTGAGAAGATCCGCCAATTGGTATTCATCCACAAAGTATAGTTCAACGGCACTGCTTCCACGTGGTCCTTGATGAAATGATAGCGTAGATCGATGTGCTTTGATTTCGAAAGTGCCGAACGAAGTTGCACGAGATGGCAATGGCACTTCGATTGTCGCAATACATCGGGATTCTGTCAAATACGCAACCATAGTCTTTGAGTTGTGTTCTCATCCATATGACTTGAGCACAACACGCGGACATGGCTACATATTCTCGCCGGTTGATGACAGCGATGTACAATCCTCGCTTCTTTGATTGCCAAGACACCAGTTTATCACCGAAATTGTAGCTCAAGTACTTTTCCTTGAGTCTAGGCATCCCGCGTGATCGGCGTCAAAAAGCGATTAGTTCAAAACCAGAATCCTTCGGATACCGGATCCCCAAGTTAATGGTTCCCTTGATGTATCGGAGGATTCTTTTAGCCTCGAGAGGTGGGTTTCAGCTTGGTCGCGACCGATAACGGAGCATAGATAAACGGCAAAGACAATATCAGTCCGCTAGTCGTTAGATACATGAGGACCCAATGATACTCGGTATTTGGTAGGGTCCAACCAATTTCCCATGTAAATCAAAGATCTAATTTCTTGGTATGAGCCATTGGTGTGGCATAGTGTCACAGTTGTCATTCCAAATTTTTGTAGCAATTCAAGGGCATATTTGGACTGACTCAAGAAAATACCACGGGTGATTGATGAACTTGTAGTCCTAGAAAGAACGTAAGTTCACCCATCATGGACATTTCAAAATTTTTCTTCATTAGTTTTGCAAAAGCGATTGAAAACTTTTATGTGTAGACCCAAAAATGATGTCATCCACGTAAATTTGAACAATTAAGATGTGTGCCCGTGATATTGTATGAAAAGAGTTGGGTCAACCGAGCCTTTGGTGAAATTATTGGCAATGAGGAAAGATGATAGCTTATCGTACCATGCCCGAGGGCTTGTTTGAGACCATAAAGAGCTTTGTTCAGTTTGTAAACATGGTTCGGGAACTCGGGATCAACGAATCCATCCGGTTGGTCGACATAGACCGTTTCTTTAAGTTGTCCATTGAGAAACGCCGTTTTGACATCCATCCGATAGACCGTCATATTCATATGAGCAAATAACGCGAGAAATATCTGAATAGCCTCAAGACGAGCAACCGGAGCAAAAGATTCTTCAAAGTCTATTCCCTCTTCCCGACGATAACCCTTAGCAACTAGACGTGACTTGTTTCGGATGACGTTCCCTTCAAAGATCCAATTTGTTTTTCCAAATCCATTTTAAACCAATGACGTAGACCCTGTTGGTCTTTCAACCAGTTCCCATACTTCAAGACGTTTGAATTGGTTGAGTTCTTCTTGCATGGATTCAATCCAGCTGTCTTTTGTCATTGCGTCTTTAATGTTTTTAGGTTCAGATTGGCAGACGGTGAGTGCATAAATGCAATGTTCACCGTCCTGTGAAGACGCGTTGTCGTAACGATTGGTTGATTTGGGTTGCCAATAATGTTAGCGAGGATGGTCTTTGTCCATCTATGTGTAGAGGGTTGATGTTGGTATACATTGTGCGATTCGAGGGTTCAAATGGTTTGTTGAAGATTCCGCGACATCCGTGCGCGGTCTCATTAGCAAACGGATTGAAGAACGCATTTGGATCAAAATCTGCAGGTGGGGTATTTCATTCGAGAATATCATCACCGGTTCATCATTGTTGGAATCGGTGTGTTCAACTGTTGTGTTGGAGTCAATTGGTGTAGGTGCATCTTCAACAATAGTTGTTGTAGCAGGTGTATCAGGTATAGGAATATTATCGTTGTGCGGAAACAGCGGATACACCGGAGCACGCTTCATCAATATCGCCACGAACGTAGGAGCAAATAACCTTTCCATTTGTTGACGAGTTAGTCGAGGGCTTTCTTCGATGATGGGGTTGAGGGAAGTTTAAACGGTTGTGACCGGGTTCTAAGTCATATACTCGAAGCCATTTCCGTGAGTTCATCGAAATGAGCATGAATCGTTTCCATTACCTCCTTAGTTCGACGATTCCGATTCGGAAACCTTTAGAATTGTCACGGTATCCAATAAAGACTCCAATATCAGCTTTGGCTTTGAGCTTTCCAAAATCATCACGATCATTATTCGGATAGCAAAGGGATCCAAATACATGAAAGTGTTTGAGGTTCGGTTTATAGTTGTGGACAAGCTCGAAAGGTGTTTTGTTGTGACGCTTTGTGATCATAGAACGGTTTTGAGTATAGCATGCAGAGATACAGCCTTCGCCCATAAGTAATCTGAAAGTTTAGCATTGATTAACATTGTTCTTGCAGCTTCCACTAACGCTCGGTTTCGTCTTTCAACAACTCCGCTTTGTTCGGTGTATGCGTGCAATAGATGTTTGATGCTGAATTCCCACTTTCTCATAGAATTCACGAAGGGTTTTGTTAACAAATTCAGTTCCTTTGTCTGTTCGATGATTCGACGGTGTTGCGGAGTTGAACCTGTATTTTTGTGAGAAAGGTGATGATCATTTGTGGAGCTTGGTCTTTGCTATGAAGAAAGTAGACCCAAGTCCATCGTGAGTAGTCATCAACAATTACTAAGATGTAGCGTTTGCCATTGATCGTTTCACACGATCGGGCCACACAAATCCTTGTGAAGAAGATGAAGCACATGCCGAGAGCTGTGTTCCACCTTTGAAGGAAAATGAGCACGAGTGCTTTTCCCTTGTTCACAAGCTGAGCAAAGGTGATCTTTTGAATACCGGAATCGTGGGAGTCCTTCAACTAGTTTGTGTCGAGCAAGGTTGGTGATGGTTTGAAAGTTTAGATGTGAGAGACGACGGTGCCATAGCCGGGATTTTGTTGATGTTGCCTTAGAAAGTAAGCAAATGGGAGAGGAAGCAACCATGTCTTGCATAGAGATAGTGTAGAGACTAGAATTACGCGAGCCGGACATAAGGTCATTTCCTTGTAGATCACTTAATGAAACAAGTTTTCTCCCCGAAAGCAACCTCCAAATCTCCATCACAAAATTGACCTCATCGAAAACAAATTGTGACCGAGGCCTTCCACATAGTAAACCCTGCTGATTTCGATGTTCCCATTGACATAATCTCCGTAGCCCATGATAGCTGCGAAGTGATCATTCCCGAACCGACAGGTGCCAATGAACTTTACAATAAAGTTTGATAACACTTTAAGATTGCCTGTCATGTGTCGGGAACATCCGCTATCAACAATCCAGAGAATGATCAGTATCACCCGCATTACACCGACACACGATGGAATAGAAGTAGATTTGGAACCCGAAATGTTAGAGGGTTCCATAGCAGCTTATAGTAGATATGCACACATCAATAGCTTTAGGTATCCACTTAAATCCTAGTGTGTTATATAACCATTTCTGCCATCTATAACTACTCTTTGCTTTAGTCTTAGTGAATTCACTAGGTGGTACTACATTCCTAGGAGGTGAAACCGAGCTACAGGGACAGCAGTGCGTTTCTTAGAATCTAAAGATGGCGGTCTACCAAGCACTGACTTAGAAAGATTAGTGGGCCTAGAGGTATTCCGGTTCTTAAGATTCCTTAAACGAGAGATGATAGCTTTAGCAACACATTTATCATGACAATCGGAATTCATACTTTTACCACAAATATCACAAGGTGCATTAGACTGAATATCAAAAGTACTTAACGGTTTAGCATTCGTTACATCACTATTTCTATTACATTTGCTAGACGCAATATCTATAGTGGAGGCAACGTGTGTCTTATTCAGAGTCCTAGGGTGTTCTTCTACTTTAGCATTCTTGATTGATCTTTTCTTAGGTCGCAACTTCCTATTCTTCGATTGAGTGCTCCTAGGCCGTGAAGTGCGGACGTTTGGAAAAGGCTCAACTATTCCTGTTTCAGTAGAAGGAAGCACGTTAGCTACTTGTGATTTGGCAGTAGAGATTCTAGGTGCATGAGTACTAAGTGTTACGGGGCTAATCTCTTAATGATTGTTGGCGGAAGTTGTTCATACTTTCCTAACATTCCTCTTAACTTGATGATAGTGTGAATCGATCTTGATTTTCGTGATCGAACATTTCCAAAGAAAATGCATAACTTCCTTAGTGTGTGCAAGATAATGATCAAGTTCATTTGATGCTTCATCACGAGTCTTTTGAGTAAATCAAATATGACACCATATTCCTTTTTAACTTTTACAAGTTCTTGTTCATATTTTGAGATTTGACACTTGAAAGACACGCTTTTGATCATCCAGGTTGCTCAATTTTAGAATCGAAGGTTTTGCACGAAGCTCGGTTGATTTTGTGTTGAAAAGCAAGTTGTTGATCGTGAATATCTTTTTGACACCAATTAAGGCGACGTATTGCATTTGAAAGTTCGTTTGACAATCGTTTGTTTTCAACTCTTAAGGACTCGACCGAAGCACATTATCGTGTTCTCAACATTTACCACGAAACAAAGATATCGCAGAGATATTATCAAATGCATATGACAACGAATTCAATAACACAAGATTTTGAACATCAGACGATAACATCTTCCAAGAGTCGATCAACATCTTTTCTCAAGAGTTTCTTTTACGCTTAGTATTAGAAATAGATGTTTCGTTTTCTCAAAACGCTTTTCATGACCCCAAGTTCCTTATGAAAATCCTTTTCCCAAGCAATTGCACAACTTTTCAAGTTTTTAACATTAGGTAAAAGATTTTTCTGAAAAATGTCTCTTTGTTCTCGCGCCAGAGGCGATTGAAAATGTTCAACTTTGATTTCAGATCGATATTCTATCTCATGTTGTAAAATTTTGAGGTCAACCATGAAAATGTCAAAATATCGAAGAATTTTTCGATTTTCTGGTTGTGAGTTTACTTCACTAATGGAAGGTAAAGGACCATAAGTTTGTGCAAAGTCTGCTTTTGGGATTAACATTAGAAGACTCGTGTGTTTTGATGATAACCCTTGGTGTGTTTGAAGAATCCGGTGGTGTGACGAAAGTGACCGGTTTTGAATAATTAAAAGGTTTGTTGTAAACAACAGCTTTTAATTTTGATCGACTCTCGTCTTCCGCATCTAATTCCTCTTGACGATGATATTCAACAACATTCATAAATGTAATTATCAATTTTATATTGTGCAACCGGAAACTTCGGATTTGGTTTGAATGTTTTGGTTGAAAGCTTAGGTTTGTAATCAGGAAGATTCGGTCCATATCCATTTGGATTTGGTTTTAAAGTAAACTTTTCAATGGTCGTGACCGACTCGCCATGTTTGTAAACAACAGTTTTAAACTCTTTAAGTTTGTTTTGCAAGCCGATGATTTCTTCAAGATGATCATCTATTCGTTTCGTTGAATGCTTTTTGTATGCAGAGAACTGCTTTTTGACAAGTTAACAACTCAGCTTTAGCTTTTTGATTTTCCAAGGTGAGAGCGTTAATTTGCTTTTTATGTTCATGTTTCAGTTGTTCTATTTCGGACAACAAAGCATTCTTCGCTGCTAGATCACGATCTGTCGTTCTAAATATTTTTCGCTTTTGATAAGATTTGGCAAAGGTCGCTTCAAAACCGTTTTCAAGTTTTTCTTGAGTTTTGAAAAAGTTGAGTTGCTTTTGTAAACATTCAAAATCCTTTGTTAACAGTGCATTTTACTTTTCAAGTCCTGATTAATTGCACGACATTCTTCCACTATGGTTTGTTGGTCTTGTATTAAACGAGCAAAATCTGGATGAGGCAAAAGTTTGGCGTGTTCAATGTGAGTCACAACATGATCATTACTGAGATCCTCAAGTATAACCACGAAGTCAATTTGATTATCAAGGGAAACCGTTTGGTCATCTTGATCGTCAAATATAACTACGGGTCTAGTTGAAAATCGTCGGAATGAGATGTGGACGACTCATTTTGAACATTCGAGCCTTGCCGGATTCGATGTTGGCGGAGATATGAGATCGAGATAAATATGGTTTGTTCGGTACTGAGACAAGCCATCGCTGTCATACACTGGGCCCTGTGTCACTCATGTGTAACGCCCGCATATTAGCCATCAACATAACAGCTGCATTGGCCTGCAAGTCCTCCATATCATCATCCGAGTCAGCATTTGCCATAAAGCTCTGTTCTTTGTCTGTGAGAGTTCCACCAGCCTTCATCCTTAAGGCCAAAAGAAGAGCCTCTTTGAAATAAGCACTGACTTTAGTCCTTGGCTTTGGGCATGCATTAGCCAGGTGTCCCTTCTCATTGCAGTTGTAGCATCAAGACCATTCAACCCATTTTGAGCATTTCCCTGCTCCACCACTTGAGCTCTGTTGTTATTCCTACCCACAACATTAAACCCTTGACCACCGCCCATCTGACGACCATAATCACGATTCAACTTCAACACGCCCATTGTTCACAACAGCTTGAGTCCGTGTGTTAGATGAGGAACGAATACGATTGTTGGATTTGTTGGTGTAACGGCCAAAAGCATTAGCAATCATCACAAATCCTTGTTGCAATGCTTCGAACGGATCGGTTTCCTCAATCGCTTCAATCGACATATGCTTGAGCATTGTTGTTGTATGGAACCAATTGATTTTGTTGAGGTTGTTGATGTGAAGGTGTGTTTGAAGCATTTGGTTGAGTTGCTGGTTGAGGAGAATAACTGTTTTGAGCATATAAGGCAAGTTGTTGTTGATTTTCCGGATGTGTTGGTGGAGCAATTTGAGCACGGAGAATCCTTTCCGGATCAACTTCCTTTTCATGAGGTTTCAAGTAATCGTACAACAATCCGTAGGTAGAATGATGCATGTTCTTCGCTTGACGGAGAAAAATGACATACTTCTCCCATTCAGAACCAAGACTACTTAGGAACTTAGTATTCACCGCAATTCTTGGCATGATGATGTTGTGTTTATCCAAATCATTGATGATGTCTGAAAATCGGTGATGATAAGACTCTAGTGTCTCTCCGGGTTCAATCATGAAGTATTCATAAGCCAAGTAAATTTTGGATTCCAAATCTTCTTGATTGAGTACGGATCCTTCCATAAGAAGACGAATGTGATCCCACATTTTCTGTGCAGTTTTTTGAGCATCAACACTACGAAGAATTGGGTTTGGTAATTGATGAGTGTCTAAATACTCATCATTTTTGTACAATATAAACTGCAAAATCATCTGAAAACACTCAAAAATGCATCAAAATGATAAAAATATCTCAAATCAGTGTTTTATGTGTTTTAAATGCAAAAATATCAAAATCAGATGAAAACATATCAAATTTGCAAAAATTGCAGCTTTTAGTCCCCAAGTTTCAAAAGTTGTCAAAAACAGTCCGAAAGCACAAAATTTCAAAAGAAAAATCACCAAAGGTCCTTTTTAAAATCAAAAGTTGTCAAATTTAGTCCTTTGGTGAAAAATATCAAAAGTTTGAGAAATTACAAAAATGGTCCTCCAAGTTTGAAAATTGGCAAAATGGCCCCTGAAAATTGGAAATTGTCAAGTTTGGTCCCTGTACTTTTGAAACTTGTCACTTGTGATCCCTTGGAATATCTTTGCATGATTGATGATTGACCCTTGATCTTTCAGATTTTACAAAAGAAGTCCTTGTACTTATGAGCCTTTATAAACCATTTTGGACCCTTACCTAAACCTTGGACCCCTGCCATATAAGCATTTTGACCCTCCCTTTTATTATTAACCAGTTAAACACTGGTCAAATAATACACCTTTGGCGCCAACTCATCTCCCTCTCCACTTGATCTCTGCAAAGAGCTCACACACTCAACCTCCCCATCACCTTATCACAAACCTGTCTCCCCCCTCCTCCACTACATCCAAGACACATTTATTACTCCCCACCTCATCTCACTCAACCCCAACAGGTCATAATCCCTTTCCCGCCAAAATTGACAATTTGGCCAAAAGTCACAAAAGTCACCCATAGGCTCTGGAATTTGATGGGATTTAGTCAGAGATGAAAGAGAAAGAGAAGGGGTATAAAAGAAAGGAGAAAGAAGCAAGAAAAGTAGTAGCTAGTTTTATTGTTTTCTTTAAATGTCGTTTTTTTAATTAAATGTTTTAATTTAAGTTTAAATGTTGTAATCTAGTTTCTATGTATCACATTTGAGTGATAAAACCTTTGTAGTGTGCTTTTAATTACTTATCAAAGTTTTTATATAAGTTCCAATTTTCCAGGTTACTGTTGAGAATTCCAGTTTTATTTTCTGTTGAACAAGCTTCCATTAGCTTCAGTGTAAGCTTAAACAAGCTTACTTAAGGTTTATATAGCCTTTGATAAGCTTGTGATTTATTTTCAAGTAATTTTGTGAAAAAGTCAACAAAAGTCAACAGGAGCTCAAAAGTAGAATGGAAGCTGATAATGGGTGCACAGAGGTTTATTTGGGTTGGAGTAGAATAGATTAGCATAGATTGGGTTTGTTTTGGTCTGCAATATCAGCTGGAGTTCATGTGAGTTAGTTTCTCTTTTTCAAAATTTCAAGTCATTTGCATTTTATGGTTGTTTATGTATCTGTGGTTATATACTGTTAAAACTTGTTTAGATAGTTGTATTTAGGTCATTTGGACTCAGTTGGATCATTCTTACAAGTTGGCTTAGTGTTTAGTTCATTTTAATTACAAAACAGTATGCTTAAAGGGGTGTTTGGTTTGGCTGCACAATCTGTCCCAGAGACCTAAGCAGTGGATAAAACTTTTGGTGTTATGTTTGTTTAGCTAAAGTGAGTTCATTCCTGTCTTTAACTTAAGCCCACAAAGCTCAAAAGTCAATTTCACTTATAATCTGTCTCAACATGCCTACTGTTGGAATTTTTACAATTCAAAAGCTTGTTTCATGTTCAAAATCCATAGATATATACTGCAGTAGTCTTATTTCATGTATTCATATCATAATCAGTCCATAAATTAGTTTCAAAATCCATTTTAGTCAACTTTCCAAGTTATTCATTTAAAAGTCAAAACTCAAAACCTTTTGGGTCGATAGGAGGAATTTTCTTGGAGTCATTTCTGAGCCAAGTTCAATGAAAATTGTAGGTTTAGAAAGCCCTACTGGTCTATTTCCTTATATCTATTTTAGTATAATTTTGTGATTTTTGTATAAGCTTCAAAATGCTTCTCAATAAGTCTTAAGTGCTGCTCCACTGAAACTCAGTTGACACCGAAGTTTCTCAGTTCTTGCAAGTGCAGGGCTCATTTGAGCTTGTCCAAGTCTGAGTTTTGGGATTTAGCTATTCACCCAGGTCATCTTTAGGTTCCCATAATTTGTTTTTAGTATCTAGCTTATTTGGTAGCTTATTCATAGGCTGCAAGTTGCCCCCCCAGTCACTGTTTTTAGCTTATAGCTCTTACATCAATTCTGTTCTAGATTGCTATTCAGAGGTTCAAGCTTGTTGTTACTCATTGAATTTTGGTTATTTTAGCTTATGATAGCTTCCTTATCAGTTTGGTGGCTTTTGGACTCCATTTGCTTGTTTAAGTGCTTATTTCAATAAGCACTTCCAAATCAGTTGCATATTCTTGCACTTAACCTCCTGTTTTTCTATTTTTCCTTTATTCCTTATATTATTTTAGTCTTTTCCTGAAATTTTTAGATTTTTCTAAGTTGTTTTGCTATTTTTCTTAATTTAAATTAGTTTTTAAGCATTTTTAATTAGCTTTTAATACAAAAAATTAAGAAAAGGTTCAAAAAAATAATTTTTCATTTTTATTAAGTTAAGATAAATATAAAAGTCATAAAAAGTATTTTTCCATAATTTTCTTAGTTTAAAAAGTATTTTTTTAGCATTTTAATTAGTTTTAAATAGTTTTTAATTAATAATAAATATATAAAAAGTCTAAAAAATATATTTTCAGTTTTAAAATTAGTTTTATCAAATTTTAGATTTTTCTAAATCTTAATTTTATTTTTCTAGTCTTATTTCATATTTTCTTTTATTTTAGAGTATTATTAAATAGTTTAAAATAGTTTTTATTTAATAATAATTATATAAATAGTCATAAAAATAATTTTTCTTTTCTAATAATTTTCTAGTATAATTAGGATTGTAAAAATGTATTTTCTATATCCATAGGTATTTTCCTTCTTTATTTTCACGTTTTATTTTGTACGTTAACGTAGTTTTTAATTTAAACGTAAGTTTTAGGTTTTAAACGTTCATCACTTTAAATATAGTGATAGCGTTTATTTAATATCTTTTATCTTTTTAATTTTCTTAATTTGTATTTAAGTCGCTGTTATTTATTTATAAACTTTTTTCAGTAGTGTAATTATTCATCAAAACTTTTATCGATCACTATCCTTAGTGATCATTCTATCGTCTGATCTAGTGTTTGCACACCATTGAGTCTCCGTGGGACTTAACGACCCGGGAATTCACTATATTCTCCTGGACTTCATTGTATTTGTGTTTTAAGCGGTTTTAAGCTTCTTACTGTCGGCCATTCACAAGTGGCCGGTTTGTGTGAGGTAGCTTGACTGTTTTCAGCACAGATCAAATTTTGGCGCCGCTGCCGGGGAGGCTTTAGCGTGTGTTAAGCCATTTTCAGATCCACTCTTGCACATATCCCATCCTTTGTAAAAAATTTTTGTAAAGTTATAAGAAAATCAAAAAGTTCATTAACACTTTTCCTAAAGTGTTATCAACCCAAAAACATTTTCATTCTTTGTTTTTGCAGCATATTTTTCAAAAAAAAAATCCAAAAATATCCATCTTTACCCTCTCGCACCTGTTTAATTCTCCATTCCCTTACCCTCTAATCTGTTTAATTCTTCATCTCTTATCCCTCTTATCCGTTTAATTCTCTATGTCATGGTTTTCGACATGTTCCTGGTGTGGAGGTCCATTTAACGGTGGAAATTGTCGGCGATGTACCAATGTGGGTTTCGGAGACAAATTTGTCGGTAATCCCGATCCCATTTCAAATGAAACACCCGATTTTTCCTACCTACCTCCACAGCCCCAATACGAATCCTACTCATGAGTTTTGTGGAATGATTCTCATTCCGGTTTTGATTGTCCACCACGGGTCCCGCTTGTCTATGAGCCGGAACCGTGTTACAATCAGAACTTTGGTGAAAGTTATTTTCCCAATTATCTCTGTGAGAATTGGGGGTCCTCATGCGACTTTTGAATGTCAACTGATGAATCAAAATTTTCACAATTCCAATTCTCCCGGTTTTGACAATTTCCAATCCCCACATATTCCATCGCCATCAGATTTCCGAGCCTTCACAAAGATTTCAATGATTACGAGGAGTGTAATCTTCCGCAAAGTTCTAAAGAAATACGCATTCGAAAGAAACTACAAATGAAAAGAATGGTGTGTAAGCTTCAGCAGATGAATATAAGAATCGGATATGATGACGATGATGATGAGGATAGTATTCAAATGAAGGAATATTATGAGAACGACGAGGAGAGTGTTACTCAATTGAACGATCTTATTTCTCAACTCCCTCGGTCTATTGCTATCACACCTATCTTACCTATAATTGCTTCCAAAGACTCTCTCATAATGGGGACGAGCCTCTTAGCACTATTCCAGAAATGGAATCGTCTAGTGTTGAGAGCCTTGTCCCAATCCCAAGTGAGTCCGAGGTTATCTCCGGTAATATGTGTGATGAGCCTCTTAATGGTGATTCTTCTCCTCCTCTTGACATTCCATATGATCATGTCGAGATGTTCTCCGATTCTGACAACGATTGTATTTCGTTTGACGATTCTTTATCCTATGGAGACATCGACATGTCGAGGAGCTACCTTCTGAGCTAGTTAGCTTAGAAGATGTGAGAGATTCTGATGATCTTGAAATTAAGGATGAGGTACTTCGTGAACAATTGTTCAATATAAATCTCCTCGTTTCTAAGATCGAATCATTTTGTGCTAAACCAGCTTCATCTCCTATCCCCGTTGTGGATAGTGACTCTACATTGGACAAGCCCGAAACATCTCCTGAACTTGAGGCTTTTTCCAATGATTCTTTTCATGAAGAGTTCTCCGGTGAACTCTCTCATGACATATCTCCTCCGAAATATGATCATTTCTATTTTGATCTTGAGGATGATATTGGCTCGGAGGAAGATATACTCTATCATAAGAGTTTGCTTATTGATGATACTACCTTCACCCTTCCTCCCGATATGTCAACATTTGAGGATGAAGAATGGATCTTGATTGTTATCAACATCTTTCTCCCATTCCTCACATATGATGTGACTTCTTCTCTTCTTCACTCCTTCGGGAGTGAGGACACTATCTTTGATCCCGGCATTTTCATTTATCATCTGTGAGCCGGGTCTGTCTATCTATATCTCATCGGTGTGGAACTTTCGCGTGCTTCAATGTTTGTCCAAACATCTTGAATGAAAGTCCGATGGAGATTGTTTCTTCCACTTTGCTTCCCCATGAACAAATGAATACGGGGTCGAGTCAAGCTAGCGACTCGGTAATCAAAAACAGTAGCACGCCATATGGGTTTTCACCCATATTTCTGACTTCTTTCTATTTTCTACCACCCTAGTGTGGGGGGGTTGCCCCACATGTAATTAAAAAAAAAAAAAAAAAAAAAAAAAATCTCTTTCAAATAATGGCCGTAATATTTCCCTTTTACGTTCTTTGTTTCGGCATAACCGCCGGTACTTTGAATATTGAGGGCAATTTTCATTTCTAAGTGTGGGGGGGAATTCTCACGAATTTTATCATATAATTATCCCAATTCCCCCGTTTTTGGCCAAAAAATTTTTTTGGAGTAAGTGTTCTACACTTACTCATTTGGTTATCAGTCCGCCATGTCTGTAAGACAAAAGGATTGGCTAATCCAGGAGCAAACGGCTCTTGGTAAAGATTTCTCAAATCCGTTTATATGGCTTGCAATTTGCCCAAAATTGTATGGTTCTCAACTCACCATACCTTAAAAAGTGAAGAGTTGGCTAGCCCGCAAGATTATGGCTTGTGGTAAAGGCAGTGGAAAAACCATAATTGGTAATCGACTCACCAAAGATAATATTGATAATTTATCTAAGAGTTGGCTAGTCCGAAGGGTACGCTTCGGTAAAGACAAAATCAAAACCGTTGAAAGCTGGTGGTTTGCTCAAAATCACATGGTTATCGGTGTTCCATGGTTCTTACTTGAACTGAAACATTTGGCTACTCCAGAAGTAATGGCTTTTGGTAAAGAGATTAAAATCCATTATGTTTTCTCAAATCATTGCTAGGGACTAGCAATATCTTAGTGTGGGGGATTGATTAGTGTCTAAATACTCATCATTTTTGTACAATATAAACTGCAAAATCATCTGAAAACACTCAAAAATGCATCAAAATGATAAAAATATCTCAAATCAGTGTTTTATGTGTTTTAAATGCAAAAATATCAAAATCAGATGAAAAACATATCAAATTTGCAAAAATTGCAGTTTTAGTCCCCCAAGTTTCAAAAGTTGTCAAAAACAGTCCCTGAGCACAAAATTTCAAAAGAAAAGTCACCAAAGGTCCTTTTAAAATCAAAAGTTGTCAAATTTAGTCCTTTGGTGAAAAATATGAAAAGTTTGAGAAAATTACAAAAATGGTCCTCCAAGTTTGAAAATTGGCAAAAATGGCCCCTGGAAAATTGGAAATTGTCAAGTTTGGTCCCTGTACTTTTGAAACTTGTCACTTGTGATCCCTTGGAATATCTTTGCATGATTGACAGGATTGACCCTTGATCTTTCAGATTTTACAAAAGAAGTCCTTGTACTTATGAGCCTTTATAAACCATTTTGGACCCTTACCTAAACCTTGGACCCCTGCCATATAAGCATTTTGACCCTCCCTTTTATTATTAACCAGTTAAACACTGGTCAAATAATACACCTTTGGCGCCAACTCATCTCCCTCTCCACTTGATCTCTGCAAAGAGCCTGCACACTCAACCTCCCCATCACCTTATCACAAACCTGTCTCCCCCCTCCTCCACTACATCCAAGACACATTTATTACTCCCCACCTCATCTCACTCAACCCCAACAGGTCATAATCCCTTTCCCGCCAAAATTGACAATTTGGCCAAAAGTCACAAAAGTCACCCATAGGCTCTGGAATTTGATGGGATTTAGTCAGAGATGAAAGAGAAAGAGAAGGGGTATAAAAGAAAGGAGAAAGAAGCAAGAAAAGTAGTAGCTAGTTTTATTGTTTTCCTTTAATGTCGTTTTTTAATTAAATGTTTTAATTTAAGTTTAAATGTTGTAATCTAGTTTCTATGTATCACATTTGAGTGATAAAACCTTTGTAGTGTGCTTTTAATTACTTATCAAAGTTTTTATATAAGTTCCAATTTTCCAGGTTACTGTTGAGAATTCCAGTTTTATTTTCTGTTGAACAAGCTTCCATTAGCTTCAGTGTAAGCTTAAACAAGCTTACTTAAGCTTTATATAGCCTTTGATAAGCTTGTGATTTATTTTCAAGTAATTTTGTGAAAAAGTCAACAAAAGTCAACAGGAGCTCAAAAGTAGAATGGAAGCTGATAATGGGTGCACAGAGGTTTATTTGGGTTGGAGTAGAATAGATTAGCATAGATTGGGTTTGTTTTGGTCTGCAATATCAGCTGGAGTTCATGTGAGTTAGTTTCTCTTTTTCAAAATTTCAAGTCATTTGCATTTTATGGTTGTTTATGCATCTGTGGTTATATACTGTTAAAACTTGTTTAGATAGTTGTATTTAGGTCATTTGGACTCAGTTGGATCATTCTTACAACTTGGCTTAGTGTTTAGTTCATTTTAATTACAAAACAGTATGCTTAAAGGGGTGTTTGGTTTGGCTGCACAATCTGTCCCAGAGACCTAAGCAGTGGATAAAACTTTTGGTGTCATGTTTGTTTAGCTAAAGTGAGTTCATTCCTGTCTTTAACTTAAGCCCACAAAGCTCAAAAGTCAATTTCACTTATAATCTGTCTCAACATGCCTACTGTTGGAATTTTTACAATTCAAAAGCTTGTTTCATGTTCAAAATCCATAGATATATATTGCAGTAGTGTTATTTCATGTATTCATATCATTATATGTCCTTAAATCATGATCAAAATCCATTTTAGTCAACTTTCCAAGTTTTTAATTTAAAAGTCAAAATCCTGAAAACCTGTTTTTGGGTCAGATAGGAGGAATTTTCTTGGAGTCATTTCTGAGCCAAGTTCAATAAAAATTGTAGGTTTAGAAAGCCCTACTGGTCTATTTCCTTATATCTATTTTAGTATAATTTTGTGATTTTTGTATAAGCTTCAAAATGCTTCTCAATAAGCTCCTAAATGCCCTGCTCCACTGAAACTCAGTTGACACTGAGTTTCTTAGTTCTTGCAGCTGGTGCACAGGGCTCATTTGAGCTTGTCCAAGTCTGAGTTTTGGGATTTAGCTATTCACCCAGGTCATCTTTAGGTTCCCATAATTTGTTTTTAGTATCTAGCTTATTTGGTAGCTTATTCATAGGCTGCAAGTTGCCCCCCCAGTCACTGTTTTTAGCTTATAGCTCTTACATCAATTCTATTCTAGATTGCTATTCAGAGGTTCAAGCTTGTTGTTACTCATTGCATTTTGGTTATTTTAGCTTATGATAGCTTCCTTATCAGTTTGGTGGCTTTTGGACTCCATTTGCTTGTTTAAGTGCTTATTTCAATAAGCACTTCCAAATCAGTTGCATATTCTTGCACTTAACCTCCTGTTTTTCTATTTTTCCTTTATTCCTTATATTATTTTAGTCTTTTCCTGAAATTTTTAGATTTTTCTAAGTTGTTTTGCTATTTTTCTTAATTTAAATTAGTTTTTAAGCATTTTTAATTAGCTTTTAATACAAAAAATTAAGAAAAGGTTCAAAAAAATAATTTTTCATTTTTATTAAGTTAAGATAAATATAAAAGTCATAAAAAGTATTTTTCCATAATTTTCTTAGTTTAAAAAGTATTTTTTAGCATTTTAATTAGTTTTAAATAGTTTTTAATTAATAATAAATATATAAAAAGTCTTAAAAATATATTTTCAGTTTTAAAATTAGTTTTATCAAATTTTAGATTTTTCTAAATCTTAATTTTATTTTTCTAGTCTTATTTCATATTTTCTTTTATTTTAGAGTATTATTAAATAGTTTAAAATAGTTTTTATTTAATAATAATTATATAAATAGTCATAAAAATAATTTTTCTTTTCTAATAATTTTCTAGTATAATTAGGATTGTAAAAATGTATTTTCTATATCCATAGGTATTTTCCTTCTTTATTTTCACGTTTTATTTTGTACGTTAACGTAGTTTTTAATTTAAACGTAAGTTTTAGGTTTTAAACGTTCATCACTTTAAATATAGTGATAGCGTTTATTTAATATCTTTTATCTTTTTAATTTTCTTAATTTGTATTTAAGTCGCTGTTATTTATTTATAAACCTTTTTCAGTAGTGTAATTATTCATCAAAACTTTTATCGATCACTATCCTTAGTGATCATTCTATCGTCTGATCTAGTGTTTGCACACCATTGAGTCTCCGTGGGACTTAACGACCCGGGAATTCACTATATTCTCCTGGACTTCATTGTATTTGTGTTTTAAGCGGTTTTAAGCTTCTTACGGTCGGCCATTCACAAGTGGCCGGTTTGTGTGAGGTAGCTTGACTGTTTTCAGCACA
>OU343223.1:281107068-281157776 GCA_910596185.1 Chrysanthemum makinoi | reverse complement strand
AAAGGCTTAACACAAACTGAAGGTTTAGATTATGATCGAAAGTGCTTTGCTCAGTCTGCAGCTTGAGGCAATTAGATTATTTGAGCTTATGCTTTATTCAAGATATTTTGTGGTGTATAAATGGATGTAAAAAGGGCTTTCTATATGGCACAAGATGAGGCGGTTTATGTTTGTCAATTTTGGTTATTGAAGATATGCTGTCATCTAACAGGTTTTACAGGTGAAGAGCTCTAGGTTATGGGTTTGCATCAAGATCCTAGGGCATGGTATGAGTGGCCTATCTAATTATTTGATGGACAATGGCTTCAAAAGAGGGTGATTGATAAGACTTGTTCATAAGGAAGCACAAGGATGATATTTTACTGGCGAGGTTTATTAGATGACATCATCTTTGGCTCAACTAATAAGGAGCTATGCACAGAATTTGAGAAACTTATGCATGATAAGTTTCAGATGAGTTCTATTGGAGAACCCACTTTCTTTTTGGGGCTACAGGTTTAACAAAGGACTGATGGTATTTTCATTAGTCAAGACAAGTATGTAGCAGATATTTTGAAGAAGTTTGGGTTTCAGGATGTGAAGAGTGCTAGCACACCTATGGAGACTCAGAAACCACTACTACCAGATGATGGAAGTCCCAAAGTTGATTTGAAGTTGTATAGGTCCATGATTAGATCTTTGATGTATCTCACTACATCTAGGCCAGATATAATGTTCTCAAGATGTGTGTGTGCAAGATTTCAAGTCACACCCAATTCCTCACACATGAATGCTGTTAAGAGAATCTTTAGATACCTTAAAGGTCATCCTAAATTGGGCCTTTGGTATTCTAAGGATTCCCTTTTGATTTGGTGGCCTATACAGATAGTGATTATGCTGGTGCTAGTTTGGATATGAAATCTACTACTGGAGGATGTCAGTTTTGGGAAGCAGACTAATTTCATGGCAGTGTAAAGAGCAAACTATAGTGGAAAATTTACAACTGAAGTTGAATATGTGGCGCTGCTAGTGCTGTGGTCAAGTTTTGGATTCAGAATCAATTGCTGGATTTTGGGTACAATTTTATGCATACAAAGATTTACATTGATAATTACAGTACAATTTGCATCATTAAAAATCCTGTTTTGCATTCTAGAACTAAACATATTTAGATAAGGCATCATTTTATTAGGGATTGTAATGAGAAAAAGTTGATTCAAATGGTAAAAATCCATATTGATTTCAATGTTGCTGATCTTCTCACTAAAGATTTTGATGTGGGAAGGTTTCAGTACCTTGTAGTTAATATTGGAATGATTAATCTCTAAATCTCAACTTGTTTTGTAAAAGTTTGTATAAGTATTGGACAGTTATTATGTGATCTTAGTATTGCTATTTTTGTTTCTAACCACTGATAGTTATGTTCAAACCACTGTTTGTTGCTTTGTGTTCCCACTAACCATTTTGCAGACACATGAAAGTTAATCACTGATGCAAGAGAAGTACATTAAAGTTGTTCATTAAGTCAAGAAACATGGATTGATGCAACAATGTACAATGACAATCAACTTCAAATGACATAAAAGAACATTCCTATCATCTATTACAAAAGCTGGTGGTTCTACATATCTTGTACAAAGAAGAAGCTATAGATGCAAATGGAAAGATGGATTGATGAAAACAAGGATGGATGCTTTTGTGATATGAGAAATCTTAGGTTGTTCCATCTACTCGTTCCATCATAAAGCAACTACTCCATCTTCCTTTTTCCCTTTCCCTTCACCTCTGCACCCTTGCCCTTTCCCTTCCTTCCATGATTTGAAGAACCAGATCCTGGAGCAGGAAGACCAATCACACCCTCTCTGTCTTGGGAGTGGTGGATTTCTGGCACGTGGCCTTGGTTGGGGTTGGGATGGTGCAGGTTGTGTTGTACTCTCTGCTTCCTCCCTTACCAATCTATTGAAGATTGGTTCTAGGCGCTCAGTAGAGTCATCTGAACCCCTAGATGAATCACTAGGATCCACCACACTATCATCTTCTGATGAAGGAAGAAAGGGGGACTTCTAGGTCGCGGTCATACTGATGAGGGTAACGAAACAATGGGTGAGAATCCGCACTATCTGATGATGATGATGAGGAGGAGGAGGTTAGATTGATGACTTCTGGTTGATTAGACATGCTGGTTGTTGTTGATTGTGAATTTTTGAGAAATTAGGGTTTAGAAGCAAGTTGGATTAATTGGTGTGTGTTACTTGTGCCTTGGGATTCTTTTATAGGCAGAGCAAATGGTTTTAGTGAGTAAATGAGGGGAAGGTATAAGTGGGTGAGGAGTTAATAAAGTCTTTTGATTTTGAAAAAGATTTAATACCGGAAGTTGACCATATTGACTTAGACTTTAGCACATTGGCTAACCACTGCTAAGTATATGGAACCACTTTTTGTTTTACTCTAACCAGCAACCTTAACCTTCTTTTCAGTGTTTGGTTTATGTTTGTGATATGCGTGGTATGGAGGATAGTTGTGTACTTTGAGCTTTGTATAAAAAAATTGTTCATTGTTGTGATCCTTCATATTTTTGTGAGATATCACTCAGATTGACAAAGATTTGCTTGCTATATCTATTGGTTAACTGATTGGAGTGAAATTGTGTATCCACTGCTAGTGTTTTCCATCCACGATAGAGGTCTTCAAACCACTGCTAGTGTTGCGATTTTTGATACTTAGGGGTTGTTTGGTAACTTTGGAGAAAACATGTTTATTTCCCCAAATCACTGATAGGTCATTTACTTGATCTTCAAATCCATTCCAATTGGTGCTTTACATAAACCTAAACCACTTTCATGTAACTTCACAAATCCCACATAACTCACAATCATCGATCATCATGCCGAATCAATATCCCAACTCCCATAACCTAGTTGCTAATTTGATAAAAAAACAATCGATTCGAAGGTTTTCATCAAATGATTGATTTCCTTATTCACAGTCCTATTCACTTTTCCTTAACCGTCTCACCAACCATCTTTAAAGCCTATATACATCAATTCTGGAGGAATGCTAAGCTTGAGGAGGTTGATGGAGTAGAAGTTTTAGTACAGTTGTGGATGAGAATGATATTTTGGTTGATGAGGAGATAATTCGAAGGGTTTTGAAGTTAGATGATGCTGATGGTATTGTTAATATTTCAGATGCTGAGATTTTTGAAGGTTTAGAGAGGTTAGGATATACACAGGGGAGACAAGGTAAAATTTTTAAGAGCATGTTTTCACAACAATGGAAGTTTTTGATTCATACCTTGTTGATGTGTATAAGTAATAAGACCAATGGATTTGATGACTTCCCTTCCAAAATTGCTACTGCTATCATTTGTTTGTCTGATGGGAGGAAGTTTAATTGGTCTAGGATGATTTATGATGGGTTTGTGCAGAATATTAGGAAGAAGGGAAAATATTATTTATATTCTAGGTTTGTGCAACTGATTGTTGAAAGTCAAATAGAAGAACGGTTGAGCATAAAAGGAGTATGAAGTACATTATATGCTTCCTAAGGTATTTGCACATATGAGGAATCAGAACCCAATTTCAGATACAGATGTTCCCTTATTCCCACATATCTGAATTTGCCGCTGTTCCTGCGAGTTTGATGAAGGTCTTGAGTCCCAACCCTTAGAACCTGAACCCACTGCTAGTACACCTCAACCCACTGATAGTACACTTGCAACCACTGTTAAACCAATTGTGTGGACTAGGAGGAGGAAGGGCACTAAGCTACCTCAGGCTGGTGCTACTGGTGTTGCTCATGAGGCCGTCAAAGTTGTGGAGGTGACATGATTGGAAGGGCTTCCACTACTGATTCATGCTTAGATGTGGTCGGATAGTGGAAACATCATTAAGACCCAACCTTTGGCAACTCATAATGTGGAGAGTTCCTTGGAACTCAATGCAGGTGGAGGAATCCCTAGCAAAGGGCTCATCAGGGGCATAGATGTTCAGGCAAGGTCTGATGCTATGTTTAATATATCCAAGGATTCACCTCTCAGAGCAGTTAACACAGCTCGAAGTGCTGAGGATAGTTTGGAACATGAAACTGAATTGACGGATCCTAAGCTGGTACATGATGACTTTTCCAATGAACCACCTTCGGACCAGTTAACACAGTCGAAGTGGGGATGATATTCTTGAACACTTAAATGAATTGAAGGCTAAATGTACCAAGATGGAGGTTACAATCTCAAGTCTTCAAGAGTTGGGCGTGTTTCAGGTAAAGAAATAAGGAGACTGAAGCATAGGATGTTTGTTTTGGAGAAAGTGAGAAGACCTGAGGTTGCTATTTTGAGGAAAATGAGAAGGTTGAGAAGAAAAGTAAACTCTTCCCGCTATGAATATGGAGAATGTACCCAAACAGGGGAGGAGTGATGGCAAGAATCAGGGAGGTTTGTAGATGTGCATATGGACAGGATGTGGATATTGGAGATCAAGCAAAACAAATTGGTATGATAAAGATGGGAATGAAGCTGTTCTTGAAGTGTGAAGTGTGGTAGAAGATGAGATAGTGCACACACACCAATGATAATGTGTCTGCAACCACGGCTAGTATTCTTGAAACCACTGCTGCAGTTTCAAATAAGATAATCATACCCACTGCTATCATAACCACTTCTACAATTGTTACAACGACCTTTGTATCACCACCCAAATCAAAAGAAGTTGAGAAAGAAGCTGCAAGTACATTGATCAATCTTAGCAAAACCTCAACTAACTCTACACCCATCATTGCACTGTTTTTATCTCTGAACCTACTGCAACAAACCCAAAAGTAAAAGTTTAGTTATTGGTGAGCCTTTGAAGAAGAAAGTGTCTCAACCAGATATTGGTAAGGGTAAAGGTATTGAAGCACCTGTCTTAAAGTTTAAAAGTGTAGTAGAACAGATTGCTTATGATGAAGAGTATACAAGAAGCATACATCTGAGAGGAAGCAGTGCAGAGAAAGAAAAGCAAGAAGAGGAGGAGGCTACTCAGAAATGGCTAGCTAAATGGTATGAATCACAAAACTATCTGCAAGCTTCTAATCAAATACAGTATGAGTATACTACTCAAGAATGGGCATTGTTAGATGATGAGGAAAGAGCTAGAATCTTGGGTGAATGGGCAAGGAGGATCAGTAAGAAAAAGAAGCAAGTTAAAAGGAAGAAACCTCCTACAATTCGCGAGATGAGGAATGTTATGATGAAGATTATTAAGAATTGAGGCATACATATTCCGACAATCTTAGTAAATGTTCATTTGAAAGAATTCATGAGCTTTATCTGATGTGTATGAGGATTAATAATGAAAATTCTACTCCAATGAATTCGAAAAGTTGAAGAGTGGATTAAAGGTAATCTAAAGAGAAAATCTGAGATTCAGGAGACATCTGGTTCTAAAATACTGAAAGAGATTGAAGATAGTAATCAAATTATCTCTTATGAATTTGAGCTTAATGGAAGTGAAGGATGTTGGAAAATTCAAAGACTCAATAATGAAGTTTCTGAGTTTAATAAATTTTCACAAATGCTTCAATATCTGGATAGAGATGATTTAATGAATCTTTGGAAGCTTTACAAGAATAAGTTAGGTGATATACATCCAGGTGATTATCATGAGAGACTGGTTTATCATCACTTGAAGATTTTGTTTGAACCAACTCATGATGAACCTGAATGGAAGGGACTCTACAATGGTCAAGTTACAAGATGGTTTTTATATCAAACTTGTGGAGTTCATGTGTTAACTGTGTCTGGAGAAGTTATTCATATGCTTGTGGAAGGTGATTATCCCAAATTGAATAATTATCCAGGAGTTATAGCTCAGATGGTGAAGCCTGGTGGTTTGAAGATGTTGATGCCCTATGATGGTCAAGCTTACAGTTTGTTGCTGAAGTGTGAGACAATTCTTAAAACTAGTAAGTGTTTGGCTACATCCTCCAATTCAGGTGTTTTGAGCTTAAAGGAAACTTGAGAATTCTATTTGAATGTATCAAGTTTAGGGGAGGATTGTTGGGTTTTAGGTTCCTTGGATCATGAATTATTCTAAGTGTTGGAACCTCGGACAGAGTTGTTGAAACCACGGACAGAAGAATGAATCCACTGCTGATGATAAACCGCGGCTAGTAGTATTGTGTAACAACGGATATTGTATTATAACCACTGCTAGTCTTGTATAGTCGGTTTAATATTTTGTATTAGATAAATATGGAAAAGATATTTATCTTGTAGGTTACGTATTGTATTATGTAAAGGACTCCTTAGCCTATAAAAGGAGGTCCTAGGTTAGATTAGATATACGTATGTTTTATATCTAAGGTTGATACACTTCAATGTTGTAAAACCCTAATACTGGTTAGAGTATTCGTAATAATAATAATATTGAGGTGTTGAGTGTTTATTATTCTTCTTCTTAAGATTAAGTATTAAATTCCGCGTGATACTTAATACTACCTCCGTCCCAAATTATAAGTCCAGTTTGACTTTCTAAGTTCAACTTTGACCTTAAATAATTTTATTTGTATTACATAATATTTGATGCAAAATATATAAATAGATTATGGTTTAAATGTATTTTCATTTGGTATATTTTTCATCAAGTGTTTTATAACACAAACAAAAATATTTAAGGTCAAAGTTCAAATCAAAAAGTCAAACTGGACTTAAAATTTGGGACGGAAGGAGTAAGTCTTTTTAAGTCAGTTTCTATTAAGGATCGTTTGCTCAACTGGGATCAACAAAATGAGTGGGCTTATGTGTTCTCGACATGGCGTGAGTAAGGTAAAAAGAGTAGAAAACGAAAGCCTAGAATTAGTTAGAAGTTTACGAGTAAGATAGCGTGGTAGAATTAGAATGCGACTTCTAAATTGAGACATTGAGTGAAACCAACCATTTGGAGTTTAAAGTATAACTTAAAAAGATTAAGAATTTGTAATGATGTTATAATGTACCATGAGGAGTGGTACAAAATGCGAGTAATGATAGTAATGGATGCTAACGTTTATTGGCACCCTTATGTGTAAATGCGATGATGTAAGTTAAAGTTTGACCTTATGAAGTCAAAATATTAAAATTTCCTACGAGACTTGTAGTCTTTGTCAAAGAAATTAAAGAAAGAATTAGAGGAAACAAGGCATTATAGTAAAAATGTTAATGAAATGATGGAATAACTAGAGTAAAATGTGAAAGTATTAGTTAATTTTGACCTGTGAAAGTCAAATTAACTTAAGATTCCCTAAGTGACTAATAAAACTTAGCGAAAATCCTTAAAATAAAGTGGAGAAGGTAATGTGTTAAAGCAAAAATGTTCCAAGGGTAATAACATAACTATGGTAAAGATAGGAATGATAAGTTGTATTGGTCACTATTTAACTTATATAAAGTCAAAATGGTGCAAATTTTCTCAAGTAACATATAGTCCTTGATTAAAGAGTTGGAAATAAGCAAGTAACAATGCAATGTAATATAATGGAGTTGGTCAAATGACACGTTAATCATAGTAAATGTACCTCGAATGACATAATGACCTTAGTAAGAGTCGTACGCGCTTAGAAAGTTAAATGAAAAGTAGAATGGATCAAAGATTTTGAATGTGTTACTTTGTGTTGCAAGATCACTTAGATCATTGCAACGGAATTTTTGAATGAAAGTGTGCTTAGTACTAAGAATGGGGTTAAGAAATGACCAAGTCTTTAAGCGAGAGATTTCGGGACGAATCTAAATAAGGGGGTTAGAATTGTAACACCCTAAAACTAGGCCTAATCAATTTATTACAAGAATGCCATTTGAATGGTTGACTATGACTTTTATAAGTTTTGTGGACTTACGGGATTGGTTAGTCAAACCCGATAGTCAAACTATAAGTATTAAAGGTCATGTAAATGGTTATAGAAAGTATGATGTGTCACATTTATAATAAAGATGGACTTAAAGGACTAATGTTGTCAAATAGTAATTGAGTAATAAAGTTATTGTGGCCATGATAGAAAGAAAAGAACTTAAGGGGCCTAATGTGCCAATTAGGCAAACTATACTACTAATAATTGTCTTCTAGAATCTACACATTCCAGAATATGGTAGGTGTGTGTGTGGTACGGTTTGGAGAAAATGGAGGGAAGAACCAAGATCACTATAATGATAATTTGAAGGTAGAGTAGTGCTCCAATTCAGTAATAAACTTGTATTGATCATCCATACAAGTAAGTAATCCCTTACCCTAAGTTAATTGGTGAATTCAAGAATTAGGGTTCTTGATATCAATTGGGAATTGGGTAAATGATGTTTATAAATTAAATTAAGGAGTTATAATGAATATGGGTTAACTATTATTGAGTTAAGCCAATAAGCTAATGAGATTGATTATCATATAGTCATCATATGATTATGTGATAATTAGTAATGATTAGAAAGTGGTTATGGTTATGGTTATGGTAGCCATGACATAGTTGATTAATTATGTGTTTATGATAATAGTGATTTGGCCTAGATGACAAGAATGGAGATGATGACATGTTTGGTTTCATTAGTTTGGAATCAAGGTAAGTAAACCGGTTATAAGTTAATGTTATATGGATTTCAATGCATTATGTGTTATGTGATGTTTATGTTAAGTATATGGTATGACTTGATGTATATGTGTTTGTGTGTAAATAGATTGTAGTGCTACTTTTGCATAACTAGAATGAGAGTGATAAAGTAGGATGGAAATGGTTAGAGTATGTATGGTGATGCTTAATGATGTCCCAAGGTATGTTTATGATTAAAGTTGTAATGAAAGAATGGTTATAATGTGCAATGTGTGATTGATGTATAATGTTAAGTTATATCCGTTTTGCTTACTAAGCCTCGTGCTTACGGTTTAAGATGTTAATGTTCGTAGGTTCATATGTGATGGCGATGGTAAGCATTGGATTAAAGCTTATGGATTGCTATATGAAAGTTAGAAGAATGGTAAGAAAGTAGAGCTTAGGTAGATACCGAGCTCGTTTCAATGTTGTCTCCCGAGATTCTTTGAATGGGTTGTATGTATGTTGTCTAGTGTCAAAGTTTATGTCTTTGTTGTTAAAGCTAAATATGACAAATGGTTCATTATAGTAACGGGTTGAAGTGTGTATATTTAGTAAAAGGGGTGTTTGGCATAATGAGTAATTATACCCATTTTGGGTTGTAAATGGGTTAATGATTATGAACATGATTTAATATGTTAAGTTAATGCTTTTTGAAAGGTTTGAAGTAATTCAGAAGTGGTAAAGGTTGTATGTATTGAAAATGGGTCATAATATGCAAGTGTGCAGAAAATGAGTCCATACTAGAGGTAAATGGGTTTAGTTTAGACTGCAATGAGTCATTCTTAGAGTAACAGAAAATGGGTCCATTTTAGAGGTAAATGAGTCTATTCTAGACTGCAAATGAGTCATTTTTAATGTGCAGGAAATGGGTCCATTTTATATGCAAATGAGTCAATTTTAGAGTACTCAGAAAATGGGTCCAAAATAGATGTAAATGGGTCTATTTCAAGGGTCTGCAGGAAATGAGTCTTTTTCAGAGTATAAAAGGGTCTATTTTAAACTAATACTATCAAGTGTAAAAAAAAAGAAAAAAATCGAGTCGGGAAAGGGGCGTAACAATGTTAGTGTGTTAAATCAAGTTTAATAGTATAATAAAAAGTAAATAATAAATAAATGTGTCTTGCATACCTTATATTGATCAGATATAAGAGTTATACCTTGACCTTTAACTTTACCCAAATCTTCTTCAAGCAACTCTAAAAATCAACTTCAGTTATCTTTGTTTTCAACATTAACCACTGCCTAAGCCACAGGGTAAATATGGTTATTCCTATATTTTCCAATTGCAGCAAGAATTTCACCATTATTAGGACTTTTCAAAAAACAACCATCTAATGCTATGCTGCCTACACCTGCTTTCCATCCACCGGCTAGTCCAACAAAACACACATAAAACCTATCAAAATATGTTTTGTTATCTGGGTTGACTGTCACTCCCAATTTCACAGTTGACCCAGGATTGGAATCTAAAATTGCTTTCCCATATGATCTTAGCATAGCATAATGTTTTTCTACAGTTTTTTCATACTCTGTCAAGGCAAATTTCTTTGCATTTGTACACTGATTGGGTGTAACCTTACACTTATACTTTTTCATCACTAGGTCAGCTATACCACTCAATTTAATCTCAGGGTTAGCCCTAATTTTATCACCAAAGACTGTTCCTATCCACTTATAGTTGACTAATGAACGAAACTGGAAATTTCTAACACATGTATGCTCATCATTTAATGTTTTAACCTGAAAAGTTTTTTCTTCTGTCATCCAAGTAGCATAACATCTCCAAGGACATTTTGGCACATCATTACTACTAACACAAGGATACCTGTTTTGCTTTCTTTGTTTACCAATAACCGGATCAGACACCTTTGGAGGTCTTTGTCCACACCTAGCCACAACTCTGCTTGAGGTACTCCTCTCATACCATAGTGAAAAACCATTAGCCAAAACATAGAAGGTCAAACACTCCTTGAACTTGTCAACAGTCACATACTTTTCACCAACCTGCAATTGAAACAAAACCTGTGTTAATAAACATCATTTATAAACAACATGTAAAAGTTGAATTTAAGTATGCTCAACATAATCACCTTGGGTTTCCTAAGTCTCCAGTGTGTACTTTCATCATACATGGGATACCTTTAAACAGTTTTTGAGCAGAATGAAAGGGTCTTGAGTCTTTCCATTCTCATCAGTAGCCTTATGCCTTTTTAGTAGCTCATCCATGAACAAATCATGTTCACCATAGTATCAACACCAAAAGAATTAAAAGGCATACTGTTTTCTACATTTGGCTCTTCCATGTTATTAACTGACTTAGCTAGCTTCTCTTTATTAGCTTTGATCATATTTCTAAGCTCAATCAATTCCTCTTCACCAGGACTAAGATAATCAACTGACTTATCACTATCGAATCACTATCGAATCACTATCATCTTCAATTACCTTCTCTTTGCCCATAGCAGCAACACTAGTCATAGCTTCATGAGGTCGCTTAGAAGATTCACCCAAATACTCAGCCTCCATCTCATTATGTGTTTCATGAGGCTGCTTAGAAGATTCACCTTGGGTTTCCTCAGCCTCCATCACAACCTAAGACTCCATCTCATCTAAGCTAAAATCATTGCAAAACCTTTTTTTTTACTGCCTTTATTTTTAGCAACACACGCATCCATAACATTTTTTATCAACTTTAGCTAAATATTCAGATAGGTCCATATCTAAGTGATCTAGATATACATCAAGATTACCAAATACAACAGCAACATCAAACATATAGTCTAACTCACTATCATTACTGACTCTAACTAAACCATCCTCCAACTTATGATTTGGGAGTCTGTAATATAAACCTTGAAAATAGTTTTGACATTTTTCTTCTAAAAACTGAGCAAACTCTTCATACGGCATCCTTCTAATTGACATCTGATGGGTATAACCATCAACATACCTAAGAGGTAAATGAAGGAAACACCCATCATTGTGTACATCTAACATGTACAGAACTGTATGAGATATCATTCTGAGACAAAGACAATATACTCAAATTAGGGTTTTATGACTATATATTAAACAAATAATAATCAAAACACAATTAACGCATATACTCATAATTACATACCTGAATTATTAACACAAACATAAATAATTGAAATAAGACTTATCAATTTTTGGAATTAGGGTTTGTGATTGGCGAAAACGGGTTTTGTTATTTGGAGTGAGTGAAGGGGAGTATGAATTGAGGGGGGGGGGGGAAGAAATAGGGCAACACGGGTTTCTTATTTGGCAAAACGGACTCCCAAAAAAAATATAACTAAGACACGTGAGAAAATAACGGGGCAAGTTAGGATTACTTTTGCCACGTATGTGTCACCTCAAATCTTGTGTTATAATAAAATGATTAACAAAGTTAAATGTTATAACAGAAAAATTAATAGTTTGTTGCATACAATATGAAAAAGTGTCAAATTTATAGCTTTTTTAGAACTTTGCCCTATAAGTAATAACTAGTCACCTATGAGTTCTCATATGAGTCAGGATTCTCTAATTTTAAAAATGAACATGACTCATCATGTTGCTGTGAGTGGAAATTAATAAAATAAAGTTTTTATTATAACAAAATAAAGTTCTCATGTTCATAGGTCATGTTCATATTGAAGATTAGATGAACTTATCATTATTAGAATATCATATACTCCTTCCGTCCTAAAATTTAAGTCAAGTTTGACTTTTTGACTCGAACTTTGACCTTAAATATTTTTGTTTTTATTATATATCACTTGATAAAAATTATACCAAATAAAAGTACATTTAAAACACAATCCATTTATATATTTTGCATCAATTATTATATAATACAAACTAAAATATTTAAGGTCAAAGTTTGAGTCAAAAAAATAAAACTGGACTTATAATTGGGACAGAGGTAGTAATAACTAACATTTAACTCTCTAGAAACAAAATATCCACAAAAATATCATTCACACAACCCACACCTTCTATGTTACTTCCCATATCCTCACAAAACTTTGTATTCTATATAAAACTAGTCAACCATTCACTTCCCTATATATACCATACACTCTTTTAAACCAACCATATATCATCTTCAAACTCTAAAAACACACACAACAACAACAAAAGAAAAAACCAAGTCTCATATGTTCTAAGTCTTTTTGAGTACCCATTACGTTTTTTCACAATGAGTAAAATCTTAGCTATTCTTTTTTGCATCTTGTTAGCAAATTTATCAGTTTCGTACGGTCAAAACTGTAGAAATTATCCTTTTCCTAGTAACGCGGTATACGTGACATGTGTCTCGTTACCAGTTTTAAACTCGCATCTTCATTGGAACTACAATACTAATGGTACTGTTGACGTGGCATTTCGTCACACTGGGTCCACCACAGACCAATGGGTTGCATGGGCCTTAAATATTGGTGGGTCAGGTATGCTTGGTGCACAAGCCCTTGTAGCGTTAACAAGCTCAAACGGGTCAGTTCGAGCTTATACTAGTGCTGTAAATAGTTATAATACTGGTTTACAGTCGAGTTCTTTGAGCTTTGATGTGCCAGTGATTAGAGCTGAGAGACTTAATGGAGATGTGGTTATTTATGCAACGTTGGTTTTGCCACGTGGAGGGACGAGATTTAATCAAGTTTGGCAAGTGGGTCCGGTTAATAATGGAGCTCCGGGTATACATGCGTTGGGTACGGATAATAGGAACTCGGTTGGGTCGGTTGACTTTAGTACTGGTCAAACTGGTGCTGGTGGTAGTGTTGGTGGATCACGGATGCGAAGGAGGAATGTAAGTAGTTAATTTTGTTGGATTTTGGTTTTTAGTTAGGTTTATGTTGTTGTCAAAGATTTAATGTTGGTTTGATGAAATAGCTAACTAGTTTGACATATTTGGAAATCTTGCTATTAATGATGAACCCTCTTGATTATGATCTTTGCTTGTAGTTGTGATATTAGGAGGATATCTAAGGGTGTCTTTAGTTGTTGGAAAATGAGAAGTTTCCCACAAAAGTTTTCTAAGAAACAAAAAGAAAACAAAAACCGTGTTTAAATGAGTATTTTCTGAAATTTTCTATACTCACTTGTTTTCTGCTATTATAACTATGATTTAGAGAACTTGAATTTAGAGTTCTCCAGGAGAAGAAGAGTTACCCCGTTCTCAAGAAAACTAGAGAAATAAAATTAAGAAAACTTTCCTGCAACTAAACGTTCCCTAAGCTTCTTTCATTAATAGTTGCAGATATTGATTGTTTAAAGGGTTATATGTAAAATAATGCGAATAGCCTCTAGATAAACGAAAATGAGTTTTGTTGCTGTTAGATTTATTGTAGTGTTCGGGATTTGATTATGCAAGTGTTTGGCTGTTTATGTGTTTATTTTGGTGTGGATAGGAAAAGCTAGATTTTGGTTGATTATTACTAGTAAAATGTTTGGCTAATGCTATAGTTTGGTGATAAGTAGATAGATAGTTCGACACAAGCAAATCAATCAGCCCTTATATCTAAGCACTAGCAAAAAGTAGCAAGTAGAAATTGATTAATGGCGAATTGAAAACTGCAGTTGCAAACACCTATAAACCAATAATGTTGGATTTTAATATGGAATTATTATATGACAGACTCATGGAGTATTAAACGCTGTTAGTTGGGGAGTATTGATGCCTTTGGGAGCTATGACAGCAAGATATTTAAAGGTGTTTAAAGTAGCTAATCCAGCCTGGTTCTATATCCATGCTGCTTGCCAAACATCAGCCTATGGCGTAGGTGTAGCGGGATGGGCCACTGGACTAAAGCTAGGCAGTGACTCAGCCGGAATCACTCACACGAGTCATCGCAACATTGGAATCATCCTCTTTTCACTTGGAACACTTCAGGTACACCCAATCTTCTTTGTCTATCTTTGCTTATAGTTTACATAAAGTCAACAAATTTTGTCTAACAATTTACACAAAGCAATGAATATAGTCAGCACTTTTGACTTTCATAAACTTAATTTAATCTTAAATTCAAACTGATTTTGACTTTGATAACTTAATTTAATCAAAGTTATGAACTGATCTAATGGTTGTAAATTTTCTAGGTTTTCGCTTTGCTGTTGAGGCCTAAGCCAGACAACAAGTACAGATTTTATTGGAACATTTACCACCATGGCCTTGGATACTCGGTGATCATCTTGAGCATTATCAACGTCTACGAGGGACTTGATATCCTGGACCCTGAGAAGAAGTGGAAGCATGCCTACACCGGCATACTTATATCTTTGGGGGCTATCACAGTTCTGTTAGAAGCTTTGACATGGTTCATCGTTTTGAAGAGGAAGAAGGAAGACAAAAGGACACATGCAGGGACTAATGGTTCATATGGAGCCAATGGATCTGCGTAGATGAGTGTGTGGAGCGGACTAGTTTTCCTGGATGGTGTATGATTAGATAATAGATTAATTTTGTTGGTATTGAGAGTTGTATTTTTTTGTTGAGATTTATATTTTGGATATATGTATGTATTTAAACATTTTCTTGTTTATATTAAGCTTTTCGACTACTTGTTAATGGTTTGTTTGAGTGACCCTTGATCTATACTGCCAAGCGGCCCTTTAGCCAATTGGTACTAATTTAGACTCTTAAAGAAAAATATCGTATATTTTAGATTAACTTATGACGTGAGCGCTTTTATGTTTGTGTAGCACGTAGAAGCTCTTGATTTCAAGTATCGTGTGGTTGTTGGTTGCGCAAAATTTGTTGGTATGTTCTGTTTCAGTTGTAAGAGCACTTGGTAAGGTGTTATGAACACGCCAAATGCATTAAGTTAAATAAATAGTGTGCCATTCTTCATACCGGCAACACGCTACTTTTGTGTCAAATGGGATTCAGCCAACCAACTGGCTCACGCCAAAAGTAAAAAGTGTGTATTTTTATTTATTTATTTATGGTATTGTGAGTGAGTGAATATTTTTAGTGAGGTATTTTGTAAGACTCAATAACATGTTAGTGGTGTGTTATGAGGGAGGGTGTTTTAGTTATTAGTGTGTTATTGAAAAGTGTATGATGTGGCGTTGATGTGGCATACCAATAACGTGTTATTGGTAGCTTGGATACCTTGTGCTCTTAGTAATAGAAAGATGTTCAAAGACAAACATTTTGGATAGCAAGATTTGGTGAAGGAAACATTAATTATGCTGTTTAGGAAAAGTAGTTTTGCATAGTGTGCTTGTTCATCTATCCCTGGCTGTGCTTTTAATCAATAATAAAATCACATTCCATTGGAAACTTGTAACACATTTAACGATAACAATAGTATTTGTGGAGGTCGGGAGGATGAGTCTTTGATTCAAATGTTTACGATTTAACCAAAATATCTCCGACCTCCTCCTTAAAGATTGTAACCAGTGAAGTATGAACCTGAGACATCACGTGATACTCCATGGAGATTGACCATTAAGTCAACTTCATGGTGGTATTTGTTGGTGTGTATCTCTCAGAACAGGGTAAGATAATCAACTTAAGCAGAAACAAGCAACTATTCAGCAGAAACAAATACCACTAAGTGGTTACCGGATATCACTTGGAATCGTGTGATCACTTTTCAAAGTAAACTATTCGACCCTAATGTCTGGGTTACACGAATATCTATTTGGGATAAGACCAAATGCAGTTATGGAATTAGGCACAATTCAATAACCCTTACGCTTATAAGTGTTTTGTGTTTTCTGTGTGTTCTTCATGCATAATCAGATATCCTATTTATAGGATAATACTCTTGGCTAATTCAATGGAATTATGAGTATTAATCGGCCCATTAATAGCCTCATAATTATCCCCATTATAGCCGTTAGTGGTTACATGACCAATTAAACGTGGTCATTAAGCAGTTGAAACTGCCACTTGAATAGGTCAAAACCGTTACAAGCAGTACTTTCATCAGTACTTTCATAGTGCTATCAGTGGTTACACTGCTTCAGTGGAAACACCACTGCTTCAGTGTAAACACTACTTCAGTAAACACCACTTAAGTGGAAACACCACTTCAGTGGAAACCGATCCAGTGGAAGTACTGCTCAGTGGAAACACCGATAATCAGTGGTAACCACAACAGGACTTTCACCAAGCACTACCAATACAAACCACTACAAGAGTCAGGGTGTTCATGGACCTTATGGGTGTACACACCGTACCTCCTAACCCATTACAAGGTGTGAACTATTCCCACAAGTGCACTAAATTTTCCAACAATCCTCCCAAATTTAGTTCACTTCCTTTGCATGAAAATTAAACATCAAGCAAAACATGTGCATAAATGAAAATGTCATGAGGATTGAATTTCCATCTTAGTAAATTACACGTTTCAAATATTCGAGAATCAGGGTGTTCTAAGAATTGAATCCTTCAACCCATTTGAATACCTGAAGATAAAATACACACAAGTTTTCAAACACTTAAATGCTCCTGACACTATACAAGCCATGTGTCCATATCCAAATTCATAAATGTTGAAAAAACTAAAAGTCCAAAGCTTCCTGAAGCGGCAAAACTTCAACATTTACATAGGTGGTTCCTCTTTATTCATGCTCCTGCCAAGCACTTTTTCAAAGAAAATTAACCATTAAGAAGTAAAGACTTCATCCTCCTTTCAGCAGGTTCTGAGCACAACCTTGGGATGTAAATAAAACATGTGCTCCGGTCCACTGAATGTTCAGCTTTCCACATTGAACTCAGCTCCTAAGTTTCCTCGTGAGGGAGTTGGGTGTCTTATTAGTCAGTGAATAAGTTGGACTTAAACCCATCCCTTTAGCAGACATTATAACCAAATCTCTAGCCGCACCCTTCGTTCAGTGATCACTAAGTTCTGTTGAGATCTCACAAACTCTATAGATACCACCCCATTCATGATAAGCTCACGAATCATGCTATGTCTGACACCTAAGTGTCTAGACTTACCATTGTATATTTGGCTATAAGCCTTAGCCAATGTAGCTGCACTATCACACCGGATAGAAATAGTGTTGGGTTCAGAAAATACCCAAACCTCTTAATCTAGGATTTGAATAGAAAATAGCCTAAGTACTCATCCGATTAAACACAATCAGGTTGCTGAGTGCATAGTCGCCGCTGAGTCATCTTTAGGATACTCAAGACGAGGCAATGAAGTAGTCTATCCACTCAGTAAGGCGGAACTTAAAGGGTGAAGACTGAGTCAAGAAGAAGATGATGGATTCAGTGAGTGATGACAATAACTCATTGAATCCCTAAGACTCATCTCCAACTACTTACATCAAGACAAACTGAAGAAGAAGACTGAAGGATAAACAGACTGAAGAAAGAGCGGGACAAGGCGGGAGAAGTTTGAATCAGATAAAGAAGTCCTTATCAACATAAGTCAAATTTCCCTGAATGGCTAACTTACAAGCTCGTGTCATCACGAAATATGGAAAGCAACCTTGTCCTTTACTTAGAATAGTCTTTGTAAACAGAGACAAAATACATCAGTATTTTGTCTTCCGTATGATGTCAGATTTGTCACTTAGGAAAGAGTTAAAACTCATACATGTATAAATAGCATAAGAGATGGAGTGAAAAGATTAAGCTTGTGAATTGTAAAACACACATACACGCAAGCCATCTTTTCACTCCTCCAAATACAACTTAGTTCCTGAGATAGCTCAGTGAGCTCTAAGAGTTGTGCTCAGACTTGGCCTGAGCTTAGAGAGGAGTCACCCAACTTTGTCATTTCAATCCCAAGTACTATTCTGTAAGTACTTGGGTAACGATTTTGTTGATTTATATCTAATAAGAATATGATGTTGAAAATTACTTAGTGTGTTTTCCTTATGTTAATTTCAGTCATAGTTCACTATTAACTTGTTTTATAAATTTAAACTGTTTTTAACGATAGTGAACGGGGAACAACAAGTGGTATCAGAGCGGGTGGATTATGCTCATGATCCAGATCCGTTCATAGACTGCTGATAACATTCTTCAAAGTCAATATATCATGTGTATACTGATTCGTTGTGAAGTGAGTGGTGAAAAACACAATATCAACGTATATCAAAATAACCGTAAATTTTGACAAATCAAAAAGATTAACGTGCCAAACCTTACGGGTGTGATAAAAGTGATACCGGAAAGTGATTTCCCGGGTCGTGTCCCAACGAGGTGTGAAATTGACGGTGTCGTTTAGTTTCGTGATTATGGACTTGAATTGGTTAAACGAATTTGGATTTTGATTATGTATTCTACAAAATAAAGAATGAAAATAAAGCATGTAAAACTAAGAAAACACTAAATAAACTACAACTAAGACTAGGAAACAATAAAACGATGCTAAACTATATCCTAAAGTATTCAAACTAAAAAAACGCAAAAACCGGTAACGCACCGAGCCTAAAACGTGAGAATAATGAAATTTAAGACCTACGGGTGCAAAACCAATTTTCCTACGTTCTACATGACCAAAAATAATTTTAGGAAAAAGCGGAATATTTTTTGAGTTTTATTTTATTTATTACGAATTAAAAACTATTTTACACTAATTTAATTATTAAAAATACTAAACATTTTAAGAAAAATCCAAAAATTCACAAAACTACTTTAGATAATACTGATTCTAAGAAAAATGAAAAACGTGGTGGTTGCCTTGTAAAATAAGCTCCAAATAAGCTAAAGAGAGCTTATGCCTAAAACTGCCCATATTCCCTTTAGTATTTGATTTTGCAAACTATGACAAGAAAGACCCAAGGGCGCTTATGGTTCCAGGTACACATGCTATCAACTTCAAAGCTGGGAGGTCTCAGGTTCGAGCCTGCCTCCTAGCTTTTTGCTACTTTTATTTTTATTTTTTGAAATTTTCTCTTTTGAACTTGAAGATTAGATCAAAATAGGGACATTTTGTGAAAACTCAACTTTTGTAAACTTGCAAATAAGCTGTAAACAGCTTATTTCCAAAACAGTTACACCACCAAATTCAACCCACACCTTAACAGATTTTTGAGCAAAGCACAACCAATAAGCAATAAATAAGCAATGGGAAACTGGAATGGAGCACTTGAATACTAAATAAATCTGAAAAGCTTATGAAAACTAGAAGCAAATAAGCAGTTTGGATTGTGTGGCTAAAAAAAAGGAAAGAGCAGTTGGTAAGTTTAGACTATGCTAGGGGATCCTAAAAACTAGGAACGATGGAGAATAAGCACTTAAGCTGAAATAAACCAAGTTTACATTACCTATGCTACTTAATTTGATAAGCTAAAAACAAACTAAATAAGCTGAAAACCAAATTAGCACTAACCAATGGGAACTGTTGCTGTAAGTTGCAGTCCCAAACAGTCCACAGGGGTAATTTAGAAGCTTATTATGGATAAGCTAGAGGGAAAAGGAGCTTTGAGCTTGCCCACTTGGAGACCACCTAGCTGACTCCCATTTGCCCCTTGGTTGGATTATGAGGGTCATTACCTTATAAATAAGCTAAGAAATATGGTGCAGGGTGCTGTTGCAAAGTGGACAAGACAAAACAAAAGGGGGCACAAGTGTGTGCACTTTGTAGCGCTTATAGGTGACTAAATAAGTCAGAACTCCAAAAATAAGCTGACACATATGAACATTATAATATTAACTACTTATACAATCAAAATCAAATCCTGATTATGACTAGCACCCACCTAAATTATGCTAAGAAAGTGGCAGTGGGGACCTGCCTGGGACAAAAATTTTTATAACCAATCCAAGAACACTTTGCAAATCTACACTACTGGATGACTAAAATAACTTCAAACAACTTGCTAAAACTAAATAGATTGGTTTTGACCCAAAATGGGTCAAAAAATGAGTTTTTGACCCGATACTAATGCTATTCCAAACACTCTTTTAAGCAGAAAACCAGATTTTTGAGACTAAAAAAAAGCTTTGAAAACAGTTTTGAGAGCTCAAACACAAGCTCTCTTGAACTTATAAACCAAATTTTAACAATCTTGAGCAACAATGCAAAATAAAAGAAAACTGCATATAAAATAAATTGCAAACTGGAAATTTGAATTAACTTGAAATTGAATTACACTGGAAATTAAAAGTTACATGATAGAAAACTAAAAATGGGACTAGAACTCTGATTCTAGACTACTTTTACAATGATCCTAACTGCTTCTACTTATACAAAAGAAAAAGGTACTAAAGTCTTCAACTTTTCTGTAGTTGTGTTTGATTCTTGTGAGAGAAACAGCCTTGGTACTTTCTTCAAATGCATCTCAGCCCTTGAATAGAAGTAGGTAAGAGATGAAGTAATCATGGCCGTCCTTTGAAGAGTGATGAGGGGGGAAACAGTTGGTGGGTTTGGGATTTGGGATTACCTGGGTAAAGGGTTGTGATGGGGGGTTGAGTGTTCTTGGGAGAAGGGAAAGGGACTTAGGGTGCTAGGGTTCTTGGGAGCGTGTTTTTCTGTGGGCGGAAAAACAGGGAAGAAGAAGACGGTGTATTAGTTTAGGTTAACTTTGACTGGGTGGGTTGACCGGGTCAGGATTATTGGACTTGGGCTAATAGTTTGGTTTGGACTTAGGATTAGATATTGAACCAAAGTGTATTTAAGGGACCAAAGGTGTACAATCCGAAAATCCAGGGACCACTCATGTATTTCTGAAAATTGATCCAAGGGTCAAACTTGTGAATCTCAAATAAGTTGAGGACCATCTTTGCCAATTGTGAAATTCCAAGGACTAAACTTGACAATTTTAAAAATCCAAGGATCAAAACTGTAATTTCTCAAACTTTTGAAATTTTTCACCAAAGGACTAATTATGACAACTTATGATTTCAAAAGGACCTTTGTTGACTTTTCTTTTAAATTACGTCTCGGGACTATTTCTGTCAATTTTGAAAGACGGGGGACTGAAACTGCCAATTATGCAAACTTTGTTCGTTTTTCAATAATTTTGCATCTGAAACATATAAAACACAATTTTGAGATATTTTCAGTATTTTGATGCATTTCGGAGTGTTTTAGATGTTTTGCAGTTCAGATTTGACCTAAAATGATGAGTGAATACGCACTCATCAAATCCCCCACACTAAAACATTGCTAGTCCCTAGCAATCTTTTGAGAAAACATAATGGATTTGAATCTCTTTACCAAAAGCCATTACTTCTGGAGTAGCCAAATGTTTCAGTTCAAGTAAGAACCATGGTACACCGATAACCATGTGATTTTGAGCAAACCACCAGCTTTCAACAGTTTTGATTTGTCTTTACCGAAGCCGCTTGCTTCGACTAGCCAACTCTTAGATAAATTATCAATATTATCTTTGGTGAGTCGATTACCAATTATGGTTTTTCCACCGCCTTTACCACAAGCCATAAACTTGCGGGCTAGCCAACTCTTCACTAATTAAAGATATGGTGAGCTTAACACCATACAATTTTGGGCAAATTGCAAGCCGTCAACGGATTTGAGATATCTTTACTAAGAGCCGTTTGCTCTGGATTAGCCAATCCTTTTGTTTATTAGACATGGCGGACTGATAACCATAAAAAAAAAATTTGGCCAAAAATGGGGAAATTGGGGGTATAATTACATGATAAAATTCGTGAGAATTCCCCCCCACACTAGAAATGAATATTGCCCTCAATATTCAAAGTACCGGCGGTTATGCCGAAACATAGAACGTAAAAGGGGAAATACTACGGCCATTATTTGATTTTTTTTTTTTTAGAAAACTTATATACAACAGCGGGGGGCAACTCCCCCACACTAGGGTGGAACACACGGGTGAAAACCCATGTTATGCTATTGTTTTTGTTAACCAAGTCGCTAGCTTGACTCGACCCCGAATTCATTGGTCCATGGGGAAGCAAGTGGAAGAGAAAATCTCCATCGGACTTTCATTCAAATGGTTTGGATAAACGTTGAATGTGATGAAAGTTCCACTCCGATGAGATACAACCGGCTCAAAAGAATGAGAAATGCCGGGATCAAAGATGGTATCTTCACTCCCGTAGGAGTTAAGACATGGAGAAGAAATGGGAGGAGAAGGCAAAGTGTCAATCTCATGACAACGGGTGGGTTTGGTGGGCAAAAGATTGGATTGAGGAACATTAAGGGAATGTTCATAAATCTTATCCACCACTGAATCAATGAAAACATCCGTATCGGGCTTAGAAGAGGTTCCATCATCTAGCGGTTTCGCAGGCGGACGAGTGGATGATGGACCTAAGCCATAATCGTCAATCTGAAAACCCGAAGGTATCGAGTCATCCGGAGAAAGAAAGTCGACCTCTTCTATAAGAGTGTCACTCGACGAATTATCAGAAGACCAATTGTAAAGAAGATTTTCCAATTCGGTAAGGTCGGCTTCAAAGTCGAAGTGAGCATCATCATCTCCCGGTGGAGAATGATCAACGAGAGCGAGTTCATCGGAGAACTCCTCGAGAAGGTCTAACGTCGAAGTGGGATCGCCACTATTCTTTTCTTCGGGTAAAAATGGAGATGTAACGAGGTTCTCCATGTAAAGGTCACTATCCTCATTCTGAATGTCAAAGATGGGGTTATCCGAAACTAGAGTGAATTCAGAATCGAAGTCAAATAGAGGATTAGTGAACGCCATAGCAAAAGGTTTCTCGGACACAACGAGAATATCTTCATCATCCGCATCAAAATCAGTGTCCATATCAAGATCATTGGGATCAACATCTCTCACTTGTTCCAAGCTGACGAGCTCAGAAGGTATCTCCTCAATATACTCGATGTCTCCACACGATAAAGAATCATCAAACGACGTATAGTCATTTTCAGACTCGAAGATCATCTCAACAGATAGTTTTGGGGTGGGAGAAGAATCATCATCGAGAGGGTCATCACACATATCACCAGAAATAACCTCGGATTCACTTGGGTTTGGGACAAGGTTCTCAACACAAGACGATTCCGTTTCCGGAATAGTGCTAAGATGCTCGTCCCCCATTAAAAGGTTATCCGAAGGTTCTATGGTGGATAGGCAATATGAGGGCGGAGAGTGGACATGTGCGGTACTTTGTGAGCTTGAGATATGCACTTTGTCCTTTGTCATCTCCCAATCCTCCTCATCCTCGTCATCGGGACGGCAAGCTTCGTTAAATAGGATAAGCTTTTGAGCTGCTCGTTCATCGGCTAAATATCTTTCGTTGCGAGCTGCTTGTTCCTCAGAAAGTTCTTCAAGAATTATACGAGGAAATTGATCAATGACGGGAAGTTGTGGGGGTTGGATGTGGTCAAATCTGGAAGTGTTATAACAAGGATCAGGTCCATAGTAATTTTGATTCCACGATTGACATTGATAATCATCATGAGGACCCCCACACTTAGCACAATGAGGGTATTGAGGAGAGAAACTTTGAAACGATGAATCATTGAAATCTTGATAGTACGGTTGTGGCTCGAATGAATTTTGTGGAGGGTAGTTGAAATCGTTTTGAGGATAATTGAAGGAATTAGGATTAGAATCATAAGCGAATGAATTCTCGGCGCAAATTGAACAACATCCATCAATAAGATAGGTTCCACACCACTCGCACATACATTTGTAACAACGGAAACCTTTCGGCAACACGTCTCCACAACCGTAGCAATAATCGTGATCGAACGAAGATATCTCGGGTACGGGAGTAGGAATCGAGGGCTCAACAACATCACAAATGGTAGGTAAAACGGTATTTCCCGAAGTTGAAATTTGACGAAGTTCATTTAAGCAATTTTGAAGCATGTTCATGATATTGTCCGAAAAAGGTTTTGAAGATTCCTGAGGTGGGACAAGTGGTGTGCTCTCAGAGCTAGCAATTTCCACCACTTCCGTTTTGGTCTCCGGTTCTTGCTCTTTTCTCTTAACCTTAACCGTAAATCGCGAAAGATTTGGATCAAATCTAGACGGTTTAGGCTCAGAAACAATAGAACAAATCTCGGGTTGTGGCGGGTGGTCAGAAAAACTTGGAGAATCATCGCGAGAGTTTTTATCGGATAATTCGCACCAATAGCAATATTTGCTTGCACCATCCCTACCACATCGCTTACATAAACAATCGTGATTCTGACAATAAACTTGATCCTCTTCCATACGTCCCTTGCAATGAAAACAACGACGATAATCGATCGTCGCCATGAGAATTAAACATGTAGAGGGTTAAAGAAATAGAATTTAGTGGTCGAGAGGATACGAAGAATAGAATTAAACGGCAAAAGAGGGTAAGAGAAATAGAATCAACAAATAAGAGGAATGAGAAGAATATTTTTGTATTTTTGGATTTTATGAAAAACGGAAACTTCACGAGGAAGGATCTTCAAGTCACTAACCGCAAAAACTTCACGATATTGTCGCAACACACCTCCCGGCAGCGGCGCCAAAATTTGATTCGTTGTGAAGTGAGTGTGTGAAAACACAATATCAACGTATATCAAAATAACCGTAAAATTCGACAAATCAAAAAGATTAACGTGCCAAACCTTACGGGTGTGATAAAAGTGATACCGGGAAAGTAATTTCCCCGGGTCGTGTCCCAACGAGGTGTGAAATTGACGGTGTCGTTTAGTTTCGTGATTATGGACTTGAATTGGTTAAACGAATTTGGATTTTGATTATGTATTCTACAAAATAAAGAATGAAAATAAAGCATGTAAAACTAAGAAAACACTAAATAAACTACGACTAAGCCTAAGAAACAATAAAACAACGCTAAATTACATCCTAGGTCATTCAAACTAAAAAAACGCGAAAACCGGTAACGCACCGAGCCTAAAACGTGAGAATTATGAAATTTAAGGCCTACGGGTGCAAAACCAATTTTCCTACGTTCTACATGACCAAAAATAATTTTAGGAAAAAGCGGAATATTTTTTTGAGTTTTATTTTATTTATTACGAATTAAAAACGATTTTACACTAATTTAATTATTAAAAATACTAAACGTTTTAAGAAAAATCCGAAAAATTCACAAAAACTACTTTAGATAATACTGATTCTAAGAAAAATGAAAAACGTGGTGGTTGCCTTGTAAAATAAGCTCCAAATAAGCTAAAGAGAGCTTATGCCTAAAACTGCCCATATTCCCTTTAGTATTTGATTTTGCAAACTATGACAAGAAAGACCCAAGGGCGCTTATGGTTCCAGGTACACATGCTATCAACTTCAAAGCTGGGAGGTCTCAGGTTCGAGCCTGCCTCCTAGCTTTTTGCAACTTTTATTATTATTATTTTTTTTTTGAAATTTTCTCTTTTGAACTTGAAGATTAGATCAAAATAGGGACATTTTGTGAAAACTCAACTTTTGTAAACTTGCAAATAAGTCAGTAAAAACTTATTTCCAAAACAGTACACCACCAAATTCAACCCACACCTAACATGATTTTTGAGCAAAGCACAACCAATAAGCAATAAATAAGCAATGGGAAACTGGAATGGAGCACTTGAATACTAAATAAATCTGAAAAGCTTATGAAAACTAGAAGCAAATAAGCAGTTTGGATTGTGTGGCTAAAAAAAAAGGGAAAGAGCAGTTGGTAAGTTTAGACTATGCTAGGGGATCCTAAAAACTAGGAACGATGGAGAATAAGCACTTAAGCTGAAATAAACCAAGTTTACATTACCTATGCTACTTAATTTGATAAGCTAAAAACAAACTAAATAAGCTGAAAACCAAATTAGCACTAACCAATGGGAACTGTTGCTGTAAGTTGCAGTCCCAAACAATTCACAGGGGTAATTTAGAAGCTTATTATGGATAAGCTAGAGGGAAAAGGAGCTTTTGAGCTTCTGCCCACTTGGAGACCACCTAGTCGACTCCCATTTGCCCCTTGGTTGGATTATGAGGGGGTCATTACAGCTTATAAATAAGCTAAGAAATATGGTGCAGGGCTGCTGTTGCAGTGGCTGGACAAGACAAAACAAAAAGGGGGCACAAGTGTGTGCACTTTGTAGCAGTTATAGGTGACTAAATAAGCTGTAACTCCAAAAATAAGCTGACACATATGAACATTATAATATTAACTACTTATACAATCAAAATCAAATCCTGATTATGACTAGCACCCACCTAAATTATGCTAAGAAAGTGGCAGTTTGGGGACTGCCTGGGACAAAAATTTTTATAACCAATCCAAGAACACTTTGCAAATCTACACTACTGGATGACTAAAATAACTTCAAACAACTTGCTAAAACTAAATAGACTGGTTTTGACCCAAAATGGGTCAAAAATGAGTTTTGACCCGATACTAATGCTATTCCAAACACTCTTTAAGCAGAAAACCGATTTTTGAGACTAAAAAAGCTTTGAAAACAGTTTTGAGAGCTCAAACACAAGCTCTCTTGAACTTATAAACCAAATTTTAACAATCTTGAGCAACAATGCAAAATAAAAGAAAACTGCATATAAAATAAATTGCAAACTGGAAATTTGAATTAACTTGAAATTGAATTACACTGGAAATTAAAAGTTACATGACGAAAAACTAAAAATGGGACTAGAACTCTGATTCTAGACTACTTTTACAATGATCCTAACTGCTTCTACTTATACAAAAGAAAAAGGTACTAAAGTCTTCAACTTTTCTGTAGTTGTGTTTGATTCTTGTGAGAGAAACAGCCTTGGTGCTTTCTTCAAATGCATCTCAGCCCTTGAATAGAAGTAGGTAAGAGATGAAGTAATCATGGCCGTCCTTTGAAGAGTGATGAGGGGGGAAACAGTTGGTGGGTTTGGGATTTGGGATTACCTGGGTAAAGGGTTGTGATGGGGGGTTGAGTGTTCTTGGGAGAAGGGAAAGGGACTTAGGGTGCTAGGGTTCTTGGGAGCAGGTTTTCTGTGGGCGGGAAAAACAGGGAAGAAGAAGACGGTGTATTAGTTTAGGTTAACTTTGACCGGGTCAGGATTATTGGACTTGGGCTAATAGTTTGGTTTGGACTTAGGATTAGATATTGAACCAAAGTGTATTTAAGGGACCAAAGGTGTACAATCCGAAAATCCAGGGACCACTCATGTATTTCTGAAAATTGATCCAAGGGTCAAACTTGTGAATCTCAAATAAGTTGAGGACCATCTTTGCCAATTGTGAAATTCCAAGGACTAAACTTGACAATTTTAAAAATCCAGGGATCAAAACTGTAATTTCTCAAACTTTTGAAATTTTTCACCAAAGGACTAATTATGACAACTTATGATTTCAAAAGGACCTTTGGTGACTTTTCTTTTTAAATTACGTGCTCAGGGACTATTTCTGTCAATTTTTGAAAGACGGGGGACTGAAACTGCCAATTATGCAAACTTTGTTCGTTTTTCAATAATTTTGCATCTGAAACATATAAAACACAATTTTGAGATATTTTCAGTATTTTGATGCATTTCGGAGTGTTTTTAGATGTTTTGCAGTTCAGATTTGACCAAAAATGATGAGTGAATAAGCACTCATCATATACCTTCAAAAATGCTATCGTAATAGCAATTTTTGAGGGGGAGAGACACACTGATATTGAATGTTTGACAAAAACCAACCCAAAAACCCCACTGATTGAAATAATCAGTCAAAAAAACAACTCTTTACCCACCAAACAAAACCATATCTTTACTCATATCCCCACATATCCCAACACACACACACAAAAACCTAGATCTAGATCTATTTCACAAAAACACCGTATCCGGATCAAACACTCTCCTTAAACATTAAAAAAAAACAAATTTCAACCATTTCACATTCATCTTCAAACCAATCACTCATCAAAACACTCACCTTACACCACAAATCAAACCCTCGCAAAAAAATTTCATCAAAAATCAAATCACCTCAAAAAATCCGTTCAATCATTAAAAAAATGGAAAATCCATCGTCACAAATCCTCTCTCAAACTCTCGATCTACAAAAGCAACAAAACCTCATCACAAATATACATCAATATCATAAACTCCGGTGAATCAAACCCACAGTCAATCACAAAATCAACACAAAACACACAAAAACAGATCCATGATCAGCCCAGCATAACTATCGACACAAACTACAACCCAGATATGAATCCTTCTTCCCAAATCAAACCAACACGGGTACAACCCCATCAACGGCAGTGTCTAATCGTCCGGCAACAGCTCCGGTCATAAAAGGATTGCGGCAGCTAAAGATGGTAGATGGGCTTAGGATTAGATGAAGTAAAAATTATGTCATGGGTTGTATGTTGGTGATTCTTGTTAAGTCAGTCAACTCAGAAAATTGGAAGTAAAGCTGATTTTTTCAGGCTCGTTAAAATAATGGGTCATTATTGTTTAATGTCAGCTAAATGGTGAAGGGTCTGATTCAAGCAGTGGGATTGGGAATATATGTGTGAATGTGTTGCTAGGCTAGGCTTTTACATCTGAAAATGATGAGTTTGTGTAATTACTGATTGTGAAATCAGTGAATCAAAAAAAAGGGAGCTTAACGGGTGCGTGATAAGTGAATTTTATCAGGGCGTTTGTCGTTAGTTTTTCTCTCAGTGAGTGTGATAACAGAAAGGGTGTGAAGCTCACAGCGTAGCTGAAACGAGCATGAGATAGGGAATGGTAGAAATCTTTTGTTGATTAGTGCATCAGGAGGGTTACCTCTAGAAGTGTTAGCTGATAATGAGTCATCCTGATTGAATAGAGCTGATGTGTTAGGAGATACAAGTGATGATGATGTGGTGTTAAAAACTGGTCACCTTTGCATCGGGATATCCAGATTATGTGTTGGAGCTTATTAAGCTTTTACTCGGGGTGATAAGATTCAGCCGTGAAAACCGCAATCAAGTCCCCTGAGAGCAAAACGAACTGAATGTTGTTCAAGTCTCGTAAGGATTATGAACCGTGGAACCGGTAGCCGACCATTTCAGAATACACTGCTCTAAACCCCTGTGACCCTGAAACCACAACCAGACTTGAACCTGAACACTCAATGTTCTTAATCTTGGTGTTCGTATGGGTTTCGTTGCAACAATATGAGTGTGAAAGAATCAGGTATGGGTACGAGTTAGTGACTCTGTGTGGTACAACTTCAGGGAGTGTGTATGTGATTCAGACTTAGCCTGAATAAGAAGCTTGAATGTGAACTCCCTGAGAAATCGTTGAAAGAGTAGTAACCCGAGACCCTAAACCATGGTCTCACTGAACACCCATGTCCCTGAAACCACGAGCCACTGAGCTCACAGTGACTAATATCGAGCCACTGAAGAAATGAGAACCTGAAGAACTGATAATCATTGACCTTGAATGTGTCAATTTAGTTGTGATAGAATGTAACTAAAGGGTTGTATTTTTTTTATGCCTTCTCAGTAAGGATGTAACATAGAGAGAGAGAGGACACTGAGGTATCAAATTGAACCAGGTCCCTCTTAGCATAAAAGCCAGTGAACCCTTGGTCACTGAACCTGGTCAGTGAGCCTATAAACCATGGGTCACTAAACCCTCTGGTCACTGAACCCCAAGGTCAATGAACCTGACCACTGAACCTGGTTATTGAACCTCCTGTCACTGAACCTGGTCACAGAGACTTAAAGGATCATACAACCTGAACCTAGGTTTTGAACCCCAGCCACCGAACAACCTGAACCCTCGACTGAACCCTCACGTCCTACATCTTTTACCAATCACCTTGGGCTATTTGTATATTCAAATAGGGGAGACTGTTGGGTTCAGAAAATACCCAAACCCCTTAATCTAGGATTTGAATAGAAAATAGCCAAAGTACTCATCCGATTAAACACAATCAGGTCGCTGAGTGCATAGTCGCTCAGTGAGTCATCTTTAGGATACTCAAGACGAGGCAATGAAGTAGTCTCTCCACTCAGAAGGCGGAACTTAAAGGGTGAAGACTGAGTCAAGAAGAAGATGATGGATTCAGTGAGTGATGACAATAACTCATTGAATCCCTAAGACTCATCTCCAACTACTTACATCAAGACAAACTGAAGAAGAAGACTTAAGGATAAACAGATGAAGAAAGAGCGGGACAAGGCGGGAGAAGTTTGAATCAGATAAAGAAGTCCTTATCAACATAAGTCAACTTTACCTGAATGGCTAACTTACAAGCTCAGTGTCATCACTGAAATATGGAAAGCAGCCTTGTCCTTTACTTAGAATAGTCTTTTTAAACAGAGACAAAATACATCAGTATTTTGTCTTCTGTATGATGTCCGATTTGTCACTTAGGAAAGAGTTAAAACTCATACATGTATAAATAGCATAAGAGATGGAGTGAAAAGATTAAGCTTGTGAATTGTAAAAACACACACACGCAAGCCATCTTTTCACTCCTCCAAATACAACTTAGTTCCCGAGATAGCTCAGTGAGCTCTAAGAGTTGTGCTCAGACTTAGCCTGAGCTTAGAGAGGAGTCACCCAACTTTGTCATTTCAATCCCAAGTACTATTCCGCAAGTACTTGGGTAACGTATTCTTTGTTGATTTATATCTAATAAGAATATGATGTTGAAAATTACTTAGTGTGTTTTCCTTATGTTAATTTCAGTCATAGTTCACTATTAACTTGTTTTATAAACTTAAACTGTTTTTAACGATAGTGAACGGGGAACAAGAAATAGGTGTTATAGGTTTAGGCCACAATGGAATCTCAAGGAGCAAGTTTTTCAACCATTCAGCTTCTTTACCAGCAGCTGCTAAAGCCACAAATTCAGATTCCATTGTTGAACTGGTGATGCAAGTTTGTTTCTTGGATGCCCAAGAAATTGCACCTCCACCAAGTAGGAATACCCAACCACTGGTAGACGAATTGTCTTCAGTGTTACTGATCCAACTTGCATCAGTGTATCCTTCCAACACCGATGGGTAACCAGTATATGAGAGACTATAATCCATAGTTCTCTGCAAATACTTCAAGCCCTTTGAACTACTTGCAGTGATGAGCACTAGGATTACTAGTATACCTGCTCAATTTTCCCACTGCAAAACCAATATCCGGTCTTGTACAAGTCATGGCATACATCAGGCAGCCAATTACCCTAGAATACTCAAGTTGAGATACTGCCTTGCCATGATTAGGCATCAGCTTCTCACAAGTATCCATAGGTGTACTCACTGGAGTATCGATTGGTCCTAAACTAGTCATCTTTATAATAGTCAACCACTTGTGAATGGTCAACCATAAAAAGTCAAACTAATCTAGGACCAAATGCAATTAAAAATCTATGGGAGTATAGAATTGTATCCCCGGGTCGTTAAGTCCCAACGAGGTGTGTAAACTGTAGTACAACGACTGTGCGTGCCGAAATGATATTTAATATACAAAAAACAGGAATCTGATTGACTAACACTAGGAATGTGAATAGTGATAGCTCTGTCACAGCTATGTCGTTAAAAACGTGCAATCAGAAACCTAAAAACGTAAAAGATATACAAACGTACGTTTAACTTTAATTAAACGTAAATGTATAAAAACAAAACGATTATAACTATAGTAGAGATTTGCATGTCTTAGCGACTTAAATGCAAATTAAACAAACTTAAAATTTTTATTTATAATTTACAAATTTATATAAAAGATAAGAAAATCTAAAAAAAACTAAAACGCGTACGTGTACGTAGCAATTACGTAAACGTAACAAAATAAAAAGTGAATTCGGTCCAATACAACTCCCACAAATGTAAAAATCATATTTTTGGAATCCTAAAAAGATAAGAAAATTATTAGAAAATTAAAATAAATTTTTACAGTATTAAATTAATTAATATAAATTAAAAATGAATTAAATGTATTTAAAAATGAATTAAATAATAAGAAAATCTAAAATTAACTTAAATAAATGAAATAAAAGAATCTGAAAAATCTAAAATATTATAAAATAATTTTTGAAACTGAAAATGTATTTTTTACACAATTATTCTATTTATTATTAATTATTTAATATTATTAATTACTAAAAACTATTATTGATTTATTAAAAGTAATAAATGAATAAAGAAAAATCTGAAACTTTTTACAAAATTCTAAAATAAATAAAAGAAGCTAGGAAAAATATAAAAAACTATATGTTATTAACAGAAATAAGCTAATAAGCAAATAAGCTCCTAAATAGAAGCTATCACTTAGCTTAAAAGCTCTTTTTTGGAATTTTCTTTTTTCTGGATTAATTATACAATGATATTATACATGTTAAATGAAAACAAAACAATACAAACCTAGAAATAAGCAAATTGAGAGCTTATGAGTCCAACAGTTAAGCTTTTGGCTTCACTGTTGAGTTTAAGCTTGAAATAAGCTTGGAAAAAGCTATAAACATGAAACAAAAGGTAAAATAAGATATATACAAGTCCAATGGATCAATATAAACAAGAAAATGGACTGGTAGTGTGAGCTTAAGGTTTAGTCAGTTAAGCTTTTGAGCTTAACTTGGATTGAGTGAAAGCTTGCAAAAGCTTGGCATAAGCTCCACACTGGAAAGCAAAAGAAAAATAATATGTGTACAAGTAATATGAACAAGTTTAAACAAGCATGGTACTAGATTTCATCAAATAAGCTTGAAATAAGCAAATAAGCAAATTCCAAATCCAAAGTACTGCTGAACCTCAGCAAGGTACTGCTGACTTGATTGGCAATTTAAGCTGAGAGAATAAGCTAAAAAGCACAAAGTGAAGATTGAAGTAGCAAGCTGGTTTGGTTGGCTTTCCAAAAAGCCAAAGCTTATGCTGTGGGGTCCACAGATGAGCTTTTGAGAAGCTTATGAAGTAGGTTACTGAACCCTCAGATATACTGATGGACTCAGTATATACTGATGGAATGGTGATAAGTTCAAGCTACTTGCAGCCCTTATTAGCAAGCTGCAAGGTGAAATTTAAGTGCTGGATCAAAGAGTTGGGTAGATGAGCTTCACAAAAAGCTAAAACACACAAGCTCTAGATCACTAATGAGCTTATGAAGAGCTATTGGAAATGGTGTAAGTTCAATGAATTGAACTGTTGGGAATGGGCAAACAACAAGCTCTAAATGACTTATCAAATAAGCTCATAAATGCTCAACCTACTAAACTAGAGATTATGGTTGCTTGGCTTTGTGAAAAACCAAAGTTCACAACCTCAAGCTCAGTAAGGAGCTTTTTAAAAGCTTGGGAAAAACACTCAACTTCACTGTTTGCTTCAGTGAAGTGAGTTTGGCGGGACAAAAAGGTTGGGTTGATTAAGCTATCTAAATAAGCTACAAATGTAAAAGCAAGCATACACATAACAACTAGGCCATAAGGGGTATACAAAGAAGCCAAGTGTACAAGCTAGGGCTAAGTCATTTAGCTTCTGCAAGCTTATGAACTTGACAAGAAAACTTGTGCACAGGGCAAAAAACAAAGCTAAAATAAGCACTAAAACATGAAATATAAAAATAAACAAAAATACAATAAGCAAGATAAGCAACAAAACTAAAACATCCTAAAAGCACAAATCTATAAAGCTAATATTAAGTCCTATACAAAATTATCTAGTTTATTCAAAACTGAAAAAGGAAAATTTGACTTTTTGAATAAAACTGAAAAGTTGACTTTGATGAACTTAGATCTTAATCTACTGGCTTAATATGTTGTATTAAGCTATAAGAACATGAAATTAACAAAGATAAACAACATTTAAATAGTATGCAAGATTACAGGATCCAACAACCTCACAGTGCTCATAATGAGATTGTCAAGTGTCAATTTGACTTTCTACCATGCTACACCACTTGATTAAGGTTTCACTGAGTTACTAAGATCATATAAAGAGTATATCAAACAAGAAAAACCATTAACACAACCTTAAACACAGATTCACTATCAGATCCAAACAACCTTTAAAATGGCTCAAAATGAGGTTTTCATGGCATAAGACTGCATAAACCAATTTCATCAAATCCAGGGGTACCAAAGTGTCAAAATGGATCCTTTTAAGCATAAACAAGTAGTCACAAATGTTCAAACCTAGAATTGTCAAAAACAAGCATATGGCAGTCAAAATGCAAAATCAAACCATAATCAAATCCAAAACATAACAACCTAAGATTAAGCTCTAATAACACTAAATAACAACAAAGAAACATGAAAACATAAGAATTAAAGCATAAAAAGGATTAAAACAGAAAATGCAAAATGGTAAAAATGAGCTTACAAGTGATATCCTGCTTAAAACTGAGAACCATGGCCACAGAACACATCCTAAGGCTTTCCACAAAGCTTTTAAACCAAAGGCAATCCACAATTAACCTTGCTCCATGCAGTTTCACCAAGATCACATGATTATTTTTGGATTTTCATTGTTTTTCTTGATTTTTAGAGTTTTCTGAATTTTAAAGACTAAACTTGTTTTAAGGTTTCTAGAAACTTTAAAGCTTTGTCAGGAGCTTATGTGAGCTTAAAGAGTCCATTAAACAACTACATAACAAGAATTTAAAGTGACTGAAATTTAAAGGTAATTAAGCAAAAGCTTGAAACTGAAATTTACTTGAAATTAAACTGATAATAGAGTTTCATTACACTACTTTAGGGAGAATTACAACATTAAAGCATTAAAATGACTTGAATTTAAAGAAAGCAGTAAACTACATTAACTATGTGACCTAGGCTAATCCAAAGGTAGGTATCTCTCTTCCTTCTCTTCTCTTTTATAACATTCTGAATTCCCACTAGCATTTCAGTCAAATCCCACTTTAATTCTTGACCTTTGATTGCTCTGAATTCATCCTAGCCGTTTAAATTACTTTTGGCGCCAAAAGTCATACACGCTACTAGGGCAGTTTTATTGCAATTAAAGAAGTTTGGGAGGATGTGGAGGTGGAGGGGTAGTGGGTAGACAGGTGTAGAGATAAGGTGAGGTGGAGAGTGGTGGTGAGGTGGTGAGACCACTGGTTTTGGGATAACAAGTGTGGGAGAGGAGAAGCACAGTGCTGAGCGGTTTATTATTTAAACATGGTTTGGGCTTTGGACTGGACTTGGGCTTGGCTGGGTTTATTGGATTTGGGTTTAATAATTAAAAAGGTCCATTTGGTTATTGTAGCTAGTAAACACAAGGACCATTCATGTAACTTTGCAAACTGAAGGACTGAAAATGCAACTTTCCCAAAGTTATCACAAGGGTGAATTTTGCCAAGTTTCATTAGTACAAGGACCAATATTGCATAAAATTCCATTTATAAAATGTCCAAGGACCATTTTTGACAATTTTCAAACTCCAGGGACCAAACTTGTAATTTTTCTCTAAACTTATCATAAAGGACCAATTATGTCATTTATTAATAATAAAAGGGTATTGTTTGAATAATTTCTATTTTTGAACACCCAGGGACTATTTTTGACATTTTTGTAAAGTTTAAGGACTAAAATTGTCATTTTGTAAATTTTAAACTTTAAAGGGTTTGTTTTGACAACTTTTGAATCTTATGGACCTTAAATGACATTTTACAAGTTTTTGAATTACCAGGGACTATTTTTGACAATTTTTGAAACTTGGGGGACTAAAACTGCCAATTATGCAAACTTGATACGTTTTTCACCAGATTTTGATGTTTTTGCATTTAAAACATATAAAACACTTGTTTGTGATATTTTCATCATTTTGATGCGTTTCTGAGTGTTTTCAGATGTTTTTGTAGTCTAGACAGTATAAAAATGATGAGTATTTAGACACTCATCAGTACCATCAAAGTAATTGAATTTCCTCAGTACCTTCTCAATATAATGAGACTGAGAGATACAAATTCTTTTACTTTCATGTTTAATCCTTATACCAAGGATAACATCAGCCTCCCCCATGTCCTTCATGGAGAACCTTGATGACAAAAATTCCTTTGTCAGGTCAACCTGATTTTGGTCAGTGCCAAAGATCAACATGTCATCAACATATAGACAAATGATGACTCCTTTACCCGATTCATCAAATTTGCTATACACACATTTGTCAGCTTGGTTAAGAACATAACCACTAGACAAAACCACTTCATCAAATTTTTGATGCCATTGCTTAGGTGCCTGCTTAAGTCCGTAAAGAGACTTAATCAGTTTACACACCTTGTTTTCATTACCAGGCATGATGAAGCCCCGAGGTTGGTTCATATAAACCTCCTCATCCAATTCACCATTCAAGAAAGCTGTTTTCACATCCATCCGATGAATAATCGATTGTGAATAGATGCCATAGCAATCGCCAGCCTTATGGTACCGATACGAGCCACATGGGCATAAGTATCAAAATAGTCTATCCCCGACTTTTGTTTAAAGCCCTGAATAACTAATCTAGCCTTGAACTTTTCAATAGTTCCATCTACCTTCATTTTCTTTTTGAAAATCCATTTGCAACCTAGAGGTTTGCAACCACGAGGTAGATCAACCAACACCCAAGTGTTGTTCCCCATGATGGAATCCATATCATCATTGATTGCTTCTTTCCGAAAGCAATATCCGGGACTTCATTGCTTCTTCAAATGTCTTGGGATCATCCTCAACAATGAAGCAATAGGAGTATTGGTCCGAGACCTCATCCCTTGTTCCTTCAACTAAGTATAGTTGAAACTCAGGTCCAAATGACTTTGGAGTCCTGACCCTTTTGCTCTTCCCGAGCACAGGTTCAGCTTGTTGAACCACAACCTCATCAGGGACCACCGATGGTTTATCATCGTGGACCTTTGATACACCAGTGTCATGAGTTCCATTAGGAATCCTCTGACTTGGTCTTGGGACTGATGAGAATCTATTCTCATCAAAGTTTGCATCCCTTGATTCAATTATTGAGTTAATTGAAACATGATCATTAGGTTTAATAACATAGAACCTAAAAGCTTTGGAATGCTCAGCATATCCAACAAAGATGCAATCAATGCCACTTTCACCCAAAGTCTTTAGCTTTGGATCAGGGAGTCTTACAACAGCCCTACAACCCCGCACCATGAGATAGTTCAGGTTGGGTTTCCTTTTAGTCCAGAGTTCATAAGGAGTAACCTTGTTCCTTTTGTTGGGAACCCTATTTAATAAATAGCAAGCGGTTAACATAGCTTCACCCCGTAACCCTTGACTCATCCTGAAAAGGACAACATGGAATTAACCATCTCCTTCAGACCTGCTTTTCCTTCGAAATACCATTTTGCCGAGGAGTATAAGGGGCAGTCGTTTCATGGATAATTCCAACAGAATGAAAGTACAGAGTATCCATGTACTCACCTCCCCTATCAGTCCTTAATCTTTTGATCAAAGACCCAAGTTGTAATTCAACTTCAGTTTTAAACACTTTGAATTTATCTAATGCCTCATCCTTGGAATGTAATAGATAAACATAACAAAACCTAGAAGCATCATCAATAAATGTCACAAAGTACTTCTTGTTCCCCAAAGAGGAAGTGGCATGCAAATCACACGTGTCACTGTGTACAAGCTCCAAGAGCTTAGTCTCACGACTAACAACCTGAAAAGGTTTCTTGGTAATCTTGGTCAACATGCAAGTTTTACACTTTTCAGTGTCCATGTCAAAAGCTGGGATCAACCCATCCTTAGACATATCTTGCAACCTTTTATAATGAACATGGCCAAGTCTAGCATGCCACAGGGTAGAGTCAGTTTGGTCAGTGGTGGTCACACAGCGGATTTACACTATCGATGGAAATAAATACACTATTAGTGGAAATATTAAGCCTGAACATTTGATTACATAAATAACCAAAACCAATAAAACACCATGCTTAGAAAGCACAAATTTATCCGACTCAATAACTTGTTTATATCCATGATTATTCAAAACACTACTTGAAACCAAGTTCTTCCTTATATCAGGAACATGAATAACATTAAACAAAGTTACAATCTTTCCTGAACTAAACCTAAGATCTACACAACCACGACCATGCACCAAGGCTGTTGACTCATTTCTCATGTTGAGAATAGAACCATCATTCAGTGACTCATAAGTCTTGAACCAGCTTCTATCTTTACACACATGAACTGTTGCACCAGAGTCAACCCACCACGCAACATCATCATCCTTTCAGTGAGTTGGCTGAACCACCACCCCCTGAACCATTAATGCCTGATCCATTGGCTTTACCACCAACTTTAACACCTTTGCAGTCCCTTTTAATGTGACCAGTCTTGCCACATTTCCAACAAGTAGGTGTTGCTTTCTTGTTAGGATCTGCCCATGTGTTATCATGAAATTTGCGTTTGCCTTTGTTGTCATTGTACCTGGTGGAGTTGTTATGCTCCACCATATTGACAACAGATGGTCCAGTAGCATTGCTACTCTTTGGCTTGTCATTTTCCTGCACCTTGAGAGATTCCTCAATACGCAGATGATGCCCAACTCAACCGAGTTAACTCCTCTTTCTTATGTTTCAAGGTATGCTTGAAATCTTTCCAAGAAGGAGGAGTTTGTCAATGACACAAGAGACTTTAATAGCCTCATCCATGTTCATATTGTGTTGTGTAAACCTTCCAAGTATTCCAAGAAGTTCATTGTATTATTCTATAACTGGTCTTGAATCAGTCATTTTGTAATTTGTGAAATTACTTACAAGGAACTTTTTACTTGATGCATCCTCAACCATATATTTGGCATCCAAGGAATCCCACAGTTCTTTGGAAGATTCAAAGTTCTGATAAATATCAAACAGAGAATCAGACATACCATTGAGAATTAAGCCTCTGCGATATGTAGTCATCATTCTCCCATTTGCTCCTCCTCCCGACCGCTCAACCGTAGCATCATCCCCATCATCAGGAATTGGAGTGGTCAGCACATACACCACACTCATACTTGACAGCAAGAAGTGCATCTTCTTCTACCACCTCCCAAAGTCCACCCCTTCAAACTTGTCCAGCTTAGCAAAGTTTGAAGCCATGTGTTTCATTGCAGCAGTTGCCATTGATTATCACAGAATAGTTTACTTTGATTGTTGGTGTGTATCTCCCAGAACAGGGTAAGATAATCAACTTCAGCAGAAACAAGCAACTATTCAGCAGAAACAAATACCACTAAGTGGTTACCGGATATCACTTGGAATCGTGTGATCACTTTCCAAAGTAAACTATTCGACCCTAATGCCTGGTTACACGAATATCTACTTGGGATAAGACCAAATGCAGTTATGGAATTAGGCACAATTCAATAACCCTTACGCTTATAAGTGTTTTGTGTTTTCTGTGTGTTCTTCATGCATAATCCGATATCCTATTTATAGGATAATACTCTTGGCTAATTCAATGGAATTATGAGTATTAATCGGCCCATTAATAGCCTCATAATTATCCCCATTATAGCCGTTAGTGGTTACATGACCAATTAAACGTGGTCATTAAGCAGTTGAAACCGCCACTTGAATAGGTCAAAACCGTTACAAGCAGTACTTTCATCAGTACTTTCATAGTGCTATCAGTGGTTATACTGCTTCAGTGGAAACACCACGCTTCAAGTAAACACTACTTCAGTAAACACCACTTCAGTGGAAACACCACTCTGGAAACACGATCCAGTGGAAGTATGCTCAGTGGAAACACGATAATCGTGGTAACCACAACAAGTACTTTCACCAAGCACTACCAATACAAACCACTACAAGAGTCAGGGTGTTCATGGACCTTATGGGTGTACACTCCGTACCTCCTAACCCATTACAAGGTGTGAACTATTCCCACAAGTGCACTAAATTTTCCAACAGTATTTGTGTCATCGATTGGCCAGATATATATATATTTTTTTCTTCCAAAAGTATTTAGATTGTTTGATTAATAACTTTATGTTGAGACTTGAGAGGTGTGATATGAATGTATGGTAGGTGCAATGTGTGCTATATTTTTTGACTTTTAAAGAATATTAAATTGGTGCATATTACACACGAGTCATGCATATTACTGTAGGTTTTAACATGAAAAATGAGTGTGAAAAGCAAAAGCGTGTAGAAGACCAAAATGCCTATCATGTTTCACGAGTCATGCATATTAGACATGTTTAACTAGAGCTTAGTGGTTATAAGGGGGGAGGGAGTCGATGCAAGATTGGTTCGGGGCCGAGTGAAAATTGCGGTGCCGCTAGGGAGCACCGCCCCCTCCCTTGCGGTACCGCAAAACTTGGCAAACTTTCATCCCGATTCGGGCTTCCCACCCCGTGTTTCAACGGTCGAAAGTGAAGGAAAAAAAAACAAAAACTAACGGCTAGCTACAACGGCTAGGAAAAAAAAATAAAAATGTAACGGCTAGTAACGGCTAATAGGAAGAAAGAAAAAAAAAACCTATTTCTCACCTATATATACACATTCATATACACATCTAAAAAACAAATACATCCAAAAAATCTATATGGATCAAAGGAAAAACTGATCCCAACTTAAGCCAATCTGTGGCAAAAACCGCGCCCCCGGCTCATCTTTGTCCCAACCAAACCCAACCCAAACCCCGAACCGTGTCCAACCGAATTCTCAATTTCGGCAACCCACTCAACCGAATTCACAATTCGGCCAACCCAACGTACCCACACAACCAAACCAACTCGGCATGCAACAATTATTAAGCCAACAATTTGCAAGCCAACAATTTGATTTTTCACAATTTGCAAGCCAAGGCGTGAATTTTTCACAATTAGCAAACCAAGCCGGAAGTAGCATGTCGATTTAAACCGGTTATAACGAGTTTCACTTGAACCCGACTCCACCTCCACAAGGAAATTTCGAGTACCGTAATGATGTTGACGATGAAGACGAAGAAGTACCGGAGACCCAACAACAAGAAGAATATGTTGACGAAGAAGAAGAAGATGTCGAGGTCGTTCTCTCTCCAACAAAGAAGAAGTCGAAGATGTGGACAGAAGCGGAAGAAATTGCTTTAGCTAAAGCGTTCGTAAACGCTTCTCAAGACCCAAAAAGAGGCAACCACCAAAAAAGTAGATCATTTTGGAAAAATGTCGTGCAAACTTTTAATGAGCATATGGGTGAAGAAACGGATCGTACCCATCACCAAGTGAACTCAAAATGGAAGGATATGAATAACAAGGTTACTAGTTTTGCAGGATTTTACAACAAGAAAAAGTCTAACATGAGTAGCGGCATGAACGATGAAGATGTGTTAAAGGCGGCTCAAGCGGAGTACTCGAGAAAATACAAGACCAAAACCGGGTTTCCTCATTTTGGTGCGTGAGATGTTTTGAAAGAATATCCAAAGTGGAGTAATGTGCCGACATTTGAAGAAATGGGATATTCGAGTTCAAAAAAAGCAAAAACTAGCTAGTCACACGCAAGGTCGTTTGAAGCTGAGTTTATGCTTAATGATTTGATCGACGAAGAAGTTGATGAAGATGTGCCGGAACAACCCGCAAGACTAACGGAGCCACCAAGGCGCAACCGTAAGAAATCGGTTGAATCGACTTCTACCGGTAGCGAAGAACTCATGAAGTTGGTCTCCGAGTTTAATGCGTACAACAAAGAGGAAATTGAGGACAAAAGACGTATTCGAGCGGAGAAGCTTCGCATGAAGGAAGCGAAAATACAAGCTAGGATTGCTCGCATGACCACTACACTGAACCTTTGTTGACAATAGTGGTGAGTCGAAAAAAAGAAATCGCTGCACGTTGGGGATGGGTGTTATAAATTTATTTGTCGTTGTAGTTTTATTTTTATTTTTAGTTGTATATTTTTTTTATTGTCGTTGTAATTTTATTTTTATTTTTAGTTGTATTTTTTGTATTGTCGTTGTAATTTTAAGTTTATTTGTTTGAAATGAAATGTTTTTGTTTTTAAAATATTTATGTTTTTAATGAAATATTGAAGTTAATTGAAAGAAAAATTAAATGGTGATGTGGAGGAGATAGAAATTGAAAGATGAGAATAGTTTGAAAGATGTCCATTCCTTCTATATATGAGTTTGAAAGATAGATAAAAAAATGGGTTTTTCTATCTTGTGCCATAGGGGCACATGATAAGAAGAGAAAAAGTACACAAAAAGTACTTAAGGACCCACCAAAAATACATTTTTTATAAGTGACTGTGTCCTTTTTTGTGGGGCCTTAAGTACTTTTTATGTACTTTTTCCCTGCTTATCATGTGCCCCTATGGCACAAGATAGAAAACCCCTAAAAAAATATGATGTGGAGGAGAGAAGAAGTGAAAGAGGGATCCTGCCCCTCAACAACCCCCTCCCCCAAAATTTTTGTATTTTACTTTGTAAACAGCCATTATCCAAACATACAATTAAAGATTGAAAAAATTCCATTATATCTTTATGTTTCATTCTTTCCTTCTTTTCACATGTTTGTAGAAACTAGAAAGTTCTTGACAAACAGAACCAACACACTTCACCCGAAAGTGATTTTCTCTCTTTGTTGATATGTATTTATGTTGGTGTCATGTCAGTTCTAGGTTGCGTTCCGTTTCGAATCAGAAATTGCCATCATACTTAGCTTAGAAGAGTAAATTGAAAAACATTTCCTGTAACAAGTGCAGTCACAACTTTGAAAGCACTGGTGCATTTCTTGTGGTTTGGATGGTGCATTTTGTTCTATGGATTGTTGGATTCTCGTTATTGTAACTGCATGAGTCTTGTAGACTTGTAGCTTTGTTCAGGGTCGATTAGGAGTCATTGCTAATGTTATTATTATCTCTAGGATCTTGCTAATCTTAAATATAGTAGGGTTGGATCAGTTGAAAAACCCTCTCTATCTTTAGGTAAAGATAAAGTTGTCTATTTCTCACCTCCTTTATATCTCGCGAAAGACGAGATTGAATAAACGTTGATTTTTTTATATGATTGCCTTTAAAAGACATCCATATATACTAGGCACATATAGGCGATGTACCATATTGTTGGGCTCAAGATTTTCACGGCCCAGGCCCTATTAAACAAACATGAAAAACAGAAATTTAGAAACTAAACATGAAACGGGAATTGATCCACTAAGAAGTAAAATAAAAATAAGAAGAATGAGAAATGTTTTCAGCCACACATTTCAAATGAAGAAGAAGAATTTCATGGAAGATGCATCTCTTTTTGTAGGTGCATATGAAATGTGCGGCTGTGGTTATTTCTCATATTTCTCATTTTACTTTTATTTCTTATTTGATCCTTACTCAACATGAAACAACATGATATACTCCGTAAAACATTTTATATTTTATTACTTATATTTATGGCCGATCACCAAAACTTTTATAGTTTTCGTGGAAACTTTTTGTAAATTCACCATAAAGTTGGGCACAGTCGTGACCCAGGTCACCAGCGCCACGTCAGCTTTCTCTCTCTAGCGATCAGACATAACCCGGATGCCAAAGTTGATGACCGACCTTTATTTTTATTTATTTTTATTATTTTTTTTTAATTCAAACATTTTTAACAACAAATTTAAAATTCATTAAAATTAAAAAAAACAATGCAGTACGAAATTCAAATAAACATTAAAAACATTACGTAACTTATTAAAATAACGTTAAAAACATTACAAAAAATCTTCATCGTCTTCCTCATCGTCATCGTCACTATCGACTTGATTCACTTCAATGACATGATCTCGACGATTTCTCCAAATGTGTTCGACCAAATTAGATTTTAAGTTTTGATGAGCTAATGAGTCCATTAGCTCCAGAGTAACCACCAACGATTCCTCATGCGTTCTTAAGGGATCATGATCTTGGTGTTACTCATCTTCGAACCATGTATGACATATCGCTCGCTGCTTGTGTCAAACGATCATATAACTCCATGATAACCTCGCAAAACTTACGAAGACACTCACGGGATGTTGTTGCACCGAGTGCCAGATTCTCGTCAAGAGAATCAGGAACGGCCGCGTATCCCAATTGACGAATGGCCGCAGTACGCTTGACCAATGGGCTAATACTAGGTACACCCCTAGCATCAAGAGTTTGTCGAAAATAAGTAGAGTGATCGGTTACCTCTCGAACAATTTCTGTGAATAGTTCTCGGCTCATACGGAACCGCCGACGGAATGTTCTTGCGACGAACTGCGAGTTTTCGGAGAAGTATGCCGCCACTAAACGATTATGAGCACCCTCATGATCCCTACGTATGTACTTTCGTCGAACTTTTGGCTGTGATGCTTTGTAAGCCTTCAAAGCAAAATCCGCAAACTCCACAAACTCACTAAAAACTTCTTCATCGTCGGAAGACGAAGAAGAACCGAATAAAAGCTCGAACGACATATTAAAGATTGTGTTTCGTGGGTATTTCGTTAGAATGGTTGATTGAAATTGTGTGTTTTAGAAATGTGTTTGAGTTAGAAGTTTTTTTTGTTTTTTTTAATAGCAACGGTCAAATAAAGTGGAAAAGGGCAAATCAAGTGGAAATGGAACGTTTGGAATATCGGTTGAAAATTAGCCCGATATTGATTTTTTTGTTCCCTCGACCGATGTGTCGACCGACACCCACATCCCACTTGACCGATGTAAACATCGGCCATCGTTACAAATTTTGGTTGCCCAACCGATGTTGAGGTCGTGATTGAGCCCAGCCTAAAGGATGCTTCAAGTATAATAGAAAAATATACCTTCTAGATGCACCAGACATTCTTATTGTAGTATGTGAACATTTTTGTTATATAAAAACGTAATAATATAACCCAAATTCTATCATGTAGACAAAGTTTTATATGTTCAGATATGAGATTAACATAAGTTAAATTATCAATGAAATGAGACGAGTTTTACTGTTTAGATGTTTGGCGATTACCATGGTAATTTTAGGTAAACCTACCTTAATCATAAGGTTTTAAATTCTAGTTTGTGGTTTCGAAAGAGTCCTGATCGACTAAAATTGATCCGGTTTATAACAAAATCTATAAGATTGAGTACTCAATTTTAACATAAAATAAACCTGATTAACTTGAAAAATACTATGTTGACCAACAATACACTAAACTTTCATTTTAATAGAACGTCAAATAATTATTATAGGTCCCAATCCAGTTGTGGTATCAAATTCCTTTACATCAAACTATCTTTGAATTTGTTTTAATCTTTTAATTATTTTTGATAATTATATTGAGTTTATAATACATGACATACAATAAAATATGTAGACACCACATAGTACACATCGGAAGACTTAGATCATAATAAATAAATAATTAACTGAATTGAAAGCGTAACATACCTCTTGCAAATATCAGATCTCTTTTGAACAAAACAGATGAAGTGGTTTAAAGAGTTGTCCCTTACCGTTTTACAACTCAAACCAATAGGTGTAAGAATAGTGTCTTACAACCACAGTTTTGTACACACGAATTAACCAACGAATCAAGCGATTGCTAGATCTAACACAAGTCCTTGTTTTATGAAAAAACAAAACCAAAACACCCTTTGGAGGGGGGTTCGGCCGAAGATGAGCAAGAGAGGAAGAGAGAGAGATCTAGGGTTAATTCAATGCACAAAGTATGAAAAACCCTAAACCCTAACCTTTGTATATATAGTGGATACAAATATTTGGGAACAAGTTAGGGTTTGGGCTTGTGTAAACCCCCTATGGCCGGCCATGTGCATGCCCCCAAGGGATACCCGAATCTTTTCCTTATTAAGATTTTACACTACAAGTCATTCTCTTTACATTTAACGGTCGTTAGTTATTTTCCGTTAAATACTTAACGATCGTTAGATGGACTTTATGTGCAATAATTAATTGTAAACATTAACATTAATTATTTAACTTTAATTCTCATTCGCTAATGTGTGCAATCCCGTGGTCACGAGTTCGAATCCGGACATTCACGTATTTATAAATATATACATTTCCAACAGCTCCCACTTAGATATGTTTACAAAACGTGAAATGACATTGGTTAGCGTCTAGCAACACGCCAATGCCCCCGGTACAACTCGTGTATGGTTTTCTGGAGAAAAACCAAGTTTCGATGATTCATCATCATATTCATCATTTTGTTTTTAATACCATGTTAATAAGAATATGGATCTCACTCATTTCTTAATTAACTATTCTGTTTCTCACTTTATGTGATTGATCAAGATTACCAATTCTTCTGAACATATTCCAGAAGACCTTGGGTATGGCCATGCAAACATCTTAACAACCCTACGAGGGGCCCATCAGTATTATACTTCAAAATAAATTTGAAGGAAACAAATCCTATTTTGACTACAAGCATGATTCATAGATTTCGCAACACTTCTGAAAACAACCCTTATAACTACCAGTTACGTATAGCGTTAGATTGCTTCACAAAAATGCACTACATCCATGACATATCTCTGGTATCTCAAGTCAGAGGATAAATATTCATGATGTACTTAATGACTAAGATCCATAAAGTATCATCATGTAGGTGAGATAAGTCCTATACTCAATTCATTGAATATCATCTGAAATTAGTCATGCTACACATCAATATACTTTCAAGTATATTCTAACTAATACTCGGATTTGTCTTAATTTCAATATCATTCCCATGTTATTGATTGACAACGGACTATTTATAATAACTTAAGTTATTCAAGGATTTAAACATGCAAATATAGGATAACATCATAATAAATGAATAATAAACATAACAAAATACTTTATTTCATTTCAATAATAATGTTTACAATATCATTTTATCTAAAATACTTAGTCACAGATGGGCATGAAACTACTAGCTAAACGAAGTCCAAACTTATCAGACAAATGATTAAGTTTTTCACCAGGTAAGGCCTTTGTTAAAGGATCTGCTAGGTTATCATCTGTGTGAACTTTGAGCAACTCAATTTCACCTATCTCGACTTGTTCTCGCACATAGTGATATTGTCTAGGATAGTGTCTGGTGCCCTTCATGACTCCAGGTTCATGGGAAAAAGTAATTGCAGCAGAATTGTCACAATATACTTTAATAGGATTTTCAATCGACGGCATAACACCAAGCCCTGAAACAAACTTCCTTTTCCAAACAGCCTCCATGGCAGCCTCAGACGCCGCTATGTACTCACTTTCTGTAGCAGACATCGCAAGTGTTGTCTGTTTCTTACTCTTCCAATCCACAGCACCTCCATTGATGACAAATATGTAACCCGTCTGAGACTTCGTATCATCTTTGTCACACTTCCAGTATGCATCGCAGTAACCGTAATGCAGTTACCTTCGATTTCCCCATACACTATGAACATATCTCTTGTAGCCCTAAGGTACTTGAGAATATGTTTAACAGCAGTCCAGTGAATTTCACCCGGATTCTGTTGATACCGACTGGTCAAGTTTTGAGCAAACGCCACATCAGGCCTTGTGCATCGTACCGCATACATGATAGATCCTACAGCCGAAGCATAAGGAACTTTCTTCATACGCGCCACCTCTGCAGGTGTTGAAGCACAGCCTTGGCTGCTCAAACCATGATTTACTTGCATCGGCAAAAATCCCTTCTTAAAATTTTGCATATTGAATTTCTTCAATATTTTGTCAATGTAAGCACTTTGGCTTAAACCAATTAGCCGCCTTGATCTATCCCTGTAGATCTTGATTCCAAGTATATATGCTGCTTCCCCTAAGTCCTTCATCGAAAAACATTTACCAAGATAGGCTTTCACCTCATTCAGACTTGGTATATGATTTCCCATGATTAATATGTCATCGACATACAGAACAAGGAAAGTAACATGAGTCCCACTAGCTTTGTGATATACACATGGCTCATCAAGATTCTGAGTAAATCCAAAACTTTTGATTTCTCCATCGAATCTTTTATTCCATTGCCTTGATGCTTGCTTCAGTCCATAAATGGACCTCTTAAGCTTGCATACACGGTTAGGAAATAATGGATTCACAAACCCCTCCGGCTGTGCCATATAGATGTCTTCATCTAGACGACCATTCAGAAAAGCGGTTTTGACATCCATTTGCCAAATCTCATAGTCATAGTGTGCAACTATAGCTATGAGAATCCTAATAGCTCTTATGTCCGCTACAGGAGAAAATGTCTCCTCGTAATCAATGCCATAGGTTTGAGTAAAACCTTTAGCCACTAGACGAGCCTTGTAGGTGTGTACATTGCCATCCATGTCAGTTTTCTTTTTGAAGATCCACTTACTTCCAACGACTTTAGCATTGGGAGGAAGGTCAACTTCAATCCAAACATCATTATCCTTCATGTATTGCATTTCCCCATTCATAGCAATCTGCCATTTATCCTTTTCAGGATCAGCCATGGCAGCCTTATAGTTGGCAGGTTCATTAAGATCCCCAACCATATTTTCCTCCACCTCTACGTTAAGACATAGACGGTCAGGTGCACGTATAGTCCTTTCAGACCTACGAATGGGAACAACTTCAGGAGGAGCGCCTAAGCTTTCAGGCTCTTCTTGAAGTTGGCTAGTATTTTCAGAAGGTGTTGCATCTTCTTGATCATATTCCAGATCGTATACTCTCCTTGTTGGAATCACTCCTAAACAGTATTTCAAGTATTTATATTTCATATGTAATAGGTAGCTTTATTATGGCCTTTATGTTTGTTTAAGGTCAAGCTTATGTAGAAGGCCCATAAGCTTAGGCCCAAGCCCACATAAGAAAGGATGGGAACTAGGAGTGTTGCCCTAGCTTCCCTCCTATAAATAATCTTGTAAACCCTCATTTGAGGGTTGGTTGTTCAATTCATTCTCTCTTTCACTTGCATATTCATAACCGGTCTAATATATCTACGCATAGTGTTTGGTTTTGTGTCTTGTTCATCCGCCTCTTCTCTTTGTCTCTTTCTAGTAAGCTTGTGTTGTAAAACTAGTGACCTAACAGTGGTATCAATCGCCAAATAGTTGGGTGAACTCGTTTTGTTTTTTGAAGTTTTATGGTATACGCGTAAGGTTTCGGTACTCAATCTTTCATACGCTTAAAGCTTTCAATTTTACATGTTACAATCCAAGATTCTTGTACTTTCAAGGTTATTAAGTGTTAAAGTTTAAGTTTTTGGCAAAAAGTTTGAAACTTTATGCGTGAATATCAGTTTTTTAAGCTTGTTTTTGAACGTGTGTATCATCCCTACATAACTGTTTTAGAGGCTTTGGTCCATCAAGTTCCACACTTTTGTGTCTTTTGGTGTTATTGAAGCTATTTCATCACACAAAACTGGTTTAGAAACATATTTGGGCAAAATCACTTTTATGAGTAAACCTACGCGTATGAAAACCCTATTTCTACGCGTAAGTGTTTCCTTGGTTTGATATTCATTTTCGTGGTTTATTCCGTGTTTTCTTACTTGGATAAGTCTGAAAATACGTCGACTTTGGATATCTTTTGCCCTGTGATAGTGTAAAAGATCATTTGGGATAAAACCCTAAAATTACGCGTAAGTTCAACTTTACGCGTAGAAATCCTACGCCTAAGATTTTCTTACGCCTAAGCCTTGTCTTACGCATAAGCTAAATCCTACGCCTAAGTTTCTACGCCTAACTTTGTTGTCTACGCATAACTTTAGATTTTTCCTGCTTACGCGTAAGCTAAAACCTACGCGTAACTCTTAATTGTTAGGCGTAACTTTGGTGTTTTTACGCTTAAGTGCTACTTGGTTATTGTGATTTCTACGCCTAAGGACACTTCATCAACAAAGGTTCATTCGACTACAAAGATCCATTTTTACCAACACAAGTTTATCAACATGTCACAACCACCATACTCTAACTATTTCCCTTACACTTATCCTCAACGACAACAACAACTAAGTCCACAACATCAGCAATGGAATCAACAACAAGCAATTTATCAACAACAATTTAATCAACAACATACTCCACAACTTGCTGCAAATCCACAACCTCAAATGGTTCAACCACCACCAAGTCTTCAAGTTCAACCGTACACAAATGAATTCAATCAACATCCATCAAGGAACACTATGAAGGAACCCACTTGGTTTGCAAAGATGTGTGAAGCTTTAAGCAGCCAACAATCAATTCATGAGGCTGGATCACTTGATAGACCTCCGATGCTCACTCCAGGAAACTCCGATCAATGGGTGATAAGGTTCTTTAGGTTTTGTGATCTAAAGAAGCCACATGGAAAGTTCTTAAAGAAGGTTATCTTGGAAGGTCCATTTGAGATGCCTACTATCATTGTACCCGGAGATCCAAATGCCATTCCACCAAGAGATGAACAAACAAACATTGCTACTGTTGCAGACTTGAATCCTCAAGAACTTCTACACTATGAAGCTGATGAGCTTGCCATGGAATACATCCTTTTAGGATTACTGATC
>OU343223.1:280846639-281106968 GCA_910596185.1 Chrysanthemum makinoi | reverse complement strand
ACATATGTCTTATCTATTAAGTGCTACAATACTAGGGAGTCATGGAGGGGTTTCATTTGGGTAAACGGATCGACATCGAAGCTGCTTGACTTACTAATTAAAGTTCCAGTCTCTATCGTTTACTACCTGACTCCAATTCAGATGTCCAATCTGAGTACTTGATATATATAAATCCAACACGCTTTCACAACTAGACCATTTCTATAAATGACATACACAACTACCATGTACTACATCATGATCAATATAAAGACGTATATAGGGTTGTCATTACTTTCGCATCATTATTTCAAACCTAAGTCGGAACATCATATTCTAAGTTGCTTTAGAAGTTCTCACCGATATCCATCTTCCGACTATACATTTGATACCATTAACTCACGAAGTTCATAGCCCCACTTTCTATTACTTAATTGTTTTACAAACCCTTGGGGAGATACATGCTATTTTTAACATGAACACACTAACATTTGATCTTATAGTTATCCATTGTTTTTATGTCACTGGCAAACATAATTGCCAAACATAAGTCCCTAAACCCGAACCATTAATCACTTGAGAGAGAGGAGCACATATTGTGAATAGATCTATTGGGATTGATTTAATCCCGCTTGGTTACCCCGCTAGGCAAACAAACTTATCTATATTTGACAACATTAGGTAAAACGTAATTTTACCTATTAGGTCGGTACCAACAATTTTATCAATTTATATTGGAACACATTAACGCTTTGGTCGTGCATGAGCTTAGTGAAATAATAACCGCTGGTTTTCAACATTACGGGTAAACAATGTAACCTACACAAACATTATGTGTTCAACATTTAACAATAAACCTACAATGATCACTAACCTTTGTGTTGACCTCTTTAGCATGTTTATCTCAGTCTCACAAATGAACTAGGTCGGTAAGGATGGGGGGAGGCACCGATGCTCAAGAGGGCTATAAATTTTATTATCTTTCTAAAAGTCATTTAATGTAATTTTAAAACCGTGAAACTATCGACCTCATTTTGTAAACTCGATAGCTAATATAAATCGAATGATAAATCCTTTTTTTTAAAACGACTCCATTAGAGTTCGTTTTCTATTGTTATGTTCCAAAGCTGCGAAGTAACACCTGTTCCTACTTACATGCATTATAGGTGTTATGCACAGTATCAGACTTAATTATAGAGAAACTGGTCCCAATTGTGACCTAAACTATAAAACACTTTTACACAAAAACGCTTTTTAGCCTTCCTTACGCTTCGTCGCCTTCCATCCTCCGTGATGATTATGTGACTTCTTCTAGTTTATGCTACACAAACATACTAGTATATTGATATATACCTCACATATTTTCAATCATTTTAGCTAAACGATGGACTAAACATATCTCCATGCCTATTCTAAGGCATTATGCACAATCATATTTTCCAAATCATGTATTTACTCGTGCATTTTAGGATTACGCAACTTCCTCCGAGACATTGTAAGTTATACAATGGTCTCATTTATTTTTCAAGACACTGTAAACCCTACAGTGGTCTCTATTACATTCTCAAACACTTTAAATTCACAAAGGGTCTCTCATTATACATTCCTAACCGTAAACCTATAGTGGTCTCTATTACATTCTCAGACATCAGAAATCCCATGGTCTCTCTTATTACATTCTCGCACATCAGAAATCCTATAGTGGTCTCTATAACATTCTCAAACATCAGAAATCCCACAGGGTCCTGGACACGCTCTTAGACATCAGAATCCAACAACAAGTGGTCCAATTACATCCCACACCTCGAAATGAAACAATGAACTCATTTATTCTCGCATATTGTGAGTTACACAATGATCTAATTTATTTCTCAAGACATTGTGAGTTACAATAACGGTCTAATTTATTTCCCACATTGTTAATTGCACAATCGCTTCATCACATTTCTCGACATTATAAATTACACAATGATTCTAAACTTTTCACGCATCTACATAATTTTTTTTACATGAAACCCCATCACATCTATCGATTTTCCTTAATAGAAATACAAGAAATGGGATTTCAAAAGATAAACTCCACTATCATCTACAAAATGATGTTCAAAGAACTTTCACGTTCATCAAAATTCTATTCTGAAACCTTCATTGTTAAAGGTCCGTGATGCTAGCCAAGTATGGACTATTTTAGAATTACTTAAAACTTTCTTTCCACACGATCTACCCATACTGCCTTCTATGCAATGGAATGTGAAAACATAGGTTACAAGTCTTGTAAGGCTGGACTTGCAACTGAATGGTTTGATATTGCCTTTGCTTAGTGGACATTTTCTCAAAAGCTATGGACATATCACAAGCATACCTAATTTAGGTATTTGAAAATTTTATTGAACCTCGGCTAAATATAGTCTAGTCACCTATATTTAACCTCAGACAAGGAACATAGTCCTGACTAACTATGTTTGACTTAAAATTTTCAAACACTGAGAATAGTTATACAAGGGTTATATTCAAAGGTCCTACTTAAACCTCGATAAAGCACATAATTCATTAAAAGATCTAGAGACATGATAGTGTCTTACCACTCGTGAGAAATCTTAACACTTATTTATACTACCTAATCTCATTCTTGAAAATTTTCATTTATGAAATAATCCTAACTACTATCTTGGGATAGTGATCAAATCTTTCTCGGCCATTTCTTAGAAGTACTAGCCCTGCATGTAGGTTTCAAGGCTATCATTTTGCCATAATCCTTACAAACCACTTATGATTTTAAAAAAAAACTTGACATCTCTACCTAAGAATAATGGTAAACATACACTACACTCTTCTAATCATCAACATATCAAATCATTATCCTAACCTCATTGTAAGTCAGTATGTAAAACTTCACAAAGACACGCTTCTTTCAAACACTAATAGACATAAACACTATACCTATATAGCCTACATCTCGAAACCACCTAAGACATGATCAACTTTGAAATGGTTTGATAAGCACTTGCCACTAGCAAGACCTTCCTACAAAGACAATTATCACATCATTATAAACCATTTCACATCAACCATATCTTACACTTTGATTAACAATAGCAATTCTAACAACAACAAAACTATTCCATTTAAGGCACTATATAGACGAAGTGTCGGGTTAACCATTTTCTGACTAAGGTGTTAGAGATCACCCTACCTAAACAACTAAGAAAACCATACAAATATACAAATTTATCGCATGCCGCACACTATCACCGTAAAACAAAATTACATAGATGTATGGCGTTAAAATTTAACAAAAACTCCATGTTAGAAATTAAGGTTTTGTTGAAAGCCTTGAAACAATAATATATGGTTCGTTTTGAGAATCGAGAAAAGGCAAACTTGAGGATATTGGACTCTATAAGATTTGAACAAACCCTTTAGATTATCAACTTAATCCACCACCAAAAACTTAGAATGGTACATAACACATTCTATGACCAGAAACTTGAGAACGAAATATTAGAATTCGCGATACACCCACATTTTCCTAGACACTTCAACATTCGGATAACACATTAATCAATTCCTGACGGAATTTCCAAGTATGTGGCGAAATCTGTAATAACTCAGATTTTCAGTGTTACTTTCATTTTTTTGAAAAAAGTTAATATTCATTTTACTATTCATCCTCAGAAAAATTTATTTTTATTTTACCATCATGACAAGAAATTTGATACTCGACAAGTCGCCCTGACGACGCATTTGATTTCATTCAACCGACACATAACCGTTCTGAATTACTTTAGGTTTAAACGTCATTCAGGCATCCCGATATGTCCATAAAACACTATAAACATTAGAAATATGTATTTCCACCATTTTATGACAATTCCACAAGTTTTGAGATTTTACGCTTCCAGCTTCAAGTTTTACACCTAATTACGCTAGCTTAATGTAAATGCTCAGATTTAAACAACATTTAAGCAACCCGATGGAACTTACCACTCATTTCATATTTTATATGGAGTATAATGTTAAGTTTAATCATTTTTACAAATTTCATATTTTTACGATACCCGGTTTTAAGTTTCGCGACTTAATAACTTACAGTTAGCGATTAACGGAACCAAAACTCACTCCATAAACAGGATAATACCAAAACTAGCTTAGTCATCTTGTAATATATTGGATTTCATATACACATCATATCATCATAATAAAGGGCGTATGGAATAGAGTTTAGAGAGAGAAAATGGAAGATGAGAGCCTTTCTAGAGAGAGAAAGTGAATAAAAGAAAGAAGGTTAGATTGAGTGAAAGGTCCAACCCTTTACATGGGGAGGTAGAGGGTATTTATAGTTACATACTACACGTCCTCCTTCGGACTATGGATCAGGCATACAATGGGTAAAGACCCGTCCTTCCTCCATGGTGTTACTTAAACTAATAACTAAGCTAATAACTAACTAATAACTACTAATAACGAAAGTCTACGAGCTAATATATGCTAAAAAAATATTTGGGGTGACCGATACTTCCTTATGGAATTTCTAATTCTACAAACTCCCCTTAAGGAGGTCACCCCATGATTTACATTTTGAATCCAAGCAATCTATCTTTTGTCTTTATGCTCGAAATCAGACTTCACCCTCCACGCCTTGGTGCTTTAGCAAAGGATTCTTCAAAGTCCAACCGCTTTGTACTTTAGTGGGTCTTTGTGCTGATCCACGCTTTGGTGATTCATTAAGCTGTGTTAGAGATCATCACCACAACAAATTTCTGGCTCATCCATTGTAGTATCGCCATTATGTGAAGTTGACTTTCGGACCTATATGCTCACATTTTGGATCATGATATCTTCTCAATGAGTTGCGGAAGCTTTCTTGATTCATAATATCAAAGAAATAGAAGGTAAGCATGGACTGAAAAATATCGAGCCAGCTGATGTAGATATGCACCTATCATGATTTCTTTAGAAGTGAATGTAATGTGTGAGCATGCGGCTATGGATTGACTCCTTAATTCGAATACCAAGAACCGCCGGGTGCCCTCAGCAGACAACGTTAGCACAAAGCACAAGAAAGTGTCTTGATCACTTGAATCGGTGCACGCCCACGGTTCCCCATTGATCAAGACAAGTACGCTCGTGATCGTATAATTCAAGAATCTCTGGGATGGTTTCGTAGCCTAATCAAGCCGCTTCAAAACCGAACGTCTCAAAGAAGACATCACAGAGTGAGTGAACTAGCTTAATTGAGATTCACGATTGATAATAATTGATTTGAAAAATAATCGCATATTGCTTAAGAGAAAGAGTTTTGCAATACGACGAAGGTTTTATGAGAAAGATCAATTTTCAATCATAAATACCTTTTAAATTTTGAAACATTAATACACAGTAAATGTGCTAGAGAAAAGAATTGTTGAGCGCCACGACCGGTTTTTCAAAGGTATCCGTCAATCCATTTCATGGACCAAGGTTGATTCAGGATTGAATCGCCCCTGCGTTTCTATCCAGTTGTCATAAGCTTAATCTTGTAAAAGATCTCACATGTCACCCACCAAGAGCTTGTTTGATGTTGGCTCTAGAAGGATTTCCATCTTCATCGTGAATATTTAACATATCACTCGGATGTTCTGGCAATACCACAAGGATAATGCGTAGGACTCGTGATATATTCTTACTTTCCACATTGTGTGAAACAGCAAGTCTTCATTCATTTTATGTCCTAATGAGATATTGTGCATGATCTCTTGGCTCTAGACTCAATTGTGCACATTTGGTTCCTATAATGTCAACAATCTCTAAGAGAAAGTCGATAGATTATGTAGGTTCCCCATGAGAATGAAACAAGCCCTTTTAAGAGGAAATTATATTTGTGAAGTTCAAAGGCGTGAGCCACTAGGTCCATGACGTCTTGTCTTCAATATTGGTGTTACCTTAGTAACCACTGCAAGAACATATGAATTGAACCTGCTTCTCACTCTAAGGTTGAATTGTTTGAGGGCTATTTCTTTTCACCCTTTTCACATTCAATTCTTTTTCATTCTTCAACCCCTTCAAGCTTAATGAGACTTCATTACTAGAACCTTGCTGGGTTTATTCCAGCTTTTAGCTCTATCTCACCTGACTCTTCCCATTTCTCATCTTTCTCCTTTTTCCATCATACCTAAGGACTCTACACTATCTAGTGGACACCGGTAGATCCTTACAGCCAAGTGGATGGAACGAATACCTAACCTAACCATCCTTATAACACCATGCATAAAGTAAATTGGTCGGCCTTTTGGAAAATCAATCAAGGTACTTGTGATATTATATCAAAGCATTTTGTACCTTAATTGTTTTGATCATTTATAAATACTCCCCTCAACATGTGCATATGATTTTGAAATTGTTTAGCATTATGGATGCAAGTTCTTTTTGAAATATATTCTTGATCACAATTTCTGTGGAAAAAGCCATTTGATTTTCTTGGTAAATTCTCCCCTCAATATGTGCATAGGATATTTGAAATCATTTTATCACATAGAGGAAAGAGATCTTTGAAGTACATCAACCATTACAAAAGCCATTATGAAACCATTAGAAAATCAATCAAGGTACTTATGTTGAAACATAGAAATCTTTGTACCTTGAAAGTTTATTTTTGAAATGCTCCCCTCAATATGTGCTTCGAGAATACGGAAAGAGTTTAGCACATACGGGAGAGCATATGCACTTTGAATCAAATCGATCATCATTTATCAAATTCATTATTAAACACAAATCCCCCATAAATATCAAACCCTTTAAGATTTTGGATCCCAAGTGATTTAATAAGGTTTATAAAACATGGGAGAATATGTGCTGTGTTTAAATACCATCTGTGTTTTTTGATAAATCCTCCTCCTCAACATGTGCATCGTGTATTTGAAATCGCTTACACATGGAGGAGTGCCTTTTAAAGCACTAAAACCAATTCCATTTAAACAAATTTGAGATTTAAATCACGATCTCTCCCCCGATCAAAAATTTCTAACCTTTTGAGATTTGTAATCCCAATTGATTTAAATCATTTAGAAAATTTTGGGGAAAGACGTGGCAAAATTTAATTTTGAAAAAATGATAGATAAGGACCAATTTAAGACATTAAGGATTGTTAGTGTCAGGTATGATTGTTTTAAGAGATCTTTAATTAAAATAAAACAATTTCACAATCAAACAAGAACAGAAAAGATTTCATTTTGAAAGATCTTTGAGTTTTAAAGAAAATCATACCATGACATAACATTAAATCTTTAGATCACCACTTATTATTGTACAAAACGGACTTTTATGAAGAAATATCATTTGAAAATACTTAAGTTTGAAATCATTTCCCTCAATCAATGAAACCGAGTCTTTGATTGAGTGACTATGTTTAAAATGAAGTCCGTTGATTTCAAAATTTGAGTTCAATTTAATTTCTCAGTGACAATATTTTTCCCATTTTCAAAACAATAATTTCAAAATTTTTTGAAAAATGGTATTATCTACTTGTCCTGCATAAAGATACGTAGTGAGAATCACAAGCCGCTTTGTTGTTGCTGAGGATGAAAGAAAATTGTCACGGTGCAGTGAGATCTCGTTGCATCAAAGCCAACTATCCGCCATATCAAATTAAGCCCGCTTCTTTTGTCTAATCAAGAAATAGTTACAATTTTCCTTTCGCATCCAATCTTATTCATTTGTGGATCCAGATCGAACATTCTTATGAACCATATTATCTCGCATATGTTAGTCAACACAAAGTAGTATATATGGTGGTCGCATAACACTCAAACAAAGAATCGACTAATAAAAAGTCAATCCAACATGTCAACTGGGCTCATATAAGACATGGGAATAAGGTGTCCACAAACTCAATCATCTAATCTTAACAACCATATCCTAAATTCCTAGTCCTTCAACATAGTATTAATATCTTTTTCCTCGACAAGCACGTAGATGATTAAGAAAGCCCGTTAGATGATGGAAATTTGAAAACATTCTCCCCCTCAATCAATGACTTATTTTTCTAAAAAGTTTAAAAGCACTCAACTCATTGATCGAAGTTTTCAATTTTACAATAACTCGACTGATTGATTTTCAAGCAACTATTTACCACCATTTTGAAAACAACAAATATTTTTTTTGAAGAATTTATGTATGAAAAAACATTTGTGTAGCAACAAGCAGTCCTTCACATACTTTCCTCAATTTGTTTTAGGATAAGTGCATGAAATATTTGAAGATAGGTTTAGCGTAGCATTTTCCTTTCATGAAGAACGGGGTTGCTATCTGAAATTGTTGGAATCACTCCTAAACAGTATTTCAAGTATTTATATTTCATATGTAATAGGTAGCTTTATTATGGCCTTTATGTTTGTTTAAGGTCAAGCTTATGTAGAAGGCCCATAAGCTTTGGCCCAAGCCCACATAAGAAAGGATGGGAACTAGGAGGCTCCTAGCTTCCTCCTATAAATAATAATCTTGTAAACCCTCATTTGAGGGTTGGTTGTTCAATTCATTCCCTCTTTTCACTTTGCATATTCATAACCAGTCTAATATATCTACGCATAGTGTTTGGTTTGTGTCTTGTTCATCCGCCTCTTCTCTTTGTCTCTTTCTAGTAAGCTTGTGTTGTAAAACTAGTGACCTAACATTGGTATCAAGAGCAAGGTCGGTTTTGTATCATTGGTTGATTTTTGGTGATTTTATCTTGTCAAAATCTTGTATAAAAATCTGTTTTTTAACAAAGTTGTTAGCTTTTAACATTTTTTTTGTTGTTTAACAGCTTTTTTAAACAAGTTAAATATATTTTTCTAGTCAAAAATAGTATGGGTTAAGCAAATGAATATGGTCTTAAACTGTTTAAAAAAAAAAAAAAAAAAAAAAAACAACAGATTTATTCATTGTCGTTTCACACGTATTTTTTGTTGTCCAAATATTCGTGAAAGTTTGTTGGTCAACTGGTCATGTATCGTGGTTAAAGTGGGTCAAAAGTGCATCCTTTATGCCAACTTTCTGGGTTACAGTGAATCTGAACGGAAAAGTGGTCGGAATACATCGCCGGAAAAAGTCAACATAAGGTCAAAACCCTTTTTCTAATCGCATGAGCCTCTTCGAGATATTTACGCGATAATGCGGAAGTTGGCGCGTAGGACCGCGTTACGCCGAAGTTTTTTACGCATAAGCCTTGCTTACGCTGTACGTTTACGATAACCTTTGGTTACGCCTAAGATACCCTACGCTGCGAAGTCGCGCTACGCTTAAGACCCATCGCCACGATAAGAATAAAGAAAGAGTTACGGTAACTTCAATACGCTTAAAAACGCTACAGAAAAATTCGCATTTACAAGAAAGACAAACAACTTATGCGTGAACTAAAATTGACCTTTACCACAAGACGACTATTACCAAACCAAAATACCAAACAACTCTATATCTCAATCCCATCTCTGATTTTTCACTCTATAGCTAAGACTCGACACAAACAAAGTAATTAAACAAGATCTCATATTTATATTCGTGGTTTATTATGGTAACATCAAGACCTTGGAGGTCCTTCAACACGAATAATGATATAATCACAGATCCTTAAGAAGTTATGCTTCGTTTTTTTTGTTTTGTTTTTTGTTTTGTAGTTTAACAGAGCTCAAGTGGTGGAACAGGGTAATGCTCAAAATCGGTTGAATGGTCTTCGATGCTACAACTGCAATGAGAAGGACACTGCTAATGCATGCCCAAAGCCAAGGACTAAGGGCAGTGCTTATTTCAAAGAGGCTCTTCTTTGGCCCTTAAGGATGAAGCTGGTGGAACCTCACAGTACAAAGAAACGAGCTTTATGGAAAAATGCCGACTCAGATGATGATTTGGAGGACTTGCGTGCCAATGCACCAAGTTATGTTGATGGCTAATAATATGCAAAGCGTTACACATGAGTGACACAGCCCAGTATGACACCGATGGCTTGTCTCGTGCACCAAAACCATATTTATCTCTAATCTCATATATCCGCCAACATCTGAATCCGCAGAAGTTCGGATGTCAAAATGAGTCGTCCACATCTCATTCGACGATTCAACTAGACCCCGTAGTTATAATTGACGATCAAGATGACCAAACGTTTCCTTGATAATCAAATTGACCTCGGTTATACTGAGATCTCGAATGATCATGTTTTGACTCACATTGAACACAATCAACTTTGCCTCATCCAGATTTTGCTCGCTTAATACAAGACCAACAAACCATAGTGGAAGAATGCGGCAATTAAACAGACTTGAAAAGCAAAATGCATCATAACAAAGGATCTTGAATGTTTACAAAAGCAACTCAACTTTTTCAAAACTCAAGAAAACGCGGAAAACGGTTTTGAAGCAGCCTTTGCCAAATCTTATCAAAACGAAAAATATTTAGAAATCCATTGATGCATGATCTAGCCGCTCGAAGAATGCTTTGTTGTCCCGAATAGAACAATCAGAACATAAAGCAAATTAACGCCTCACCTTGAAAATCAAAAAGCTAAGGCTGAAGTTGTTAAATTGTCAAAAAATCAGCTCTGATACAAAAAGCATTCATAGAAACGAATAGATGATCATCTTGAAGAAATCATCGGCTTGCAAAACAAACTTAAAGAGTTTAAAACTGTTTACAAACATGGCGAAGTCGGTCACGTACCATTGAAAAGTTTACTTTAAAACCAAATCCAAATGGATATGGACCTAATCTGCCGACATAAACCTAAGTTTTCAACCAAAGCATTCAAACCAAATCCTAAGTTTCCAAAGGCACAATATAAAATTGATAATTTTGTTATGAATTTTGTTGAATATCATCGTCAAGAGGAATTAGATGCGTAGACGAGAGTCGATCAAAATTAAAACTGTTGTTTACAACAAACCTTTAATTATTCAAAACCGTCACTTTTGTCACAATTCAACGGATTCTTCAAACTCACCAAGGGTTATCATCAAAACACCTGAGTCTTCTAATGTTAATCCCAAAACAGTATCTTGCATAAAACTTATGGTCCTTTACTTTCCATTAGTGAAGTAAACTCACAACCTGAAAATCGAAAAATTCTTTGATATTTTGACATTTTCATGGCTGACCTCAAAATTTTACAACATGAGATAGAATATCATTCTGAAATCAAAGTTGAACATTTTCAATCGCCTTCCGCACGAACAAAGAGACATTTTTCAAAAAATCTTTACCTAATGTTAAAACTTGAAAAAGTTGTGCAATTGCTTCGGGAAAAGGATTTTCATAAAGAACTTCGTCATGAAAACGCTTTTCGAGAAAACAGAAACATCTATTTCTAATACTAAACGTAAAAGAAACCTTGAGAAAAGATGTTGATCGACTCTGAAGATGTTATCTATGCTTGATGTTCAAAATGATGTGTTATTGAATCTGTCATATGCATTTGATAATATCTCTCACGATAATCGCTGTTTGCGGGTAAATGTTGAGAACACCGATAATGTGCTTTCAGACGAGTCCTTAACAGCTTGAAAACAAACGATTGTCAAACGAACTTCAAATGCAATATCGCCTTAATTGGTGTCAAAAGATATTCACGACAACAACTTGCTTTTCAAACACAAAATCAACCGCATGCGGCAAAACCTTCGATTCTAAAATTGAGAAACTGGATGATCAAAACGTGTCTTTCAAGTGTCAAATCTCAAAATATGAACAAGAACTTGTAAAAGTTAAAAGGAATATGGTGTCATATTTGATTTACTCAAAAGACTCGTGATGAAGCATCAAATGAACTTGATCATTATCTTGCACACACTAAAGAAGTTATGCATTTTGCTGGAAATGTTCGGTCTCGAAAATCAAAACTGATTCACACTATCATCAAGTTAAGAGGAATGTTAGGAAAGTATGAACAACTTCCGCTAACAATCATTAAGAGATTAGCCCCCGTAACACTTAGTACTCATGCACCTAGAATCTCTACCGCCAAATCACAAGTAGCTAACGCTTCCTTCTAATGAACAGAATAGTTGAGCCTTTTCCAAACGTCCGCACTTCACGTTCTAGGTTACTCAATCAAGAATAGGAAGTTACACCCAAGAAAAGATCAACAAGAATACTAAAGTAGAAGAACACCCTAGACTCAATAAGACACACGCTGCCTCCACTATTGGCGCCTAGCAAAATGTAATAGAAATAGTGATGTAATCTAATGCTAAACCATAAGTACTTTTGATATTCAAATAATGCCTTGTGATATTTGTCGAAAAGTATGAATTCCATTGTCATGATAAATGTGTTGCTAAAGCTATCATCTCTCGCTTAAGGAATCTTAAGAACCGAATAATTCTAGGCCCACTAATCTTTCTAAGTCCGGTGTGCTTGTAGACCGCCATCTTAGATTCTAAGAAACGCATTGCCGTCCCTCAGAGCTCCAGTCACCTCCTAGGAATGTAATACCACCTAGTGAATTCACTAAGACTAAAGCAAAGAGTAGTTATAGATGGCAGTAAATGGTTATATAACAAACTAGGATTTAAGTGGATACCTAAAGCTATTGATGTGTGCATATCCACTATAACGCTATGGAACCTCTAAACATTTCGTTCCAAATCTACTTCTATTCCATCTCAGGTCGCTCCCAGTGTAATGCGTAATACGATCATTCTCTGGATTGTTGATATGATGTTCCCGACACATGATGTGCAATCTTAAATCAAGTATCAAACTTTATTGCAAAGTTCATTGGCAATCGCTGTGTTCGAATGATCACTTCAAGAGCTATCATGGGCTACTGAGATTATGTCAATGGGAACATCGAATCGCAGGGTTTACTATGTGGAAGGCCTCGGCCACAATTGCTTTCAAGAGGTCAATTTTGTGATGGAGATTTGGAGGTTGCTTTCTGGGAGAAAACTTGTTTCATCTGCGGATCTACAAGGAAATGACCTTATGTCCGCTCTCGCTAAGAATTTAGTCTCTACACTATTCTATGCAAGACATGGTAAGTTTCCTCTCCCATTTGCTTACTTTCTAAGGCAACATCAACAAAATCCTCCGCTATGGCACCGCCGTCTCTCACATCTAAACTTTCAAACCATCACCAACCTTGCTCGACACAACTAGTTGAAGGACTCCCACGATTCCGGTATTCAAAAGATCACCTTTGCTCACCAGAACAAGGAAAAGCACAAGCTCATTTTCTTCAAAGGTGGAACACAGCTTCAAAGATGTGCTTCTATCTTCACATGGATTTTTGTGGCCCGATGCGTGTGCAAACGATCAATGGCAAACGCTACATCTTAGTAATTGTTGATGACTACTCACGATGGACTTGGGTCTACTTTCTTCGTAGCAAAGACCAAGCTCCACAAATGATCATCACCTTCTCACAAAAATATGTGTTCAAATTCAAGAACACCGCCGCCGTAATCATCGAATGCATAAAGGAACTGAATTTGTTAACAAACCCTTCGCGGAATTCTATGAGAAAGTGGGAATTCAAAGATCAAACATCTATTGCACGCATAATCAACAAAACGGAGTTGTTGAAAGACGAACCAACGATAGTGAAGTCATAAGAACAATGTTAATCAATCCTAAACTTCCGTGATTACTTGGGCAGAAGTTTATCTAATGCATGCTATACTCAAAACCGCTCTATGATCACAAAACGTCACAACAAAACACCTTTCGAGCTTGTCCACAACTATAAACCGAATCTCAAACACTTTCATGTATTTGGATCCCTTTGCTATCCGAATAATGATCGTGATGATTTTGGAAAGCTCAAAGCCAAAGTTGATATTGAGTCTTTATTGATATCTGGACAATTTAAAGGTTTCCGACCGAATCGTCAACTAAGGAGGTAATGGAAATGATTCATGCTCATATTTCGATGAACTCACGATATGGCTTATGAGTATAATAAATTTAGAACCCGTCACAACCGCTTAAACTTCCTCAACCCACATCATCAGTCAAGAAAGCCTCAGCCTAACTCACAACAAATGGAAAGGTTATTTGCTCCTCGCTCGTGATCGATATTGATGAACGTGTTCGTGTATCCACAAGCTCGGCCAAGACAACCCGGATAATATTCCTATACCCGATACACCAAGTACAACAACTACCGTTGAAGATGCACCTACACCCGTTGACTCCAACACAACAGCTTGAACACACCGCCTCCAACAATGATGAACCAAATGATGATATTCTCAATGAAATAACCCCACTCAGATTTTGATCCAAATGCGTTCTTCAATCCGCTTGCTAATGAGACCGCTGCACCGTGATGTCGCTGAATCTTCAACAAACCATTTGAACCCTCGACCGCACAATGTATACCAACATCAACCCTCTACACATAGATGGACAAAAGACCATCCTCCTCGCTAACATTATTGGCAACCCAAATCAACCAGCCAAGTTACGCATAACGCCTTCACAATGCACGGTGAACATTGCATTTATGCACTCACCGCTCGCCAACTAACCTAAAAACATTAAAGACGCAATGACAAAAGACAACCGATTGAATCCATGCAGAAGAACTCAACCAATTCAAACGCCTTGAAGTAGGGAATGGTTGAAAGACCAACAGGGTCTACGCTATTGGTTTAAAATGGATTTGGAAAACAAATTGATGCCGAAGGGAACGCTATCCCCAAAACAAGTCACGCTCTAGTCAAGTAAGGGTTATCACAGGAAAAGAGGGAATAGACTTTGAAGAATCTTTTTGTTCAAGTTGCTCGTGCCTTGAGGTTGTTCGATATTTCTCGCTACGCCATATGAATATGACGGTCTATCGATGGATGTCAAACGGCGCTTCAATGGACAACTTAAAGAAACGATCTATGTCACCAACCGTGATGATTCGTTGATCCTGAGTTCCCTAACCATGTTTACAAACCAACAAAGCTCTTTATGGTCTCAAACAAGCCCCTGCATGCAAAATTTACAAGCTATCATCTTTCCTCATTGCCAATAATTTCACCAAAGGCTCGTTGACCCAACTCTTATACAATATCACGGGCACACATCTAATTGTTCAAATTTACGTGATGACATCATTATTTTTGGGTCTACATTACAAAAAGTTTTCAATCACTTTTCCAAAACTAATGAAGAAAAATTTTGAAATGTCCATGATGGGTGAACTTTACGCTCTTTCTAGGACTACAAGTTCGCCAATCACCCTGGTATTTTCTTGAGTCACCCAAATATGCCCTTTGAACTTAAAACAAATTTGGAATTACAACCTGTGACACTTATGCCACACCAATGGCTCATACCAAGAAATTAGATGCTGATTTACATGGGAAATTGGTTGACCCTACCAAATACCGAAGTATCATTGGGTCCTCATGTATCTAATGCCTAGCTGCACTGAGCATGTCGTTGTCGCTATCTATGCTCCCGTTATCGCTAATTAACCTAAACCCACCTCTCTCAGGCTAAAAGAATCCTCCCATACATCAAGGGAACCATTAACTTGGGGACTGTATCCCAAGGATTCCGGCTTTGAACTAATCGCCGTGACACGCCAGATGCCTAGACTCAAGGAAAAGTATTTTCAGAGCACTACAATTTCTCGGTGATAAAATGGTGTCTTGGCAATCAAAGAAGCAGGATTGTACATCGCTGTCATCAACCGAAGCAGAATATGTAGCTGTTAGGTCACTAGTTTTACAACACAAGCTTACTAGAAAGAGACAAAGAGAAGAGGCGGATGAACAAGATACAAACCAAACACTATGCTTAGGATATTAGACCGGTTATGCATATGCAAGTGAAAGAGAGAATGAATTGAACAACCAACCCTCAAATGAGGGTTTACAAGATTATTTATAGGAGAAGCTAGGCAACACCTAGTTCCCATCCTTTCTTATGTGGGTTGGGCCTAAGCTTATGGGCCTTCTTGACCTAAACAAACATAAAGGCCATAATAAAGCTACCTATTACATATGAAATATAAATACTTGAAATAATGTTTAGGAGTGATTCCAACAATCTCCCCCTCAAGTATATATATGAATGTAAACGTGAAGGCGCGATGTATTAGTAGCTTTGACGCCTTTCCGACATTCTTCTTCTAGTGAGAGGAATTGCCTTGATTCAACAATCTCCCCAAAGGTAGAGATAAGTCTTTGACTTTGTAGATTCTTTGATTGATGAAGAATCATTCTGACCGTTGTGTTGCATTGAGATAGAACTTCCATTAGTGATGATGTTGGCGGAGCATGAAGAATCAAAGACGATCATCCCGCCTGAGCTTCCATAAGAAGAAAACATTTCAAACGGTTAGTATAAGCTGCTTCCGCACTTACAAGTTTGAACTCGAGAGCGCCAACAAAGATAGTGTGAGGACACAACTCTAATTCTACAAAGGCCGCTCCTGAACTCGAGTCCCACAAGTGAGATAACGCGATGTACCGGTACATCTACAGCCGATGAGTCGCTGAGGTACACCAAAGCATCACCTCACGATCAGACCGCTTGAGACACACCGTAATCCACGGGAGTTACCGAAGTGACCTCGCCGACAGGTCGTTTGATGTTGACCCCGCAGAGTTTTATTCAATCATGAGGATCACAGATGTGAACCTCTCATAAATGTTCTCGACAGATTGCTAAGATCCGTGAAGGACTCGATATGAACCACTGATGATCTTATTAGTTGATCATCAAGTGATTAAATGTCAAGTGTTCTTAAGAGATCTTTTGATGAATCTCGTGGCTCTAGACTCAATAGTGCATTTTGGTTTTCCCGAGCGGAGACTAGGGAGAGGTCTCTTCTTCAATACCAAGAATCTCTAGGAGAAAGCCGATAGTTTACGTAGGGTTCCCTCGGAGAATGAAACAAGCTTCTCTGAGAGAAACTTGAGTGGCTAAGAAGGTTTAGTGCATGCGCCACCGGGTCCATGACGACTTTTAATCTTCAATACCGGTGCCACTAAGTGACAACCAAGAGCATATGAATTGAACCCTGTCTCCGCCCTAAGTTGAATAACTGAGGGTCGCTTTTTTCACCCTTTACTTTACATTTCTTTTTGATTCTTCAACTCTTCTTTCTCCGATTCTCATTTTCTCCTTTTTATAATCATTCCTAAGGACTTCTAACACTAACTAATGGTAGTGTCCTTGGTAGATCCTCTCCTCTGGCGATCATAGGACGGTTATTCCTAACCTTAGTCACCTTATAACTCCATGACTAACCTATGTTTGCCATTAAAACCATCTGATGATAAAATATCTCTCAAAGGGTTTGTTAATGGAAAACATGTTTGAACCATTGTGAGAGATGATGTTTTGCATAAATACTCACCCTCCACATGTGCTTAATAGTTTTAATGGTTAAATGCACAAGGAGGAAAGAGCGCCGACTTTTGAATTGATCCATCAAGATAGATCCCCGCAGACACGGTTACGCTGCATAGTTAAAGAGTTACATTGTCAACTTTTAGGTGACAACTAGCTCTAATAACTACCTTGAAGGTGTAGACAAACCTGGGAAGGTTGTCAAACCCGCCGAGTTCATGTCTATCAAAAGTTTCGAATGGTACATTCTACTCGCAAGTCCTTTTCGAGACACGCTTACATCACTAGCTTAACTAGCTTGAAATTATTACCCGCCCAGACAAGTCTTTTCGACACTAAATAGTACCGCCAATTCGTTGGTTAAGTCTGAGGTACACAGATTCATTTGCATTTTGTACAACATATTTCTTATCACACAATTTTCTCCCCTCAAAAATGGCATATAAATGTTATTTTTGAACGCTTGAGAATAAATATGACCATTTCGAAAGTGTTGCGGAAGACGACCATCGTGGAACAATTGGTGAACAAAGTTTTAATTTCAAATACTCCCCCTCAACTAGTGATATTAACGTTGAGGTTTTGAAAAACATCATTTGGGAAGTACTTGTTCTTTTGAGCAAAACCTTGAAAATTGAAAGGTTTGATAGGTTTTACTCAAAAATAAGCTGCCCTTTTATAAGGATTGTGGCACCGGATGCACTACACGTGGTCCTTTATTGACAATTACGGTTATACATCGCTATGTGTGCACAAGCCACAGACATATTTAATCACACATCCAAAATTATATGAAGGAAACAATTCAAGGGGTACCTGAAGTGCAAAGGATATTCCCGTGAGTGCGCATGTGGCATTGAAAAGCGGTGATGTTTCCCGGGTCATCACCAACATAGCTTCCAATCGCTCGAATCGATCCCTTCAACAACCGCTCATCAATCATGGTGATGATCCTTCTCACATCCTCTCCGAGAATTCCAGCCGCTTAGAGACCCAACTTTCAGCGATATCCTTCAACCTGACGCCAATCCATCCCTAACCAGCTTCAAGGTATGATCCCGAATTCAGGGAGCTCACTACACGCCATTAAGCAGCTTTGAAGTTCACTATGGTAAACAACAAAGGTTTGCCGATGAGTGTATATTGCGAGAGCTGGTTGAGATCGGGAAGAGTAAGCGTTGGAGGAGTGAGGTTGACACGCCTCCGATAAGATTCAATGTACCATCCGGATATCTTCAACACGTTCTTTGATCACGATGCGTCTAATGAAGATGAGAACTGACTTGATAAATTCACGTTGAACTTCAGTCGAGAATTGTCTCATACGACCAGACTTTTTTGGCAAGGTACATGTCTTCGATGTCGTTGAGGGACAAGTTCTCAAAGTCACCCTCGGAGAATCCATAGTCCCGTTTCATCTTGTCGCTTGACTATGATATTCTTTAAGAATGTGTAGTCCCACTTAGACTTGAGATCAATGTGTTTGATGGCCACGATGTCCTTAGAACTATACACGCATGTTGAGACTTCGAACCAGGCAGCTTCAGTAGTAGATTCTTCGCGTCGTGCCAATGATGAATCCCATACAATGCATCTTGGTCGATGCTTGCACGCTGTCGAAAACAAGTGATTTGCACGCCTCGATAGCTATGCAGTTTGAGTAAATAGTCCGGAATGGAAGAGTCAATGATGTAGCGTATATTCGCGAACCATCGCTACCGTGTAAGAGAAAATCCGTGTCTCGTTAAAGAAGTATCGAAGGAATCCGGTGGGTTCGTCTGTTGGCCAATGGTCGGTAGAGGTTTGGTCCAATCGGTGTAGTATGGAGGTTGTCCCTTTGTGTGAAGTCAATGTTTGCTTCCGGATTGAGCCAATCCATGTTGTTAGACATAGCTCGAGCGATATTCTCAAGATGATATTCGACCTCGGGCGCTTTCAGAGTGCCTTTTTAGAAGTTGAAATGCTTCATTCTTGATTCGCTTCAACTCAGATTTCGCCATTTTCTTCACATGGAACTTTTCTTGCAAAAGTTTTGCGTGCTCCAATGTAGAACCGCCTACCAATTCTTGACCTTCATCATGGTAGGGAGTTTGATTGACAAGTGTGGAGAACCATTCAAACTCTTCGGTTTTATCGCCATCTAGCCATGAGACGACTCCAGCCGAGTCGCCTTCTTCTTCTTTTTGGAAGGCCTTGATGATGATACTGGTTTCTACACTTGTTTGGGTGAGGTGGGTTGTTGTCGGCTCAAGGATCTTCTTCATCGCCACCACCCGTATACTCAAAGTAATCACCGCTTTTATGAGTCGGGTGGTAACTCGGAATCGCCCCGAGGTTTATCAAGAGAAGACCGAGGTGGAGGAGACTTTTGTTGAGAAGAAGTCCGCGGTGGAGGAGGTGGCATCGAAGTAGATTTACCGCATTGCTTCGACGCTTAGGTGCGAGTCCTTGTCCTTATCATCGCCATCTCTTGGTCGCTTGGGTTGATCGGCCGACTTTTGCATGATGATCCGAAGTTGAAAATCAAGTAGATTTTCGAAAAATTTAGCTTCATCCAAGTAAACGCTCCATCGCTGACATTTGTATCACAAGTTTAGCGATTAACTTATCTGCATTCGAGAGATCGCCTTCTTTGGCCATTGTATGTTTAACCAATGCTACGATGTTAGGGGTGAGTTGTCCGAAAATACTTCTAGTCACACCGGGACAGATTCGAGAAGAAACTTGTGAGTATGATCTCTTGTCAGTTTCTCCAGCTCCTTTGGACTTTAGGAACGATATCCTCAAGGTACTTGTTAGTGTAACCTTCGATCATTTCGCTCAGCCTTTTAACGATGTTTCTTCATGAACTTCAACAAATTCCTTTATTTCTCCATCTTGTCTTTCTCATCATTTAAGTATCAATTGTCAAGAAACCAATTCAGCTTTCAGAAGTATGTCCTTCTTTTCTCGACTTGTTGGACAGCCTTTCACAATCTTTTTATGGGACTGAAAAATCCAAGATTTAGGTTGTTTCTTCACGGATTTGGATGATGATCCGTTGACTTTGTAGATGGTGGTGGTGATGAGTGAGATGAAGAGTCTGATGATGAGGAGACATGAGGAGACTTCGTGTCCTTAGGAGTTTCGAGGTTTTCTCCTTTGAGTGTGTTGGACCTGCCTAGAAGAAACTTTGTATAGTCATCCCGCCATCTCTAGACTTTTCTTTCTCGCCTCCTTCTCAAAATCATACTCAATAGTGTCCTCAATAGGCTTTTGTTGTAGCACAAGAGTGGTGGCACCAGATCCCTTATCGGGTCGATTAACCGCGATCGTGATCCGAGAGGAGTGAGCAAAGACCACTTGATCCTCCCGCCACCCATTTGATCTTTAGCAAATTCTTCTGCTTATGAAGATGTCTGCATGTGAAACTTCTTCCCTATGATTGATCCAGCTTGCTCTTCATCTTCTTCAGAGCTTTCATCTTGTGGCACAAGTGTGTGAGTCTTCCTTTTCCTTTATTAGTTTGAGGACTTGGAGGTTTTGCATCGAGGGATTTTCATCCTTGCGCTTCGCAGAGTATGTGATCTCTTCATCTCGGTCAAGAGCATCAGAGTCCTCGCCCCCGAAATGCCTTTGCGTTCTGTGAAAGGATTGAGTGGCTTCCTCGAGAAGGAACTTTTTCTTAGTGGTAGGCTTCCTCGCTTTGAATAGGTTTCTTCTTTGGAACATTCCTCCGACTATCCAACTTGTGACACTTCCAAAGACTTCCTTTTCTGGTTCTCCTTACAGGGTTCCAAGATTTTTCGTCGAGATGACCAACTTTGCCTTGTCCGACCGCTTCCGATACCTTTTGTAATGATTCGAGCTTTCGACATCTTCGCTAGAAGGAAATCGGCAAAGACAACACCTTGTTTCTTTGTAGACGCTTCCTTGATTCTGACAGATAGAATGGGTTCCGTCTACATGTCGTGATTGTCGGGGTCATTGAGCCTCTTGGGAATGTCAGGATGAAGTCCAAGTGCTCTCTCGATCAACAATTTTGTATATCTGATGTAGGGAATCTTTGAGCCAAGTTTGTTGAGAAATGACATCATGTCATCCCAAATCGGAGCTTCGATAGCGATGTGTTTTGTTGACCAATGCCTGCAATATTTGCAGCCCATGAGCTTAGGGTGCTCATAGCCGCCACGCACCAGTAAACACTTGGTGATAATCATGTAGAGAGTTCTCCATGGTTGAGGAATACTCTTAAGCTCTACGTGAGAATGCTTGGTGATTATTCCTCAGAGCCATTACGCCATAACCGATATTGATTAAGAATTGAGAGTGAGCTCTTCGCCAGAAAGTGTGGCATATAGTTTGGTTGGATCGACATCAGAATTAGGAGAATGTTCTTAAGTCTCAGTGTAATGGTGACTTGTTTGTGATTCAGAGTCACCATTACAGCAAGTATGTCCTTTGACCCTTTCCATAGTGTTCCGTAACTGTTGGATGTAGATCTCGTGAACCGCTGCAGAGTGTGAAAGCATGTTCTCGATACGGATGAGTCCTCTAATGTCAATAGCAATTAAACAAGAAGATTCTGAGCAAGTGAAGGTGTCAAAGTCAACACGGAGATTATTCTTTCCTATCTTCATTGGATAGCCATGAGGATAGATATCAGAATGGAGAGAACTTCAGTGCATCCATATTCATTTGTTCACCATGTCGATCCTAAATAACATTAGCCAAAAGAACCAACATATCGAAAGACATAATGTTAGTCAACAGATGGTCTTATTGTCTAGTTATTGAATGTACAATGAATGTTACGAGTCCTAAGTCACTTGTATATTCAATAGTCCAATTACGTGAAATGTTTCAGAGTTAGTTAACTTTTAAGTTTTAAAGTTTATGTTATCACTTATAGTTCACAACATATCAAACGATTTCAGTTTATTAGTGACATTTTAGGATTCATGATGATATGATTAGTTTATTTACAAGTTTGTACACGTAACAATTCATAACGAAGGTATGATCTCGACTTATGCGTAGGATTGGTAAAGTTATGCGCTGGAGACAGAATGATATATGCGAGGCGTAAACTTACGCTGTAGGGTCTTAACTTACGCGCGAAGAAGTGTTACGCTGAGGAAAAAGGGGACCTTATGCGTAGAGCTTTATGCGTAGGCATATATTAACCTACGCTGAAGGCTACTCGTAAGAGTTGACCTTATGCGTAGAGGTTCGCTACGCATATCCTTCACGTGATACGCCGTAGTCCCATATGTAGAACCTTGCGTGACGCCTACGCGAAGACTAATCTTACGCGATAACAAGCTACGCCGTAAGGTGATCCTTATGCGTAGATTAACACCAACCTTGATTCTGAATATTAAGTGTTGCAAGCCCAAATAAAGCATCACATCATCAATGATTAACACAGCATTCTTTTATGACGTAACAAAACACAATTGGACATTTTTCTAGTTATGCGAGAACCTCTTACGCCAGTAGTCTAAACCCTAATTCTACGCGTATGAAATCTAGCCATGGATTATGCACCAAAGTTTTTCTGGTATATCATAGATGTTATGAGAGCATGTAGACCAAGTTTTAACACTTTTATGCAAAGGAATCAAAAATACCCAATATTAGAACATTAAACCCTAATTCCTAATTCTGAATCAATTAAGGTTTCGGGGTGGTTATAAGGCATGGATATCATCAATTCATCATCACATAAGCATAACACAACAATCTTTTGACCAAAGCACTTCACATTCAAAATACCCAATTCGACTCATAAACCCTAATTTTCAAAAATCATCAATTCGTGTTTCTAGGTGGTTTTTGATGATTAAAATGATATCTTTAATGTATTTGAAACGTTTTGACATAATCCATTTAACCACAAACACACACATATTGATTGTGTGTTCTTACGCATAAGCGTAGAACACCTAATCACGCCAGATAAAACGCTTTTAGCCGTGGGATTTACATGAAATTCAAAACCTTCTCTTAAAAACATGTTGTAATCACAAAAACACTTACAAGATGAAGATCAAAAGCACGGTTTTCTTGAATCAATTCTAAGCGTAGGATGGTTTTAGGGTTTTTGTAATAAATGAGAAGTGTAAGTAGGTGGAGGATATTTTTATTCAAAATATCTTTAAGATTTAGACAGTTTTGGTCCCTCCACCTTTTCCTTTTTCAAACAAAGCCTTTAACTTCCATTTTGTTACCAAACGAAGATTTTAGGAAAGAAACTTGACGACACTCCCCTCGACTTGAGAAAATAATGAAAGGTTATTAATTAAAGTCCGAGGAGTGTCTTTGAACCGGGAAATGTACCACCATTTGTAAAAGATTCAACCGAGATATGATAACATGCAAGTACACAGTATGTTTTGAAGCAGCATTAGATTATTTTTTCCCCTCAACACTTGATCGAAAAATAATCAATTTTGAAAGATTAAGGTGTTGACGGAAGAAATGTACTTGCAATGTTGAAAGAAATATAGATTAGAAGAATATTTTTGTTGTTTTATCGGATTTTATATTTTTGTATTTTGTTTTTGAAAAGATATTTACAAAAGATGTTTTGGTGTTTGACAGGTTTTAAGACTGCTTTAAGAGGTCATCCAATTCCTCTTGAGTCAAACACCTCATACCAATTCGGTGGACCAACTCATTAAACCTAGCGGAAGGCAAGGCTTTGGTGAGCAGATCTCGCCAATTGGTATTCAAGCACTCCACAAAGTATAGTTCAACGGCACTACTGCTCCACGTGGTCCTTGATGAAATGATAGCGTAGATCGATGTGCTTTGATTTCGAAAGTGCTGAACCGAAGTTGCACGAGATGGCAATGGCACTCGATTGTCGCAGTACATCGATTCTGTCACCAAATAAGTAACCATAGTCTTTGAGTTGTGTTCTCATCCGATGACTTGAGCACAACACGGACATGGCTACATATTCGCTTCGTTGATGACAATGATGTACAATCCTCGCTTCTTTGATTGCCAAGACACCGCTTTCATCACCGAGAAATTGTAGTGCTCCCAAGTACTTTTCCTTGAGTCTAGGCATCCTCGCGCGGATCGGCCTCAAAAGCGATTAGTTCAAAACCGTAATCCTTCTGATACCAGATTCCCAAGTTAATGGTTCCCTTGATGTATCGGAGGATTCTTTTAGCCTCAGAGGGGTGGGTTTCAGTTGGTCGCGATCGATAACGGAGCATAGATAAACGGCAAAGACAATATCAGTGTCAAGTAGTCTGTTAGATACATGAGGACCCAATGATACTTCTGGTATTTGGTAGGGTCAACCACTTTCCCATGTAAATCGATCTAATTTCTTGGTATGAGCCATTGGTGTGGCATATGTCACAAAGTTGTCATTCCAAATTTGTTTAACAATTCAAGGGCATATTTGGATTGACTCAAGAAAATACCACGGGTGATTGATGAACTTGTAGTCCTAGAAAGAACGTAAGTTCACCCATCATGGACATTTCAAAATTTTTCTTCATTAGTTTTGCAAAAGCGATTGAAAACTTTTATGTGTAGACCCAAAAATGATGTCATCCACGTAAATTTGAACAATTAAGATGTGTGCCCCGTGATATTGTATAAAAAGAGTTGGGTCAACCGAGCCTTTGGTGAAATTATTGGCAATGAGGAAAGATGATAGCTTATCGCACCATGCCCGAGGGGCTTGTTTGAGACCATAAAGAGCTTTGTTCAGTTTGTAAACATGGTTCGAACTCGTGATCAACGAATCCATCCGGTTGGTCGACATAGACCGCTTTTTAAGTTTTCCATTGAGAAACGCCGCTTTGACATCCATCCGATAGACCGTCATATTCATATGAGCAATGCGAACGCGAAATATCCAACGTTTCAAGACGAGCAACCGAGCAAAAGATTCTTCAAAGTCTATTCCCTTCCCTCGACGATAACCCTTAGCAACTAGACGTGACTTGTTTCGATGACGCCCTTCAAAGATCCAATTTGTTTTTCCAAATCCATTTTAAACCAATGACGAGACTCGTTGGTCTTTCAACCAGTTCCCATACTTCAAGACGCTTGAATTGGTTGAGTTCTTCCTGCATGGATTCAATCCAGTTGTCTTTTGTCATTGCGCCTTTAATGTTTTTAGGTTCAGATTGGCGACATGTGAGTGCATAAATGCAATGTTCACCGCCTGTGAAGACGCTGTCGCAACGACCGGGTTGATTCGGGTTGCCAATAATGTTAGCCAGAGGATGGTCTTTGTCCATCTATGTGTGAGGGTTGATGTTGGTATACATTGTGCGATTCTCGAGGGTTCAAATGGTTTGTTGAAGATTCCGCGACATCCGTGCAAACGCCTCTCATTAGCAAACGGATTGAAGAACGATTGGATCAAAATCTGCAGGGGGGTATTTCATTCATCGTAATATCATCACCGTTCATCATTGTTGGAAGCGTGTGTTCAATCGTTGTGTTGAGTCAATCGTGTAGGTGCATCTTCAACAAGAGTTGTTGTAGCAGTGTATCGTATAGGAATATTATCGTTGTGCAGCGAAACAAATGGATACACCTCGAGCACGCTCATCAATATCGCCACGTAACGAGGAGCAAATAACCTTCCATTTGTTGACGAAGTTAGCCGAGGGCTTTCTTCACCGATGATGGGGTTGAGGGAAGTTTAAACGGTTGTGACCGGTTCTAAGTCGTTATACTCGTAGCCATTTCCGTGAGTGCATCGAAATGAGCATGAATCGTTTCCATTACCTCCTTAGTTCGACGATTCCAGATTCGAAACCTTTAGAATTGTCACAGTATCCAATAAAGACTCCAATATCAGATTTGCCTTTGAGCTTTCCAAAATCATCACGATCATTATTCGGATAGCAAAGGGATCCAAATACATGAAAGTGTTTGAGGTTCGGTTTATAGTTGGGGACAAGCTCGAAAGGTGTTTTGTTGTGACGTTTTGTGATCATAGAACGGTTTTGAGTATAGCATGCAAGAGATACAGCCCATAAGTAATCCGAAGTTTAGCATTGATTAACATTGTTCTTGCAGCCTTCCACTAACGCTCGGTTTCGCTCTTCAACAACCCGCTTTGTTCGTGTACGGCAATAGATGTTTGATACTGAATTCCCACTTTCTCATAGAAGTCACGAAGGGTTTTGTTAACAAATTCAGCCTTTGTCTGTTCGATGATTCGACGGCGGTAAGCTGCGGAGTCAACTCTGTATTTTTGTGAGAAAGGTGATGATCATTTGTGGAGCTTGGTCTTTGCTAAAAAGAAAGTAGACCCAAGTCCATCGTGAGTAGTCATCAACAATTACTAAGATGTAGCGCTTGCCATTGATCGTTTGCACACGCATCGGGCCACACAAATCCATGTGAAGAAGATGAAGCACATGCTAAGAGTTGTGTTCCACCTTTGAAGGAAAATGAGCACGAGTGCTTTTCCCTTGTTCACAAGCCGAGCAAAGGTGATCTTTTGAATACCGGAATCGTGGGAGTCCTTCAACTAGTTTGTGTCGAAAGCAAGTTGGTGATGGTTTGAAAGTTTAGATGTGAGAGACGACGGTGCCATAGCCGGGATTTTGTTGATGTTGCCTTTGAAAGTAAGCAAATGGGAGAAGAAGCAACCATGTCTTGCATAGAGATAGTGTAGAGACTAGAATTACGCGAGCCGCATATAAGGTCATTTCCTTGTAGATCACTTAATGAAACAAGTTTTCTCCCCAAAGCAACCTCCAAATCTCCATCACAAAATTGACCCATCAAAACAGAATTGTGACCGAGGCCTTGCACATAGTAAACCCTGCTAATTTCAATGTTCCCATTGACATAATCTCCGAGTCCATGATAGCGCGCTAAGGTGATCATTCCCTAACCTCGACAAAGGCCAATGAACTTTGCAATAAAGTTTGATAACAGCTTAAGATTGCTCCTGTCATGTGTCGAACATCCGCTATCAACAATCCAGAGAATGATCTCAGACACCTGCATTACACAATGACGCATCTAATGTGATGGAATAGAAGTAGATTTGGAACCCGAAATGTTAGAGGGTTCCATAGCAGCTATAGTGGATATGCACACATCAATAGCTTTAGGTATCCACTTAAATCCTAGTGTGTTATATAACCATTTCTGCCATCTATAACTACTCTTTTCTTTAGTCTTAGTGAATTCACTAGGTGGTACTACATTCCTAGGAGGTGAAACTGGAGCTACAGGGACAAAGAATGCTTCTTAGAATCTAAAGATGGCGGTCTACCAAGCAATCACTTAGAAAGATTAGTGGGCCTAGAGGTATTCCGATTCTTAAGATTCCTTAAACGAGAGATGATAGCTTTAGCAACACATTTATCATGACAATCGAATTCATACTTTTACGAAAAATATCACAAGATGCATTAGACTGAATATCAAAAGTACTTAACGGTTTAGCATTCGTTACATCACTATTTCTATTACATTTGCTAGACGCAATATCTATAGTGGAGGCAACGTATGTCTTATTCAGAGTCCTAGGGTGTTCTTCTACTTTAGCATTCTTGATTGATCTTTCCTTAGGTCGCAACTTCCTATTCTTCGATTGAGTGCTCCTAGGCATGGAAGTGCGGACGCTTGGAAAAGGCTCAACTATTCCTCGCTTTCAAGAGAAGGAAGCACGTAGCTACTTGTGATTTGGCAAGAGAGATTCTAGTGCATGAGTACTAAGTGTTACGGGGGCTAATCTCTTAATGATTGTTGGCGAAGTTGTTCATACTTTCCTAACATTCCTCTTAACTTGATGATAGTGTGAATCGATTTTGATTTTCGTGACCAACATTTCCAAAGAAAATGCATAACTTCCTTAGTGTGTGCAAGATAATGATCAAGTTCATTTGATGCTTCATCACGAGTCTTTTGAGTAAATCAAATATGACACCATATTCCTTTTAACTTTTACAAGTTCTTGTTCATATTTTGAGATTTGACACTTGAAAGACACGCTTTGATCATCCAGTTGCTCAATTTTAGAATCGTAAGGTTTTGCACGCGAATCGTTGATTTTGTGTTGATAAACAAGTTGTTGATCGTGAATATCTTTTTGACACCAATTAAGACGACGTGTTGCATTTGAAAGTTCGCTTGACAATCGCTTGTTTTCAACTCTTAAGGACTCGACCAAGCACATTATCGTTGTTCTCAACATTTACCAAAGAAGCAAAATAAAGATCACAGAGATATTATCAAATGCATATGACAACGAATTCAATAACACAAGATTTTGAACATCAGACGTATAACATCTTCCAAGAGTCGATCAACATCTTTTCTCAAGAGTTTCTTTTACGCTTAGTATTAGAAATAGATGTTTCGCTTTCTAAAACGCTTTTCATGACCCCAAGTTCCTTATGAAAATCCTTTTTCCAGGCAATTGCACAACTTTTCAAGTTTTTAACATTAGGTAAAAGATTTTTCTCGAAAAATGTCTTTGTTCTCGCCAGAGGCTTATTGAAAATGTTCAACTTTGATTTCTGATCGATATTCTATCTCATGTTGTAAAATTTTGAGGTCAGCCATGAAAATGTCAAAATATCGAAGAATTTTTCGATTTTCGGGTTGTGAGTTTACTTCACTAATGGAAGGTAAAGGACCATAAGTTTGTGCAAGGTCGCTTTGGGATTAACATTAGAAGACTCGTGTTTTGATGATAACCCTTGGTGTGTTGAAGAACTGCTGGTGTGACGAAAGTGACCGGTTTTGAATAATTAAAAGGTTTGTTGTAAACAACAGCTTTTAATTTTGATCGACTCGCCTTCTCGATCTAATTCCTCTTGACGATGATATTCAACAACATTCATAAATGTAATTATCAATTTTATATTGTGCAACCGAAACTTCGTGATTTGGTTTGAATGCATTGGTTGAAAGCTTAGGTTTGTAATCAGCAAGATTCGGTCCATATCCATTTGGATTTGGTTTTAAAGTAAACTTTTCAATGGTCGTGACCGACTCGCCATGTTTGTAAACAACAGCTTTTAAACTTTAAGTTTGTTTTGCAAGCCGATGATTTCTTCAAGATGATCATCTATTCGCTTTGTTGAATGCTTTTTGTATGCAGAGAATCGTTTTTGACAATTTAACAACTCAAATTTTAGCTTTTTGATTTTCCAAGGTGAGAGCGTAATTTGCTTTTTATGTTCATGTTTCAGCTTGTTCTATTTCGCATAACAAAGCATTCTTCGGCTGCTAGATCACGACTGCCGCTCTAAATATTTTTCGCTTTGATAAGATTTGGCAAAGGTCGCTTCAAAACCGCTTTCAATTTTCTTGAGTTTTGAAAAGTTGAGTTGCTTTTGTAAACATTCAAAATCCTTTGTTAACAAAGGCATTTTACTTTTCAAGTCCCGACATGTAATGCACATTCTTCCACTATGGTTTGTTGGTCTTGTATTAAACGAGCAAAACTGATGAGGCAAAAGTTTGGCGTGTTCAATGTGAGTCAAAACATGATCATTACTGAGATCCTCAAGTATAACCACGGAGTCAATTTGATTATCAAGGAAACCGTTTGGTCATCTTGATCGTCAAATATAACTACGGGTCTAGTTGAAAATCGCCGAATGAGATGTGGATCGACTCATTTTGAACATTCAGCCTTGCCGGATTCAGATGTTGGCGAGATATGAGATCGAGATAAATATGGTTTGTTCGGTACTGAGACAAGCCATCCGTCATACACCGGGCTCAGGTCACCTGTGTAACGCCGTGATATTAGCCATCAACATAATAAATGCATTGGCCCCAAGTCCTCCATATCATCATCCGAAGTCAAGATTTGCCATAAAGCTCGTTTTTGTCCGTGAGAGTTCCACCGCCTTCATCCTTAAGCCATAAGAAGAGCCTCTTTGAAATAAGCACTGCCCCTAGTCCTTGGCTTTGGGCATGCATTAGCCAGTGTCCCTTCTCATTGCAGTTGTAGCATCGAAGACCATTCAACCGATTTTGAGCATTACCTGCTCCACCACTTGAGCTCGTTGTTATTCCTACCCACAAGATTAAACCCTTGACCACCGCCCATCCGACGACCATAATCACGATTCGAACTTCAACACGCCCATTGTTCACAAATGCCTGAGTCCGTGTGTTAGATGAGGAACTATACATTGTTGGATTTGTTGGTGTAACGACCAAAAGCATTTGCTATCATCACAAATCCTTGTTGCAATGCTCAACGGATCGTTTCCTCAATCGCTTCACTGACATATGCTTGAGCATTGTTGTTGTATGGAACCAATTGATTTTGTTGAGGTTGTTGATGTGAAGGTGTGTTTGAAGCATTTGGTTGAGTTGCTGGTTGAGGAGAATAACCGTTTTGAGCATATAAGGCAAGTTGTTGTTGATTTTCCGGATGTGTTGGTGGAGCAATTTGAGCACGGAGAATCCTTTCCCGATCAACTTCCTTTTCATGAGGTTTCAAGTAATCGTACAACAATCCGTAGGTAGAATGATGCATGTTCTTCGCTTGACGGAGAAAAATGACATACTTCTCCCATTCAGAACCAAGACTACTTAGGAACTTAGTATTCACCGCAATTCTTGGCATGATGATGTTGTGTTTATCCAAATCATTGATGATGTCTCAAAATCGGTGATGATAAGACTCTAGTGTCTCTCCATGTTCAATCATGAAGTATTCATAAGCCAAGTAAATTTTGGATTCCAAATCTTCTTGATTGAGTACGGATCCTTCCATAAGAAGACGAATGTGATCCCACATTTTCTGCGTGCTTTTTGAGCATCAACACTATTAAGAATTGGGTTTGGTAACTGATGAGTGTTTAAATACTCCACATATTTTTGTACAATATAAACTCTAGAAATCATCCTAAAACACTCAAAAATGCATCAAAATGATAAAAATATCTCAAATCAGTGTTTTATGTGTTTTAAATGCAAAAATATCAAAATCAGATGAAAAACATATCAAATTTGCAAAATTGCGCTTTTTAGTCCCCAAGTTTCAAAAGTTGTAAAAATGTCCCTGAGCACAAATTTTCAAAAGAAAAGTCACCAAAGGTCCTTTTAAAATCAAAAGTTGTCAAATTTAGTCCTTTTGGTGAAAATATGAAAAGTTTGAGAAAATTACAAAATGGTCCTCCAAGTTTGAAAATTGGCAAAATGGCCCCTGGAAAATTGAAATTGTCAAGTTTGGTCCCCTTTACTTGAAACTTGTCACTTAGATCCCTTGGAATATCTTTTGCATGATTGATTGATTGGCCTTGATCTTCTGTGATTTTACAAAAGAAGTCCTTGACTTATGAGCCTTTACAAACCATTTGGACCCTTACCTAAACCTTGACCCTGCCATATAAGCATTTTGACCCTCCTTTTATTATTAACCAGCCAAACATGGTCAAATAATACACCTTCGCCAACTCATCTCCCTCTCCACTTGATCTCAGAAGAGCCCCAAGCACACTCAACCTCCCATCACCTTATCACAAACCTGCTCCCTCCTCCACTACATCCAAGACACATTTATTACTCCCCACCTCATCTCACTCAACCTTAACAGTCATAATCCCTTTCCCGCCAAATTGACAATTTGGCCAAAGTCACAAAAGTCACCCATAGGCCTCGAATTTGATGGGATTTAGTCGTGAGATGAAAGAGAAAGAGAAGGGGTATAAAAAGAAAGGAGAGAAAGAAGCAAGAAAAGGAGTAGCTAGTTTTATTGCTTTAAATGTCGCTTTTAAATAAATGTTTTAATTTAAGTTCAAATGTTGTAATCTAGTTTCTATGTATCACATTTGAGTGATAAAACCTTTGTAGTGTGCTTTTAATTACTTATCAAAGTTTTATATGTTCCATTTTCCGGTTACTGTTGAATTCCAGCTTATTTTCTCGTTGAACAAGCTTCCATTAGCTTCATTGTGTTTAAACAAGCTATTTAAGCTTTATATAGCCTTTGATAAGCTTGTGATTTATTTTCAAGTAATTTTGTGAAAAAGTCAACAAAAGTCACTGTGAGCTCAAAAGTAGAATGGAAGCCGATAATGGTGCACAGAGGTTTATTTGGGTTGGAGTAAAATAGATTAGCATAGATGGGTTTGTTTTGGTCCGCAATATCACTGAGTTCATGTGAGTTGTTAGTTTCTCTTTTTCAAAATTTCAAGTCATTTGCATTTTATGGTTGTTTATGTATCTGTGGTTATATATCAAGTTAAAACTTGTTTAGATAGTTTTATTTAGGTCATTTGACTCGCTTGATCATTCTTACAAGTTGGCTTAGTGTTTAGTTCATTTTAATTACAAACAAAGATGCTTAAAGGGGTGTTTGATTTGGTCAGCATTAACCGTCCCGAGACCTAAGCAAAGGGATAAAACTTTTGGTGTTATGTTTGTTTAGCTAAAGTGAGTTCATCTCGCTCTTTTAACTTAAGCCCACAAAGCTCAAAAGTCAATTTCACTTATAATCTGTCTCAACATGCCTACTGTTGGAATTTTTACAATTCAAAAGCTTGTTTCATGTTCAAAATCCATAGATATATACTGCAGTAGTCTTATTTCATGTATTCATATCATTCACCCATAAATTAGTTTCAAAATCCATTTTAGTCAACTTTCCAAGTTATTCATTAAAAGTCAAAACTCAAAACCTTTTTGGGTCGATAGGAGGAATTTTCTTGAGTCATTTGAGCCAAGTTCAATAAAATTGTAGGTTTAGAAAGCCCTACTGGTCTATTTTATATCTATTTTTAGTATAATTTTGTGATTTTTGTATAAGCTTCAAAATGCTTCTCAATAAGCTCTTAAGGTTCTGCCCACTGAACTCATGACACCGAAGTTTCTCAGTTCTTGCAACTGTGCAATGGGCTCATTTGAGCTTTTCCAAGTCTGAGTTTTGGGATTTAGCTAGTCACCCAGGTCATCTTTAGGTCCCCATAATTTGTTTTTAGTATCTAGCTTATTTGGTAGCTTATTCATAGGCCGCAAGTTGCCCCCAAATAATCAATTTTACTTTTATGCTCTTACATCAATTTCGCTTCTAGATTGCTATTCAGAGGTTCAAGCTTGTTGTTACTCATTGAATTTTGGTTATTTTAGCTTATGATAGCTTCCTTAATTGGTGGCTTTTGGACTCCATTTGCTTGTTTAAGTGCTTATTTCAATAAGCACTTCCAAATCAGTTGCATATTCTTGCACTTAACCTCCTGTTTTTCTATTTTTCCTTTATTCCTTATATTATTTTAGTCTTTCCTGAAATTTTAGATTTTCTAAGTTGTTTTGCTATTTTTCTTAATTTAAATTAGTTTTAAGCATTTTTAATTAGCTTTTAATACAAAAAATTAAGAAAAGGTTCAAAAAATAATTTTTCATTTTTATTAAGTTAAGATAAATATAAAAGTCATAAAAAGTATTTTTCCATAATTTTCTTAGTTTAAAAAGTATTTTTTTAGCATTTTAATTAGTTTTAAATAGTTTTTAATTAATAATAAATATATAAAAAGTCTAAAAAATATATTTTCAGTTTTAAAATTAGTTTTATCAAATTTAGATTTTTCAAAATCTTAATTTTATTTTTCTAGTCTTATTTCATATTTTCTTTTATTTTAGAGTATTATTAAATAGTTTAAAATAGTTTTTATTTAATAATAATTATATAAATAGTCATAAAAATAATTTTTCTTTTCTAATAATTTTCTAGTATAATTAGGATTGTAAAAATGTATTTTCTATATCCATAGGTATTTTCCTTCTTTATTTTCACGCTTTATTTTGTAATGCTAACGTAGTTTTTAATTTAAACGTAAGTTTTAGGTTTTAAACGTTCATCACTTTTAAATATAGTGATAGCGTTTATTTAATATCTTTTATCTTTTTAATTTTCTTAATTTGTATTTAAGTCGCTATTTATTTATAAACCTTTTTCAGTAGTGTAATTATTCATCAAAACTTTTATCGATCACTATCCTTAGTGATCATTCTATCGTCTGATCTAGTGTTTGCACACCATTGAGTCTCCGTGGGACTTAACGAATTCGAATTCACTATATTCTCCTGGACTTCATTGTATTTGTGTTTTAAGCTGTTTTAAGTTTTATCATTTGGCCATTCACAAGTGGCCGGTTATGTGAGGTAGCTTGACTGCTTTCAAAGACAGATCAAATTTTTGGCCACGGAGACTTTAGCGTGTGTTAAGCCATTTTCAGATCCACTCTTGCACATATCCCATCCTTTGTAAAAAATTTTTGTAAAGTTATAAGAAAATCAAAAAGTTCATTAACACTTTTCCTAAAGTGTTATCAACCCAAAACATTTTCATTCTTTTTGTTTTGCAAAGATATTTTTTCAAAAAAAATCCAAAAATATCCATCTTTACCCTCTCTCGCACTGTTTAATTCTCCATTCCTTACCCTCTAACTGTTTAATTCTTCATCTCTTATCCTCTTATCCGTTTAATTTCTATGTCATGGTTTTCGACATGTTCCTCGTGTGGAGGTCCATTTAATCTGGAAATTGTCGGCGATGTACCAATGTGGGTTTCGAGACAATTTGTCGGTAATCCCGATCCCATTTCAAATGAAACACCCGATTTTTCCTACCTACCTACACACCCCAATACGAATCCTACTCATGCGAGTTTTGTAGGAATGATTCTCATTACGGTTTTGATTGTCCACCACGGGTCCCGCTTGTCTATGAGCCGGAACCGTTACAATCAACTTTGGTGAAAGTTATTTTCCCAATTATCTCTCGTTGTGAGAATTGGGGGGTCCTCATGCGACTTTTGAATGTCAACCGATGAATCGAATTTTCACAATTCCATTCTCCTGGTTTGACAATTTCCAATCCCCACGTATTCCATCATCATCGATTCGGAGCCTTCACAGATTTCAATGATTACGAGGAGTGTAATCTTCCGCAAAGTTCTCAAGAATACGCATTCGAAAAGAAACTACAAATGAAAAGAATGGTGTGTAAGCTTCAACAGATGAATATCAGAATCAGATATGATGACGATGATGATGAGGATAGTATTCAAATGAAGGAATATTATGAGAACGACGAGGAGAGTGTTACTCAATTGAACGATCTTATTTCTCAACTCCTCAGTCTATATCACACCTATCTTACCTATAATTGCTTCCAGACTTTCATAATGGGGGACGAGCCTCTTAGCACTATTCCGAAATGGAATCGCTAGTGTTGAGAGCCCTGTTCCAATCCCAAGTGAGTCCGAGGTTATCTCCGGTAATATGTGTGATGAGCCTCTTAATGGTGATTCTTCTCCTCCTCTTGACATTCCATATGATCATGTCGAGATGTTCTCCATTCTCGACAACGATTGTATTTCGTTTGACGATTCTTTATCCTATGGAGACATCGACATGTCAGGAGCTACCTTCCGAGCTAGTTAGCTTAGAAGATGTGAGAGATTCTAATGATCTTGAAATTAAGGATGAGGTACTTCGTGAACAATTGTTCAATATAAATCTCCTCGTTTCTAAGATCGAATCATTTTGTGCTAAACCAGCTTCATCTCCTATCCCCGTTGTGGATAGTGACTCTACATTGGACAAGCCGAAACATCTCCTCAACTTGAGGCTTTTTCCAATGATTTCTTCATGAAGAGTTCTCCGGTGAACTCTCTCTCATGACATTATCCCTCCGAATATGATCATTTCTATTTTGATCTTGAGGATGATATTGGCTCGGAGGAAGATATACTCTATCATAAGAGTTTGCTTATTGATGATACTACCTTCACCCTTCCTCCCGATATGTCAACATTTGAGGATGAAGAATGGATCTTGATTGTTATCAACATCTTTCTCCCATTCCTCACATATGATGTGACTTCTCTTCTCTTCTTCACCTCTGGAGTGAGGACACTATCTTTGATCCCGGATTTTCATTTATCATCGTATCGGCCCTGCCTATCTATATCTCATCGGTGTGGAACTTTCGCGTGCTTCAATGTTTGTCCAAACATCTTGAATGAAAGTCCGATGGAGATTGTTTCTTCCACTTTGCTTCCCATGAACAAATGAATACGGGTCGAGTCAAGCTAGCTTAATTCTGGAATCAAAAAAAAGAGCACGCCATATGGATTTTCACCCATATTTCTGACTTCTTTCTATTTTCTACCACCCTAGTGGGTTCCCACATGTAAAAAAAAAAAATCTCTTTCAAATAATGGCCGTAATATTTTACGTTTTGTTTCGGCATAACCCCAGTACTTTGAATATTGAGGGTTCATTTCTTTAAAGGGGGAATTCTCACGAATTTATCATATAATTATCCCAATTCCCCGTTTTGGCCAATTTTTTTGAGTAAGTGTTCTACACTTACTCATTTGGTTATCAACCGCCTGTCTCTGTAAGACAAAAGGATTGGCTAATCCAGAGCAAACGCTCTTGTAAAGATTTCTCAAATCCGTTTATATGGCTTGCAATTTGCCCAAAATTGTATGGTTCTCAACTCACCATACCTTAAAAAGTGAAGAGTTGGCTAGCCCGCAAGATTATGGCTTGTGGTAAAGGCAAAGGGAAAACCATAATTGGTAACCAACTCACCAAAGATAATATTGATAATTTATCTAAGAGTTGGCTAGTCCGAAGGGCACGCTTCGGTAAAGACAAAATCAAACTGTTGAAAGCTGTGGTTTGCTCAAAATCACATGGTTATCGGTGTTCCATGGTTCTTACTTGAACTGAAACATTTGGCTACTCCGTATAATGGCTTTTGTAAAGAGATTAAAATCCATTATGTTTACTCAAATCATTGCTAGGGACTAGCAATATCTTAGTGTGGGGGATTGATTAGTGTCTAAATACTCATCATTTTTGTACAATATAAACCAAAATCATCCAAAAACACTCATAAATGCATCAAAATGATGAAAATATCACAAATCAGTGTTTTATGTGTTTTAAATGCAAAATATCAAAATCAGATGAAAAACGTATCAAATTTGCAAAAATTGCGCTTTTAGTCCCCAAGTTTCAAAAGTTGTCAAAAATGTCCCGAGCACAAAATTTCAAAAGTAAAGTCACCAAAGGTCCTTTTAAAATCAAAAGTTGTCAAATTTAGTCCTTTGGTGAAAAATATGAAAAGTTTGAGAAATTACAAAAATGGTCCTCCAAGTTTGAAAATTGGCAAAATGGCCCCGGAAATTGAAATTGTCGAGTTTGGTCCCTGTACTTTTGAAACTTGTCACTTGTGATCCCTTGGAATATCTTTGCATGATTGACAGGATTGACCCTTGATCTTTCAGATTTTACAAAAGAAGTCCTTGTACTTATGAGCCTTTACAAACCATTTGGACCCTTACCAAACCTTGACCCTCGCCATATAAGCATTTTGACCTCCTTTTATTATTAACAGTCAAACACTGGTCAAATAATACACCTTTTGGCCAACTCATCTCCCTCTCCACTTGATCTCTCAAAGAGCCTCAGACACTCAACCTCCCCATCACCTTATCACAAACCTGCCTCCCCCTCCTCCACACTACATCCAAGACACATTTATTACTCCCCACCTCATCTCACTCAACCCCAACATGTCATAATCCCTTTCCCGCCAAAATTGACAATTTGGCCAAAGTCACAAAAAGTCACCCATAGGCTCTGAATTTGATGGGATTTAGTAGAGATGAAAGAGAAGAGAATGGGTATAAAAGAAAGGAGAAAGAAGCAAGAAAAGGAGTAGCTAGTTTTATTTATTTTCTTTAAATGTCGTTTTTAAATTAAATGTTTTAATTTAAGTTCAAATGTTGTAATCTAGTTTCTATGTATCACATTTGAGTGATAAAACCTTTGTATGTGCTTTTAATACTTATCAAAGTTTTTATATAAGTTCAATTTTCGAGATTCTTTATTGAAATTCGAGTTTTATTTTACTATTGAACAAGCTTCCATTAGCTTCATTGTAAGCTTAAACAAGCTTACTTAAGCTTTATATAGCCTTTGATAAGCTTGTGATTTATTTTCAAATAATTTTTGTGAAAAAGTCAACAAAAGTCAACGGGAGCTCAAAAGTAGAATGGAAGGCTGATAATAAGGTGCTGCGAGAAGTTTTATTTGGGTTGGAGTAAAATAGATTAGCATAGGTGGGTTGTTTTGGTGCAATATCAATTTGGAGTTCATGTGAGTTAGTTTCTCTTTTCAAATTTCAAGTCATTTGCATTTTATAGTTGTTTATGTATACATGGTTATATACTATTAAAACTTGTTTAGATAGTTGTATTTAGGTCATTTGGACTCAGTTGGATCATTCTTACAAGTTGGCTTAGTGTTTAGTTCATTTTAATTACAAAACGGTAATGCAAAGGGGTGTTTGATTTGGGCTGTGTCAGGGAACCTAGCGATGGATAAAACTTTTGGTGTTATGTTTGTTTTAGCTAAGGAAGAGTGAGTTCATTCTGTCTTTAACTTAAGCCCTGAAAGCAAAAGTCAATTTCACTTATAATATGTCTCAACATGCCTCTTTGTTGGAATTTTTACAATTCAAAAGCTTGTTTCATGTTCAAAATCCATAGATATATATTGCAGTAGTGTTATTTCATGTATTCATATCATTATATGTCCTTAAATCATGATCAAAATCCATTTTAGTCAACTTTCCAAGTTTTTCATCAAAAGTCAAAATCCACGAAAACTGTTTTTTGGTGAGATAGGAGGAATTTTCTTGGAGTCATTTTACGAGCCAAGTTCAATAAAATTGTAGGTTTAGAAAGCCCTCTCTGGTCTATTTCCTTATATCTATTTTAGTATAATTTTGTGATTTTTGTATAAGCTTCAAAATGCTTCAAATAAGCTCTTAAGTGCCACTGCTCCTTTGAAACTCGGTTGACCTTGAGTTTCTGGGTTCTCTTACATTTGGTACGGGGCTCATTGAGCTTGTCCAGTCTGAGTTTTGGGATTTAGCTATTCACCCAGGTCATCTTTAGGTTCCCATAATTTGTTTTTAGTATCTAGCTTATTTGGTAGCTTATTCATGGCAAGAACAATTGCCCCGTCCCTTTGTTTTTAGCTTATAGCTCTTACATCAATTCTATTCTAGATTGCTATTCAGAGGTTCAAGCTTTTTTTTTACTCATGCATTTTGGTTATTTTAGCTTATGATAGCTTCCTTATCAGTTTGGTGGCTTTTGGACTCCATTTGCTTGTTTAAGTGCTTATTTCAATAAGCACTTCAAATCATTACATATTCTTGCACTTAACCTCCTGTTTTTCTATTTTTCCTTTATTCCTTATATTATTTTAGTCTTTTCCTGAAATTTTTAGATTTTTCTAAGTTGTTTTGCTATTTTTCTTAATTTAAATTAGTTTTTAAGCATTTTTAATTAGCTTTTAATACAAAAATTAAGAAAGGTTCAAAAAAAATAATTTTTCATTTTTATTAAGTTAAGATAAATGTAAAAGTCATAAAAGTATTTTTCCATAATTTTCTTAGTTTAAAAAGTATTTTTTAGCATTTTAATTAGTTTTAAATAGTTTTTAATTAATAATAAATATATAAAAAGTCTAAAAATTATATTTTCAGTTTTAAAATTAGTTTTATCAAATTTTAGATTTTTCTAAATCTTAATTTTATTTTTCTAGTCTTATTTCATATTTTCTTTTATTTTAGAGTATTATTAAATAGTTTAAAATAGTTTTTATTTAATAATAATTATATAAATAGTCATAAAAATAATTTTTCTTTTCTAATAATTTTCTAGTATAATAGGATTGTAAAATGTATTTTCTATATCCATAGGTATTTTTCCTTCTTTATTTTCACGTTTTATTTTGTGCGTTAGCGTAGTTTTTAATTTAAGCGTAAGTTTTGGGTTTTAAGCGTTCATCACTTTAAATATAGTGATAAGCGTTTATTTAATATCTTTATCTTTTTATTTTCTTAATTTGTATTTAAGTAAGCTGTTATTTATTTATAAACCTTTTTGATAGTGTAATTATTCATCAAAACTTTTATCGATCACTATCCTTAGTGATCATTCTATCGTCTGATCTAGTGTTTTGCACACCATTGAGTCTCCGTGGGACTTAACGACCCGAGAATTCACTATATTCTCCTGGACTTCATTGCATTTGTGTTTTAAGCGGTTTTAAGCTTCTACGGTCGGCCATTCCACAGTGGCGGTTTTGTGTGAGTAGCTTGGACATTTTCGACCTGAGATCAGTAATCCTAAAAGGATGTATTCCATGGCAACTCATGACTTCATAGTGTAGAAGTTCTTGAGGATTCAAGTTACGCCTTGATAGCAATGTTTGTTTGTTCATCTCTTGGTGGAATGGCATTTGGATCTCAGGGTACAATGATAGTAGGCATCTCAAATGGACCTTCTAAGATAACCTTCTTTAAGAACTTTCCATGTGGCTTCTTTAGATCACAAAACCTAAAGAACCTTATCACCCATTGATCGGAGTTTCACAGGTGAGCATCGGAGTCTATCAAGTGATCCAGACTCATGAATTGATTGTTGGCTGCTTAAAGCTTCACACATCTTTGCAAACCAAGTGGGATCCTTCATAGTGTTCCTTGATGGATGTTGATTGAATTCATTTGTTATGCGGTTGAACTTGAAGACTTGGTGGTGGTTGAACCATTTGAGGTTGTGGATTTCACGGCAAGTTGTGGGTATATTTGTTGATTAAATTGTTGTTGATAAATTGCTTGTTGTTGATTCCATTGCTAATTTTGTGGACTTAGTTGTTGTTGTTGTTGAGGATAAGTGTAAGGGAAATAGTTAGAGTATGGTGGTTGTGACATGTTGATAAACTTGTGTTGGTAAAATGGATCTTTGTAGTCGAATGAACCTTTGTTGATGAAGTGTCCTTAGGCGTGAGAAATCACATAACCAAGTAGCATGGCGTAAAAACACCAAAGTTACGCTAACAATTAAGAGTTACGTAGGTTTTAGCTTCGGCATTAGCGAGGAAAAATCTAAATTTATCGTAGACAACAAAGTTAGTCGTAGAAACTTAGGCGTAGGATTTAGCTTATGCGTAAGACAAGGCTTAGGCGTAAAGAAAATCTTGGCGTAGGGATTTCTGCGTTAAAGTTGAACTTACGCGTAATTTTAGGGTTTTATCCCAAATGATCTTTTACACTATCACGGTGCAAAAGATATCCAAAGTCGACGTATTTTCGGACTTATCCAAGTAAGAAAACACGGAATAAACCACGAAAATGAAGATCAAACCAAGGAAACTTCGCAGCGTAGAAATAGGGTTTTCATACGGCGTGAGTTTACTCATAAAAGTGATTTTGCCCAAATATGTTTCTAAACCAGTTTTGTGTGATGAAATAGCTTCAATAACACCAAAAGACACAAAAGTGTGGAACTTGATGGACCAAAGCCTCTAAAACAGTTATGCGTAGGATGATACACACGTTCAAAAACAAGCTTAAAACTGATATTCACGCATAAAGTTTCAAACTTTTTGCCAAAAACTTAAACTTTAACACTTAATAACCTTGAAAGTACAAGAATCTTGGATTGTAACATGTAAAATGAAAGCTTTAAGCTATGAAAGATTGAGTACGAAACCTTACACGATACCATAAAACTTCAAAAAAAAAACGAGTTCACCCAACTATTTGGCGATTGATACCACTGTTAGGTCACTAGTTTTACAACACAAGCTTACTAGAAAGAGACAAAGAGAAGATGAACAAGACACAATACCAAACACTATGCGTAGATATATTAGACCGGTTATGAATATGCAAGTGAAAGAGAGAATGAATTGAACAACCAACCCTCAAATGAGGGTTTACAAGATTATTTATAGGAGGGAAGCTAGGGCAACACTCCTAGTTCCCATCCTTTCTTATGTGGGCTTGGGCCTAAGCTTATGGGCCTTCACATAAGCTTGACCTTAAACAAACATAAAGGCCATAATAAAGCTACCTATTACATATGAAATATAAATACTTGAAATCCTGTTTAGGAGTGATTCCAACAAGGAGAGTATCTGATCACGGAATATGATCAAGAAGATGCAACACCTTGAAATACTAGCCAACTTCAAGAAGAGCTGAAAGCTTAGGCGCTCCTCCTGAAGTTGTTCCCATTCGTAGGTCTGAAAGGACTATACGTGCACCTGACCGTCTATGTCTTAACGTGAGGTGGAGGAAAATATAGTTGGGGATCTTAATGAACCGCCAACTATAAGGTCGCCATGGTGATCCACGAAAAGGATAAATGGCAGATTGCTATGAATGGGGAAATGCAATACATGAAGGATAATGATGTTTGGATTGAAGTTGACCTTCCTCCCAATGCTAAAGTCGTTGGAAGTAAGTGGATCTTCAAAAAGAAAACTGACATGGATGGCAATATACACACCTACAAGGCTCGTCTAGTGGCTAAAGGTTTTACTCAAACCTATGGCATTGATTACGAGGAGACATTTTCTCTGTGAGCGGACATAAGAGCTATTAGGATTCTCATAGCTATAGTTGCACACTATGACTATGAGATTTGGCAAATGGATGTCAAACCGCTTTTAGAATGGTCGTCTAGATGAAGACATTTATATGGCACAGCCGGAGGGGTTTGTGAATCCATTATTTCCTAACCGTGCATGCAAGCTTAAGAGGTCCATTTATGGACTGAAGCAAGCATCAAGGCAATGGAATAAAAGATTCGATGGAGAAATCAAAAGTTTTGGATTTACTCAGAATCTTGATGAGCCATGTGTATATCACAAAGCTAGTGGGACTCATGTTACTTTCCTTGTTATGTATGTCGATGACATATTAATCATGGGAAATCATATACCAAGTCTGAATGAGGTGAAAGCCTATCTTGGTAAATGTTTTTCGATGAAGGACTTAGGGAAGCAGATATATACTTGGAATCAAGATCTGAGGATAGATCAAAGCGGCTAATTGGTTTAAGCCAAAGTGCTTACATTGACAAAATATTGAAGAAATTCAATATGCAAAATTTTAAGAAGGGATTTTTGCCGATGCAAGTAAATCATGGTTTGAGCGACCAAGGTGTGCTTCAACACCGAGGTGGCGCGTATGAAGAAAGTTCCTTATGCTTGGTGTAGGATCTATCATGTATGCGGTGCGATGCACAAGGCTTGATGTGGCGTTTGCTCAAAACTTGACGGTCGGTATCAGCGGAATCGTGAAATTCATCGGGCTGGCTGTTAAACATATTCTCAAGTACCTTAGGGTTACAAGAGATATGTTCATAGTGTATGGGGAAATCGAAGCGAAGCTATGCATTACAGTTCTGCGATGCATCTGGAAGTGTGACAATGATGATACGAAGTCTCAGACGGGTTACATATTTGTCATCAATGGAGGTGCTTGTGGATTGGAAGAGTAAGAAGAACAACACTTGCGATGTCGCTACTGAAAGTGAGTACATAGCGGCGTCTGAGGTGCCATGGAGGTGTTTGGAAAAGGAAGTTTGTTTCAGGGCTTGGTGTTATGCCGTCGATTGAAAATCCTATTAAAGTATATTGTGACAATTTGCTGCAATTACTTTTCCCATGAACCAGAGTCATGAAGGGCACAGACACTATCTAGACAATATCACTATAATGCGAGAACAAGTCGAGATAGGTGAAATTGAGTTGCTCAAAGTTCACAGATGATAACCTAGCGATCCTTTAACAAAGGCCTTACCTGGTGAAAAACTTAATCATTTGTCTGATAAGTTTGGACTTCGTTTAGCTAGTAGTTTCATGCCCATCTGTGACTAAGTATTTTAGATAAAATGATATTGTAAACATTATTATTGAAATGAAATAAAGTATTTTGTTATGTTTATTATTCATTTATTATGATGTTATCCTATATTTGCATGTTTAAATCCTTGAATAACTTAAGTTATTATAAATAGTCCGTTGTCAATCAATAACATGGGAATGATATTGAAATTAAGACAAATCCGAGTATTAGTTAGAATATACTTGAAAGTATATTGATGTGTAGCATGACTAATTTAAGATGATATTCAATGAATTGAGTATAGGACTTATCTCACCTACATGATGATACTTTATGGATCTTAGTCATTAAGTACATCATGAATATTTATCCTCGACTTGAGATACCGAGATATGTCATGGATGTAGTGCATTTTGTGAAGCAATCTAACGCTATAAATGTGGTAGTTATAAGGGTTGTTTTCAGAAGTGTTGCGAAATCTATGAATCATGCTTGTAGTCAAAATAGGATTTGTTTCCTTCAAATTTATTTTGAAGTATAATATCTTGATGGGCCCTCGTAGGGTTGTTAAGATGTTTGCATGGCCATACCCAAGGTCTTACGGAATATGTTCGAAGAATTGGTAATCTTTATCAATCACATAAAGTGAGAAACAGAATAGTTAATTAAGAAATGAGTGAGATCCATATTCTTATTAACATGGTATTAAAAACAAAATGATGAATATGATGATGAATCATCGAAACTTGGTTTTCTCGAGAAAACCATACACGAGTTATACAGGGGCATTGGCGTGTTGCTAGACGCTAACCAATGTCATTACAAGTTTTGTAAACATATCTAAGTGGAATTTGTTGGAAATGTATATATTTATAAATACGTGAATGTCGGATTCGAACTTCGTGACCACGGGATTACACACATTAGCGAATGAGAATTAAAGTTAAATAATTAATGTTAATGTTTACAATTAATTATTGCACATAAAGTCCATCTAACGATCGTTAAGTATTTAACGGAAAATAACTAACGACCGTTAAATGTAAAGAGAATGACTTGTAGTGTAAAATCTTAAAAAGGAAAAGATTCGGGTATCCCTTGGGGGCATGATATGGTCGGCCATAGGGGGGGTTTACACAACCCAAAACCCTAACTTGTTCCCAAATATTTGTATCCACTATATATACAAAGGTTAGGGTTTAGGGTTTTTCATACTTTGTGCATTGAATTAACCCTAGATCTCTCTCTCTTCCTCTCTTGCTCATCTTCGGCCGAACCCCCCTCCAAAGGGTGTTTTGGTTTTGTTTTTCATAAAACAAGGACTTGTGTTAGATCTAGCAATCGCTTGATTCGTTGGTTAATTCGTGTGTACAAAGCGTGGTTGTAAGACACTATTCTTTACCTATTGGTTTGAGTTGTAAAAGCGGTAAGGACAACTCTTTAAACCACTTCATCTGTTTTGTTCAAAGAGATCGATATTTGCAAGAGGTATGTTACGCTTTCAATTCAGTTAATTATTTATTTATTATGATCTAAGTCTTCCGATGTGTACTATGTGGTGTCTACATATTTTATTGTATGTCATGTATTATAAACTCAATATAATTATCAAAAATAATTAAAAGATTAAAACAAATTCAAAGATAGTTTGATGTAAAGGAATTTGATACCACAACTGGATTGGGACCTATAATAATTATTTGACGTTCTATTAAAATGAAAGTTTAGTGTATTGTTGGTCAACATAGTATTTTTCAAGTTAATCAGGTTTATTTTATGTTAAAATTGAGTACTCAATCTTATAGATTTTGTTATAAACCGGATCAATTTTAGTCGATCAGGACTCTTTCGAAACCACAAACTAGAATTTAAAACCTTATGATTAAGGTAGGTTTACCTAAAATTACCATGGTAATCGCCAAACATCTAAACAGTAAAACTCGTCTCATTTCATTGATAATTTAACTTATGTTAATCTCATATCTGAACATATAAAACTTTGTCTACATGATAGAATTTGGGTTATATTATTACGTTTTTATATAACAAAAATGTTCACATACTACAATAAGAATGTCTGGTGCATCTAGAAGGTATATTTTTCTATTATACTTGAAGCATCCTTTAGGCTGGGCTCAATCACGACCTCAACATCGGTTGGGCAACCAAAATTTGTAACGATGGCCGATGTTTACATCGGTCAAGTGGGATGTGGGTGTCGGTCGACACATCGGTCGAGGAACAAAAATCAATATCGGGCTAATTTTCAACCGATATTCCAAACGTTCCATTTCCACTTGATTTGCCCTTTTCCACTTTATTTGACCGTTGCTATTAAAAAACAAAAAACTTCTAACTCAAACACATTTCTAAAACACACAATTTCAATCAACCATTCTAACGAAATACCCACGAAACACAATCTTTAATATGTCGTTCGAGCTTTTATTCGGTTCTTCTTCGTCTTCCGACGATGAAGAAGTTTTTAGTGAGTTTGTGGAGTTTGCGATTTTGCTTTGAAGGCTTACAAAGCATCACGACCAAAAGTTCGACGAAGGTACATACGTAGGGATCATGAGGGTGCTCATAATCGTTTAGTGGCGGCATACTTCTCCGAAAACTCGCAGTTCGTTAAATCGCAAGAAACATTCCGTTCGGCGGTCCGTATGAGCCGAGAACTATTCACAGAAATTGTTCGAGAGGTAACCGATCACTCTACTTATTTTCGACAAACTCTTGATGCTAGGGGTGTACCTAGTATTAGCCCATTGGTCAAGCGTCTTTGCGCCATTCGTCAATTGGGATCTGGCGGCCGTTCTCGATTCTCTTGACGAGAATCGGCACTGGTGCAACAACATCCCGTGAGTGTCTTCGTAAGTTTTGCGAGGTTATCATGGAGTTATATGATCGTTTGACACAAGCGGTGGCGATATGTCATACATGGTTCGAAGATGAGTAACACCAAGATCATGATCCCTTAAGAACGCATGAGGAATCGTTGGTGGTTACTCACGGAGCTAATGGACTCATTAGCTCATCAAAACTTAAAATCTAATTTGGTCGAACACATTTGGAGAAATCGTCGAGATCATGTCATTGAAGTGAATCAAGTCGATAGTGACGATGACGATGAGGAAGACGATGAAGATTTTTTGTAATGTTTTAACGTTATTTTAATAAGTTACGTAATGTTTTTAATGTTTATTTGAATTTCGTCTGCATTGTTTTTAATTTTAATGAATTTTAAATTTGTTGTTTAAAATGTTTGAATTAAAAAAAAATAATAAAAATAAATAAAAATAAAGGTCGGTCATCAACTTTGGCATCCGGGTTATGTCGACGCTGTTAGAGAAAGTTGGCGGTGGCACGGGAATTGTCACGCGTACTAACTTTATGGTGAATTTACAAAAAGTTTCCACGAAAACTATAAAAGTTTTGGTGATCGGCCATAAATATAAGTAATAAAATATAAAATGTTTTACGGAGTATATCATGTTGTTTCATGTTGAGTAAGGATCAAATAAGAAATAAAAGTAAAATGAGAAATATGAGAAATAACCACATTGCATAAATGTACCGCATTTATATGCACCTACAAAAAGAGATGCATCTTCCATGAAATTCTTCTTCTTCATTTAAATGTGGTGAAAACATTTCTCATTCTTCTATTTTTATTTTCTTCTTAGTGGATCAATTCCCGTTTCATGTTTAGTTTCTAAATTTCTGTTTTTCATGTTTGTTTAATAGGGCCTGGGCCGTGAAAATCTTGAGCCCAACAATATGGTACATCGCCTATATGTGCCTAGTATATATGGATGTCTTTTAAAGGCAATCATATAAAAAAATCAACGTTTATTCAATCTCGTCTTTCGCGAGATATAAAGGAGGTGAGAAATAGACAACTTTATCTTTACCTAAAGATAGAGAGGGTTTTTCAACTGATCCAACCCTACTATATTTAAGATTAGCAAGATCCTAGAGATAATAATAACATTAGCAATGACTCCTAATCGACCCTGAACAAAGCTACAAGTCTACAAGACTCATGCAGTTACAATAACGAGAATCCAACAATCCATAGAACAAAATGCACCATCCAAACCACAAGAAATGCACCAGTGCTTTCAAAGTTGTGACTGCACTTGTTACAGGAAATGTTTTTCAATTTACTCTTCTAAGCTAAGTATGATGGCAATTTCTGATTCGAAACGGAACGCAACCTAGAACTGACATGACACCAACATAAATACATATCAACAAAGAGAGAAAATCACTTTCGGGTGAAGTGTGTTGGTTCTGTTTGTCAAGAACTTTCTAGTTTCTACAAACATGTGAAAAGAAGGAAAGAATGAAACATAAAGATATAATGGAATTTTTTCAATCTTTAATTGTATGTTTGGATAATGGCTGTTTACAAAGTAAAATACAAAAATTTTGGGGGGGGTTGTTGAGGCGGGATCCCTCTTTTTCACTTCTTCTCTCCAGCATCATATTTTTTAGGGGTTTTATCATGTCTTGTAGGTAGCATGATGCAGGAAAAATACATAAAAAGTACTTAATGCCCCACAAAAAAGGACACAGTCACTTATAAAAAATGTATTTTTGGTGGGTTAAGTAGAATCTTTTTGTGTCTTTTTCTTTCTTATCTACAATGTCTCCTATGCATAAAGATAGAAAAACCCATATCTATCTTTCAAACTCATATATAGAAGGAATGGACATCTTTCAAACTATTCTCATCTTTCAATTTCTATCTCCTCCACATCACCATTTAATTTTTCTTTCAATTAACTTCAATATTTCATTAAAAACATAAATATTTTAAAAACAAAAACATTTCATTTCAAACAAATAAACTTAAAATTACAACGACAATACAAAAAATACAACTAAAAATAAAAATAAAATTACAACGACAATAAAAAAAATATACAACTAAAAATAAAAATAAAACTACAACGACAAATAAATTTATAACACCCATCCCCAGCGTCGTGATTTCTTTTTTCGACTCACCACTATTGTCAACAAAGGTTCGATGTAGTGGTCATGCGAGCAATCCTAGCTTGTATTTTCGCTTCCTTCATGCGAAGCTTCTCCGAATCGTCTTTTGTCCTCAATTTCCTCTTTATTGTACGTATTAAACTCGGAGACCAACTTCATGAGTTCTTCGCTACCGGTAGAGGTCGATTCAACCGATTTCTTCACGGTTGCCTTGGTGGCTCCGTTAGTCTTGCGGGTTGTTCCGGCACATCTTCATCAACTTCTTCGTCGATCAAATCATTAAGCATAAACTTCGACTTCAAGCGACCTTGCGTGTGACTAGCTAGTTTTGCTTTTTGAACTCGAATATCCCATTTCTTCAAATGTCGGCACATTACTCCACTTTGGATATTCTTTCAAAACATCTCACGCGCAAAATGAGGAAACCCGGTTTTGGTCTTGTATTTTCTCGAGTACTCCGCTTGGCAGCCTTTAACACATCTTCATCGTTCATGCCGCTACTCATGTTAGACTTTTTCTTGTTGTAAAATCCGGCAAAACTAGTAACCTTGTTATTCATATCCTTCCATTTTGAGTTCACTTGGTGATGGGTACGATCCGTTTCTTCACCCATATGCTCATTAAAAGTTTGCACGACATTTTTCCAAAATGATCTACTTTTTTGGTGGTTGCCTCTTTTTGGGTCTTGAGAAGCGTTCTGACGCTTTAGCTAAAGCAATTTCTTCCGCTCGTCCACATCTTGACTTCTTCTTTGTTGGAGAGAGACGACCTCGACATCTTCTTCTTCGTCAACATATTCTTCTTGTTGTTGGGTCTCATACTTCTTCGTCTTCATCGTCAACATCATTACGGTACTCGAAATTTCCTTGTGGAGGTGGAGTCGGGTTCAAGTGAAACTCGTTATAACCGGTTTAAATCGACATGCTACTTAGGCTTGGTTTGCTAATTGTGAAAAATTCACGCCTTGGCTTGCAAATTGTGAAAAATCAAATTGTTGGCTTGCAAATTGTTGGCTTAATAATTGTTGCATGCCGAGTTGGTTTGGTTGTGTTATTAGGGTATGCGTTGGGTTGGCGAATTGTGAATCGGTTGAGTGGGTTGCCGAAATTGAGAATTCGGTTGGACACGGTTCGGGGTTTGGGTTGGGTTTGGTTGGGACAAAGATGAGCCGTGGCGGTTTTGCCACAATTGGCTTAAGTTGGGATCGATTTTCCTTTGATCCATATAGATTTTTTGGATGTATTTGTTTTTTAGATGTGTATATGAATGTGTATATATAGGTGAGAAATAGGTTTTTTTTTTCTTTCTTCCTATTAGCCGTTACTAGCCGTTACATTTTTATTTTTTTTTCCTAGCCGTTGTAGCTAGCCGTTAGTTTTTGTTTTTTTTTCCTTCACTTTCGACCGTTGAAACACGGGTGGGAAGCCCGATCGGGATGAAAGTTTGCCAAGTTTTGCGGTACCTTAGGGAGGGGGCGGTGCTCTAGCGGCACCGCAATTTTCACTCGACCCGAACCAATCTTGCATCGACTCCTCCCCCTTATAACCACTAAGCTCTAGTTAAACATGTCTAATATGCATGACTCGTGAAACATGATAGGCATTTTGGTCTTCTACACGCTTTTGCTTTTCACACTCATTTTTCATGTTAAAACCTACAGTAATATGCATGACTCGTGTGTAATATGCACCAATTTAATATTCTTTAAAAGTCAAAAAATATAGCACACATTGCACCTACCATACATTCATATCACACCTCTCAAGTCTCAACATAAAGTTATTAATCAAACAATCTAAATACTTTTGGAAGAAAAATATATATATATGCCAATCGATGACACAAATCTTGTTGGAAAATTTAGTGCACTTGTGGGAATAGTTCACACCTTGTAATGGGTTAGAGGTGCAGGTGTACACCCATAAGATCCATGAACATCCTGACTCTTGTAGTGGTTTGTATTGGTAGTGCTTGGTGAAAGTCTTGTTGTGGTTACCATGATTATCGTGTTTCCACTGAAGCGGTACTTCCTTTGGATCGATGTTTCCACGAGTGGTGTTTCCACTGGTGGTGTTTGAAGTAGTGTTTACATGAAGCGGTGGTGTTTCCAGGCCGATATACCACCGATAGCACTATGAAAGTAATCTTGATGAAAGTCTTGCTTGTAGCGGTTTTGACCTATTCAAGTGGCGTTTCAAGCGCTTAATGACCACGTTTTAATTGGTCATGTAACCACTAACGGCTATAATGGGGATAATTATGAGGCTATTAATGGGCGATTAATACTCATAATTCCATTGAATTAGCCAAGAGTATTATCCTATAAATAGGATATCGGATTATGCATGAAGAACACACAGAAAACACAAAACACTTATAAGCGTAAGGGTTATTGAATTGTGCCTAATTCCATAGCTGCATTTGGTCTTATCCCAAGTAGATATTCGTGTAACCCGGGCATTAGGGTCGAATAGTTTACTTTGGAAAGTGATCACACGATTCCAAGTGATATCCGGTAACCACTTAGTGGTATTTGTTTCTTTGAATAGTTGCTTGTTTCTAGCTGAAGTTGATTATCTTACCGTTGCGGGAGATACACACCAACAATCAAAGTAAACTATTTGTGATAATCAATGGCAACTGCTGCAATGAAACACATGGCTTCAAACTTTGCTAAAATTTGGACAAGTTTGAAGGGTGGACTTTGGGAGGTGGTAGAAGAAGATGCACTTCTTCTTTGTCAAGTATGAGTGTGGTGTATGTCTGACCACTCCAATTCCCGATGATGGGGATGATGCTACGGTTGAGCGGTCGGGAGGAGGAGGAGCAAATGGGAGAATGATGACTACATATCAGAGGCTTAATTCTCAATGGTATGTCTGATTCTCTGTTTGATATTTATCAGAACTTTGAATCTTCCAAAGAACTGTGGGATTCCTTGGATGCCAAATATGGTGAGGATGCATCAAGTAATAAGTTCCTTGTTAGTAATTTCACAAATTACAAAATGACTGATTCAAGACCGGTTATGGAACAATACAATGAACTTCTTGGAATACTTGGAAGGTTTACACAACACAATATGAACATGGATGAGGCTATTAAAGTCTCTTGTGTCATTGACAAACTCCCTCCTTCTTGGAAAGATTTCAAGCATACCTTGAAACATAAGAAAGAGGAGTTAACTCGGTTGAGTTAGGCGGTCATCTGCGTATTGAGGAATCTCTCAAGGTGCGAGAAAATGACAAGCCAAAGAGTAGCAATCTATGGACCATCTGTTGTAAATGTGGTGGAGCATAACAACTCCACCAGGTACAATGACAACAAAGGCAAACGAAATTTCATGATAACACAAAGGCAGATCCTAACAAGAAGGCAACACCTACTTGTTGGAAATGTGGCAAGTCTGGTCACATTAAAAGGGACTGCAAGGGTGTTAAAGTTGGTGGTAAAGCCAATGGATCGGGCATTAATGGTTCAGGGGGTGGTGGTTCAACCAACTCAGCTTTGAAAGGATGATGATGTTGCGTGGTGGGTTGACTCTAGTGCAACAGTTCATGTGTGTAAAGATAGAAGTTGGTTCAAGACTTATGAGTCACTGAATGATGGTTCTATTCTCAACATGAGAAATGAGTCAACGACCTTGGTGCATGGTCGTGGTTGTGTAGATCTTAGGTTTAGTGTAGGAAAGATTGTAACTTTGTTTAATGTTATTCATGTTCATGATATAAGGAAGAACTTGGTTTCAAGTAGTGTTTTGAATAATCATGGATATAAACAAGTTATTGAGTCTGATAAATTTGTGCTTTCTAAGCATGGTGTTTTATTGGTTTTGGTTATTTATGTAATCAAATGTTCAGGCTTAATATTTCCACTAATAGTGTATTTATTTCCACGATAGTGTAAATCCGACTGTGTGACCACCATGACGAGGCCGACTCTACCCTCGGCATGCTAGACTTGGCCATGTTCATTATAAAAGGTTGCAAGATATGTCTAAGGATGGGTTGATCCCAGCTTTTGACATGGACACCGAAAAGTGTAAAACTTGCATGTTGACCAAGATAACCAAGAAACCTTTTTAGGGTGTTAGTCGTGAGACTAAGCTCTTGGAGCTTGTACACAGATGACACATGTGTGATTTGCATGCCACTCCCTCTTTGGGGAACAAGAAGTACTTTGTGACATTTATTGATGATGCTTCTAGGTTTTGTTATGTTTATCTATTACATTCCAAGGATGAGGCATTAGATAAATTCAAAGTGTTTAAAGCTGAAGTTGAATTACAACTTGGGTCTTTGATCAAAAGATTAAGGACTGATAGGGGAGGTGAGTACATGGATACTCTGTACTTTCGTTGGAATTATCCATGAAACGACGCCCCTTATACTCCTCGGCAAAATGGTATTTCGAAAGGAAAAACGGTCTTTGAAGGAGATGGTTAATTCCATGTTGTCCTTTTCGGATGAGTCAAGGGTTACAGGGGTGAAGCTATGTAAACAGCTTGCTATTTATTAAATAGGGTTCCCAACAAAAGGAACAAGGTTACTCCTTATGAACTCGGACTAAAGGAAACCCAACTGAACTATCTCATGGTGCGGGGTTGTAGGGCTGTTGTAAGACTCCACGATCCAAAGCAAAAGACTTTGGGTGAAAGTGGCATTGATTTGCATCTTTGTTGGATATCTTGAGCATTCCAAAGCTTTTAGGTTCTATGTTATTAAACCTAATGATCATGTTTCAATTAACTCAATAATTGAATCAAGGGATCTGAACTTTGATGAGAATAGATTATCATCAGTCCCTAGACCAAGTCAGAGGATTCCTAATGGAACTCATGACACGGTGTATCAAAGGTCCTCGATGATAAACCATCGTGGTCCCGATGAGGTTGTGGTTCAACAACTGAACACTGCTTTCGTGGGAAGAGCAAAAGGGTCAGGACTCCAAAGTCATTTGGACCAGAGTTTCAACTATACTAAGTTGAAGGAACAAGGGATGAGGTCTCGGACCAATACTCCTATTGCTTCATTGTTGAGGATGATCCCAAGACATTTGAAGAAGCAATGAAGTCCCGGATATTGCTTTCTGGTAAGAAGCAATCAATGATGAGATGGATTCCATCATGGGGAACAACACTTGGGTGTTGGTTGATCTACCTCGTGGTTGCAAACCTCTAGGTTGCAAATGGATTTTCAAAAGAAAATGAAGGTAGATGGAACTATTGAAAAGTTCAAGGCTAGATTAGTTATTCAGGGCTTTAAACAAAAGTCGGGGATAGACTATTTTGATACTTATGCCCATGTGGCTCGTATCGATACCATAAGGCTGGCGATTGCTATGGCATCTATTCACAATCGATTATTCATCGGATGGATGTGAAAACAGCTTTCTTGAATGGTGAATTGGATGAGGAGGTTTATATGAACCAACCTCGGGGCTTCATCATGCACAGTAATGAAAACAAGGTGTGTAAACTGATTAAGTCTCTTTACGGACTTAAGCAGGCACCTAAGCAATGGCATCAAAAATTTGATGAAGTGGTTTTGTCTAGTGGTTATGTTCTTAACCAAGCTGACAAATGTGTGTATAGCAAATTTGATGAATCTGGTAAAGGAGTCATCATTTGTCTATATGTTGATGACATGTTGATCTTTGGCACTGACCAAAATCAGGTTGACGTGACAAAGGAATTTTTGTCATCAAGGTTCTCCATGAAGGACATGGGGAGGCTGATGTTATCCTTGGTATAAGGATTAAACATGAAAGTAAAAGAATTTGTATCTCTCAGTCTCATTATATTGAGAAGGTACTGAGGAAATTCAATTACTTTGATGTGCTGATGAGTGTCTAAATACTCATCATTTTTATACTGTTTAGAATGCAAAAAACATCTGAAAACACTTCGAAACGCATCAAAATGATGAAATATCACAAACAAGTGTTTTATATGTTTTAAATGCAAAAACATCAAAATCGGTGAAAAGCGTATCAAGTTTGCATAATTGGCGTTTTAGTCCCCAAGTTTCAAAAATTGTCAAAAATAGTCCCTGGTAATTCAAAAACTTGTAAAATGTCATTTAAGGTCCATAAGATTCAAAAGTTGTCAAAACAAACCCTTTAAAGTTTAAAATTTACAAAATGACAATTTTAGTCCTTAAACTTTACAAAAATGTCAAAAATAGTCCCTGGGTGTTCAAAAATAGAAATTATTCAAACAATACCCTTTTATTATTAATAAATGACATAATTGGTCCTTTATGATAAGTTTAGAGAAAAATTACAAGTTTGGTCCCTGGAGTTTGAAAATTGTCAAAAAATGGTCCTTGGACATTTTATAAATGGAATTTTATGCAATATTGGTCCTTGTACTAATGAAACTTGGCAAAATTCACCCTTGTGATAACTTTGGGAAAGTTGCATTTTCAGTCCTTCAGTTTGCAAAGTTACATGAATGGTCCTTGTGTTTACTAGCTACAATAACCAAATGGACCTTTTTAATTATTAAACCCAAATCCAATAAACCCAGCCAAGCCCAAGTCCATTACAAAGCCCAAACCATGTTTAAATAATAAACCGCTTCAGACTGTGCTTCTCCTCTCCCACACTTGTTATCCCAAAACCGGTGGTCTCACCACCTTCACCACCACTCTCCACCTCACCTTATCTCTACACTGTCTACCCACTACCCTCCACCTCCACATCCTCCCAAACTTCTTTAATTGCAATAAAAGCGCCCTAGTAGCGTGTATGACTTTTGGCCCAAAAGTAATTTAAGCGGCTAGGATGAATTGAGAGCAATCAAAGGTCAAGAATTAAAGTGGGATTTGGTGAAATGCTGAGTGGGAATTCCAGAATGTTATAAAAGAGAAGAGAAGGAAGAGAGATACCTACCTTTGGATTAGCCTAGGTCACATAGTTAATGTAGTTTACTGCTTTCTTTAAATTCAAGTCATTTTAATGCTTTAATGTTGTAATTCTCCCTAAAGTAGTGTAATGAAACTCTATTATCAGTTTAATTTCAAGTAAATTTCAGTTTCAAGCTTTTGCTTAATTACCTTTAAATTTCAGTCACTTTAAATTCTTGTTATGTAGTTGTTTAATGGACTCTTTAAGCTCACATAAGCTCCTGACAAAGCTTTAAAGTTTCTAGAAACCTTAAAACAAGTTTAGTCTTTAAAATTCAGAAAACTCTAAAAATCAAGAAAAACAATGAAAATCCAAAAATAATCATGTGATCTTGGTGAAACTGCATGGAGCAAGGTTAATTGTGGATTGCCTTTGGTTTAGAAGCTTTGTGGAAAGCCTTAGGATGTGTTATGTGGCCATGGTTCTCAGTTTTAAGCAGGATATCACTTGTAAGCTCATTTTTACCATTTTGCATTTCTGTTTTAATCCTTTTTATGCTTTAATTCTTATGTTTTCATGTTTCTTTGTTGTTATTTAGTGTTATTAGAGCTTAATCTTAGGTTGTTATGTTTTGGATTTGATTATGGTTTGATTTTGCATTTTGACTGCCATATGCTTGTTTTTGACAATTCTAGGTTTGAACATTTGTGACTACTTGTTTATGCTTAAAAGGATCCATTTTGACACTTTGGTACCCCTGGATTTGATGAAATTGGTTTATGCAGTCTTATGCCATGAAAACCTCATTTTGAGCCATTTTAAAGGTTGTTTGGATCGATAGTGAATCGTGTTTAAGGTTGTGTTAATGGTTGTTCTTGTTTGATATACTCTTTATATGATCTTAGTAACTCAGTGAAACCTTAATCAAGTGGTGTAGCATGGTAGAAAGTCAAATTGACACTTGACAATCTCATTATGAGCCTTTGTGAGGTTGTTGGATCCTGTAATCTTGCATACTATTTAAATGTTGTTTATCTTTGTTAATTTCATGTTCTTATAGCTTAATACAACATATTAAGCCAGTAGATTAAGATCTAAGTTCATCAAAGTCAACTTTTCAGTTTTATTCAAAAAGTCAAATTTTCCTTTTTGCGGTTTTGAATAAACTAGATAATTTTGTATAGGACTTAATATTAGCTTTATAGATTTGTGCTTTTAGGATGTTTTAGTTTTGTTGCTTATCTTGCTTATTGTATTTTTGTTTATTTTTATATTTCATGTTTTAGTGCTTATTTTAGCCTGTTTTTGCCCTGTGCACAAGTTTTGCTGTCAAGTTCATAAGCTTGCAGAAGCTAAATGACTTAGCCCTAGCTTGTACACTTGGCTTCTTTGTATACCCCTTATGGCCTAGTTGTTATGTGTATGCTTGCTTTTACATTTGTAGCTTATTTAGATAGCTTAATCAACCCAACCTTTTTGTCCCGCCAAACTCACTTCCTTTGAAGCAAACAGTGAAGTTGAGTGTTTTCCCAAGCTTTTAAAAAGCTCCTTACTGAGCTTGAGGTTGTGAACTTTGGTTTTTCACAAAGCCAAGCAACCATAATCTCTAGTTTAGTAGGTTGAGCATTTATGAGCTTATTTGATAAGTCATTTAGAGCTTGTTGTTTGCCCATTCCCAACAGTTCAATTCATTGAACTTACACCATTTCCAATAGCTCTTCATAAGCTCATTAGTGATCTAGAGCTTGTGTGTTTTAGCTTTTTGTGAAGCTCATCTACCCAACTCTTTGATCCAGCACTTAAATTTCACCTTGCAGGCTTGCTAATAAGGGCGCAAGTAGCTTGAACTTATCACCATTCCATCGTATATACTGAGTCCATCAGTATATCTTGAGGGTTCAGTAACCTACTTCATAAGCTTCTCAAAAGCTCATCTGTGGACCCCGGCATAAGCTTTGGCTTTTTGGAAAGCCAACCAAACCAGCTTGCTACTTCAATCTTCACTTTGTGCTTTTTAGCTTATTCTCTCAGCTTAAATTGCCAATCAAGTCGCAGCATACCTTGCTGAGGTTCAGATACTTTGGATTTGGAATTTGCTTATTTGCTTATTTCAAGCTTATTTGATGAAATCTAGTACCATGCTTGTTTAAACTTGTTCATATTACTTGTACACATATTATTTTTCTTTTGCTTTCCAGTGTGGAGCTTATGCCAAGCTTTTGCAAGCTTTCACTCAATCCAAGTTAAGCTCAAAAGCTTAACTGACTAAACCTTAAGCTCACACTACCAGTCCATTTTCTTGTTTATATTGATCCATTGGACTTGTATATATCTTATTTTACCTTTTGTTTCATGTTTATAGCTTTTTCCAAGCTTATTTCAAGCTTAAACTCAACAGTGAAGCCAAAAGCTTAACTGTTGGACTCATAAGCTCACAATTTGCTTATTTCTAGGTTTGTATAGTTTTGTTTTCATTTAACTTGTTTAATATCATTGTATAATTAATCCAGAAAAAGAAAATTCCAAAAAAAAGAGCTTTTTCAGCTAAGTGATAGCTTCTATTTAGAAGCTTATTTGCTTATTAGCTTATTTCTGTTAATAACATATAGTTTTTTATATTTTTCCTAGCTTCTTTTATTTATTTTAGAATTTTGTAAAAAGTTTCAGATTTTTCTTTATTCATTTATTACTTTTAATAAATCAATAATAGTTTTTAGTAATTAATAATATTAAATAATTAATAATAAATAGAATAATTGTGTAAAAATACATTTTCAGTTTCAAAAATTATTTTATAATATTTTAGATTTTTCAGATTCTTTTATTTCATTTATTTAAGTTAATTTTAGATTTTCTTATTATTTAATTCATTTTTAAATACATTTAATTCATTTTTAATTTATATTAATTAATTTAATACTGTAAAAATTTATTTTAATTTTCTAATAATTTTCTTATCTTTTTAGGATTCCAAAAATATGATTTTTACATTTGTGGGAGTTGTATTGGACCGAATTCACTTTTTATTTTGTTACGTTTACGTAATTGCTACGTACACGTACGCGTTTTAGTTTTTTTTAGATTTTCTTATCTTTTATATAAATTTGTAAATTATAAATAAAAATTTTAAGTTTGTTTAATTTGCATTTAAGTCGCTAAGACATGCAAATCTCTACTATAGTTATAATCGTTTTGTTTTTATACATTTACGTTTAATTAAAGTTAAACGTACGTTTGTATATCTTTTACGTTTTTAGGTTTCTGATTGCACGTTTTTAACGACATAGCTGTGACAGAGCTATCACTATTCACATTCCTAGTGTTAGTCAATCAGATTCCTGTTTTTTGTATATTAAATATCATTTCAGCACGCACAGTCGTTGTACTACAGTTTACACACCTCGTTGGGACTTAACGACCCGGGGATACAATTCTATACTCCCATAGATTTTTAATTGCATTTGGTCCTAGATTAGTTTGACTTTTTATGGTTGACCATTCACAAGTGGTTGACTATTATAAAGATGACTAGTTTAGGACCAATCAGTACTCCAGTGAGTACACCTATGGATACTTGTGAGAAGCTGATGCCTAATCATGGCAAGGCTGTATCTCAACTTGAGTATTCTAGGGTAATTGGCTGCCTGATGTATGCCATGACTTGTACAAGACCTGATATTGGTTTTGCAGTGGGAAAATTGAGCAGGTATACTAGTAATCCTAGTGCTCATCACTGGCAAGTAGTTCAAAGGGTACTGAAGTATTTGCAGAGAACTATGGATTATAGTCTCTCATATACTGGTTACCCATCAGTGTTGGAAGGATACACGGATGCAAGTTGGATCAGTAACACTGAAGACAATTCGTCTACCGTGGTGGGTATTCCTACTTTGTGGAGGTGCAATTTCTTGGGCATCCAAGAAACAAACTTGCATCACCAGTTCAACAATGGAATCGGAATTTGTGGCTTTAGCAGCTTCTGGTAAAGAAGCTGAATGGTTGAAAAACTTGCTCCTTGAGATTCCATTGTGGCCTAAACCTATAACACCTATTTCTTGTTCCCCGTTCACTATCGTTAAAAATAGTTTAAGTTTATAAAACAAGTTAATAGTGAACTATGACTGAAATTAACATAAGGAAAACACACTAAGTAATTTTCAACATCATATTCTTATTAGACATAAATCAACAAAGAATACGTTACCCAAGTACTTGCGGAATAGTACTTGGGATTGAAATGACAAAGTTGGGTGACTCCTCTCTAAGCTCAGGCTAAGTCTGAGCACAACTCTTAGAGCTCACTGAGCTATCTCAGGAACTAAGTTGTATTTGGAGGAGTGAAAAGATGGCTTGCGTGTATGTGTGTTTTTACAATTCACAAGCTTAATCTTTTCACTCCATCTCTTATGCTATTTATACATGTATGAGTTTTAACTCTTTCCTAAGTGACAAATCGGACATCATACAGAAGACAAAATACTGATGTATTTTGTCTCTGTTTACAAAGACTATTCTAAGTAAAGGACAAGGCTGCTTTCCATATTTCGTGATGACAGAGCTTGTAAGTTAGCCATTCAGGTAAAGTTGACTTATGTTGATAAGGACTTCTTTATCTGATTCAAACTTCTCCCGCCTTGTCCCGCTCTTTCTTCAGTCTGTTTATCCTTAAGTCTTCTTCTTCAGTTTGTCTTCAGTGTAAGTAGTTGGAGAGGAGTCTTAGGGATTCAGTGAGTTATTGTCATCACTCACTGAATCCATCATCTTCTTCTTGACTCAGTCTTCACCCTTTAAGTTCCGCCTTACTGAGTGGAGAGACTACTTCATTGCCTCGTACTGAGTATCCTAAAGATGACTCACTGAGCGACTATGCACTCAGCGACCTGATTGTGTTTAATCGGATGAGTACTTTGGCTATTTTCTATTCAAATCCTAGATTAAGGGGTTTGGGTATTTTCTGAACCCAACAGTCTCCCCCTATTTGAATATACAAATAGCCCAAGGTGATTGGTAAAAGATGTAGGACTGAGGGTTCAGTCTGAGGGTTCAGGTTGTTCAGTGACTGGGGTTCAAAACCTAGGTTCAGGTTGTATGATCCTTTAAGTCTCTGTGACCAGGTTCAGTGACAGGAGGTTCAATAACCAGGTTCAGTGGTCAGGTTCATTGACCTTGGGGTTCAGTGACCAGAGGGTTTAGTGACCCATGGTTTATAGGCTCACTGACCAGGTTCAGTGACCAAGGGTTCACTGGCTTTTATGCTAAGAGGGACCTGGTTCAATTTGATACCTCAGTGTCCTCTCTCTCTCTATGTTACATCCTTACTGAGAAGGCATAAAAAAAATACAACCCTTTAGTTACATTCTATCACAACTAAATTGACACATTCAAGGTCAATGATTATCAGTTCTTCAGGTTCTCATTTCTTCAGTGGCTCGATATTAGTCCTTTGTGAGCTCAGTGGCTCGTGGTTTCAGGGACATGGGTGTTCAGTGAGACCATGGTTTAGGGTCTCGGGTTACTACTCTTTCAACGATTTCTCAGGGAGTTCACATTCAAGCTTCTTATTCAGGCTAAGTCTGAATCACATACACACTCCCTGAAGTTGTACCACACAGAGTCACTAACTCGTACCCATACCTGATTCTTTCACACTCATATTGTTGCAACGAAACCCATACGAACACCAAGATTAAGAACATTGAGTGTTCAGGTTCAGTGTCTGGTTGTGGTTTCAGGGTCACAGGGGTTTAGAGCAGGTATTCTGAAATGGTCAGCTACCAGGTTCCACTGGTTCATAATCCTTACAGAGACTTGAACAACATTCAGGTTCGTTTTGCTCTCAGGGACTTGATTGCGGTTTTCACGGCTGAATCTTATCAGCCCCCCTGAGTAAAAGCTTAATAAGCTCCAACACATAATCTGGATATCCCCTGATGCAAAGGCTGACCAGTTTTTAACACCACATCATCATCACTTGTATCTCCTAACACATCAGCTCTATTCAATCAGGATGACTCATTATCAGCTAACACTTCTAGAGGTAACCCTCCTGATGCACTAATCAACAAAAGATTTCTACCATTCCCTATCTCATGCTCGTTTCAGCTACGCTGTGAGCTTCACACCCTTTCTGTTATCACACTCACTGAGAGAAAAACTAACGACAAACGCCCTGATAAAATTCACTTATCACGCACCCGTTAAGCTCCCTTTTTTTTGATTCACTGATTTCACAATCAGTAATTACACAAACTCATCATTTTCAGATGTAAAAGCCTAGCCTAGCAACACATTCACACATATATTCCCAATCCCACTTTGCTTGAATCGGACCCTTCACCATTTAGTGACATTAAACAATAATGACCCATTATTTTAACGAGCCTGAAAAATCGCTTTACTTCCAATTTTCTGAGTTGGTGACTTAACAAGAATCACCAACATACAACCCATGACATAATTTTTACTTCATCTAATCCTAAGCCCATCTACCATCTTTAGCTGCCGCAATCCTTTTATGACCGGAGCTGTTGCCGGACGATTAGACACTGCCGTTGATGGGGTTGTACCCGTGTTGGTTTGATTTGGGAAGAAGGATTCATATCTGGGTTGTAGTTTGTGTCGATAGTTATGCTTTGGGTGATCATGGATCTGTTTTTGTGTGTTTTGTGTTGATTTTGTGATTGACTGTGGGTTTGATTCACCGGAGTTTATGATATTGATGTATATTTGTGATGAGGTTTTGTTGCTTTTGTAGATCGAGAGTTTGAGAGAGGATTTGTGACGATGGATTTTCCATTTTTTAATGATTGAGCGGATTTTTGAGGTGATTTGATTTTTGATGAAATTTTTTTGCGAGGGTTTGATTTGTGGTGTAAGGTGAGTGTTTTGATGAGTGATTGGTTTGAAGATGAATGTGAAATGGTTGAAATTTGTTTTTTTTTAATGTTTAAGGAGAGTGTTTGATCCGGATACGGTGTTTTTGTGAAATAGATCTAGATCTAGGTTTTTGTGTGTGTGTGTTGGGATATGTGGGGATATGAGTAAAGATATGGTTTTGTTTGGTGGGTAAAGAGTTGTTTTTTTGACTGATTATTTCAATCAGTGGGGTTTTTGGGTTGGTTTTTGTCAAACATTCAATATCAGTGTGTCTCTCCCCCTCAAAAATTGCTATTACAGTAGCAGTTTTTGAAGGTATATGATGAGTGCGTATTCACTCATCATTTTAGGTCAAATCTGAACTGCAAAACATCTAAAAACACTCCGAAATGCATCAAAATACTGAAAATATCTCAAAATTGTGTTTTATATGTTTCAGATGCAAAATTATTGAAAAACGAACAAAGTTTGCATAATTGGCAGTTTCAGTCCCCCGTCTTTCAAAAATTGACGGAAATAGTCCCTGAGCACGTATTTTAAAAGAAAAGTCACCAAAGGTCCTTTTGAAATCATAAGTTGTCATAATTAGTCCTTTGGTGAAAAATTTCAAAAGTTTGAGAAATTACAGTTTTGATCCTTGGATTTTTAAAATTGTCAAGTTTAGTCCTTGGAATTTCACAATTGGCAAAGATGGTCCTCAACTTATTTGAGATTCACAAGTTTGACCCTTGGATCAATTTTCAGAAATACATGAGTGGTCCTTGGATTTTCGGATTTTACACCTTTGGTCCCTTAAATACACTTTGGTTCAATATCTAATCCTAAGTCCAAACCAAACTATTAGCCCAAGTCCAATAATCCTGACCCGGTCAACCCACCCAGTCAAAGTTAACCTAAACTAATACACCGTCTTCTTCTTCCCTGTTTTTCCCGCCCTAGAAAACCTGCTCCCAAGAACCCTAGCACCCTAAGTCCCTTTCCCTTCTCCCAAGAACACTCAACCCCCCATCACAACCCTTTACCCAGGTAATCCCAAATCCCAAACCCACCAACTGTTTCCCCCCTCATCACTCTTCAAAGGACGGCCATGATTACTTCATCTCTTACCTACTTCTATTCAAGGGCTGAGATGCATTTGAAGAAAGCACCAAGGCTGTTTCTCTCACAAGAATCAAACACAACTACAGAAAAGTTGAAGACTTTAGTACCTTTTTCTTTTGTATAAGTAGAAGCAGTTAGGATCATTGTAAAAGTAGTCTAGAATCAGAGTTCTAGTCCCATTTTTAGTTTTCTGTCATGTAACTTTTAATTTCCAGTGTAATTCAATTTCAAGTTAATTCAAATTTCCAGTTTGCAATTTATTTTATATGCAGTTTTCTTTTATTTTGCATTGTTGCTCAAGATTGTTAAAATTTGGTTTATAAGTTCAAGAGAGCTTGTGTTTGAGCTCTCAAAACTGTTTTCAAAGCTTTTTTTTAGTCTCAAAAATCTGGTTTTCTGCTTAAAAGAGTGTTTGGAATAGCATTAGTATCGGGTCAAAAACTCATTTTTTGACCCATTTTGGGTCAAAACCAGTCTATTTAGTTTTAGCAAGTTGTTTGAAGTTATTTTAGTCATCCAGTAGTGTAGATTTGCAAAGTGTTCTTGGATTGGTTATAAAAATTTTTGTCCCAGGCAGTCCCCAAACTGCCACTTTCTTAGCATAATTTAGGTGGGTGCTAGTCATAATCAGGATTTGATTTTGATTGTATAAGTAGTTAATATTATAATGTTCATATGTGTCAGCTTATTTTTGGAGTTACAGCTTATTTAGTCACCTATAACTGCTACAAAGTGCACACACTTGTGCCCCCTTTTTGTTTTGTCTTGTCCAGCCACTGCAACAGCAGCCCTGCACCATATTTCTTAGCTTATTTATAAGCTGTAATGACCCCCTCATAATCCAACCAAGGGGGCAAATGGGAGTCAGCTAGGTGGTCTCCAAGTGGGCAGAAGCTCAAAAGCTCCTTTTCCCTCTAGCTTATCCATAATAAGCTTCTAAATTACCCCTGTGGACTGTTTGGGACTGCAACTTACAGCAACAGTTCCCATTGGTTAGTGCTAATTTGGTTTTCAGCTTATTTAGTTTGTTTTTAGCTTATCAAATTAAGTAGCATAGGTAATGTAAACTTGGTTTATTTCAGCTTAAGTGCTTATTCTCCATCGTTCCTAGTTTTTAGGATCCCCTAGCATAGTCTAAACTTACCAACTGCTCTTTCCCTTTTTTTTTAGCCACACAATCCAAACTGCTTATTTGCTTCTAGTTTTCATAAGCTTTTCAGATTTATTTAGTATTCAAGTGCTCCATTCCAGTTTCCCATTGCTTATTTATTGCTTATTGGTTGTGTTTTGCTCAAAAATCTGTTAAGGTGTGGGTTGAATTTGGTGGTGTAACTGTTTTGGAAATAAGCTGTTTCTGACAGTTATTTGCAAGTTTACAAAAGTTGAGTTTTCACAAAATGTCCCTATTTTGATCTAATCTTCAAGTTCAAAAGAGAAAATTTCAAAAAAAAAAATAATAATAAAAGTTGCAAAAAGCTAGGAGGCAGGCTCGAACTGAGACCTCCCGGCTTTGAAGTTGATAGCATGTGTACACGGAACCATAAGCCCTTGGGTCTTTCTTGTCATAGTTTGCAAAATCAAATACTAAAGGGAATATGGGCAGTTTTAGGCATAAGCTCTCTTTAGCTTATTTGGAGCTTATTTTACAAGGCAACCACCACGTTTTTCATTTTTCTTAGAATCAGTATTATCTAAAGTAGTTTTTGTGAATTTTTCGGATTTTTCTTAAAACGTTTAGTATTTTTAATAATTAAATTAGTGTAAAATCGTTTTTAATTCGTAATAAATAAAATAAAACTCAAAAAATATTCCGCTTTTTCCTAAAATTATTTTTGGTCATGTAGAACGTAGGAAAATTGGTTTTGCACCCGTAGGCCTTAAATTTCATAATTCTCACGTTTTAGGCTCGGTGCGTTACCGGTTTTCGCGTTTTTTTAGTTTGAATGACCTAGGATGTAATTTAGCGTTGTTTTATTGTTTCTTAGGCTTAGTCGTAGTTTATTTAGTGTTTTCTTAGTTTTACATGCTTTATTTTCATTCTTTATTTTGTAGAATACATAATCAAAATCCAAATTCGTTTAACCAATTCAAGTCCATAATCACGAAACTAAACGACACCGTCAATTTCACACCTCGTTGGGACACGACCCGGGGAAATTACTTTCCCGGTATCACTTTTATCACACCCGTAAGGTTTGGCACGTTAATCTTTTTGATTTGTCGAATTTTACGGTTATTTTGATATACGTTGATATTGTGTTTTTCACCAATCACTTCACAACGAATCAAATTTTGGCGCCGCTGCCGGGGAGGTGTGTTGCGACAATATCGTGAAGTTTTTGCGGTTAGTGACTTGAAGATCCTTCCTCGTGAAGTTTCCGTTTTTCATAAAATCCAAAAATACAAAAATATTCTTCTCATTCCTCTTATTTGTTGATTCTATTTCTCTTACCCTCTTTTGCCGTTTAATTCTATTCTTCGTATCCTCTCGACCACTAAATTCTATTTCTTTAACCCTCTACATGTTTAATTCTCATGGCGACGATCGATTATCGTCGTTGTTTTCATTGCAAAGGACGTATGGAAGAGGATCAAGTTTATTGTCAGAATCACGATTGTTTATGTAAGCGATGTGGTAGGGCTGGTGCAAGCAAATATTGCTATTGGTGCGAATTATCCGATAAAAACTCTCTCGATGATTCTCCAAGTTTTTCTGACCACCCGCCACAACCCGAGATTTGTTCTATTGTTTCTGAGCCTAAACCGTCTAGATTTGATCCAAATCTTTCGCGATTTACGGTTAAGGTTAAGAGAAAAGAGCAAGAACCGGAGACCAAAACGGAAGTGGTGGAAATTGCTAGCTCTGAGAGCACACCACTTGTCCCACCTCCGGAATCTTCAAAACCTTTTTCGGACAATATCATGAACATGCTTCAAAATTGCTTAAATGAACTTCGTCAAATTTCAACTTCGGGAAATACCGTTTTACCTACCATTTGTGATGTTGTTGAGCCCTCGATTCCTACTCCCGTACCCGAGATATCTTCGTTCGATCACGATTATTGCTACGGTTGTGGAGACGTGTTGCCGAAAGGTTTCCGTTGTTACAAATGTATGTGCGAGTGGTGTGGAACCTATCTCATTGATGGATGTTGTTCAATTTGCGCCGAGAATTCATTCGCTTATGATTCTAATCCTAATTCCTTCAATTATCCTCAAAACGATTTCAACTACCCTCCACAAAATTCATTCGAGCCACAACCGTACTATCAAGATTTCAATGATTCATCGTTTCAAAGTTTCTCTCCTCAATACCCTCATTGTGCTAAGTGTGGGGGTCCTCATGATGATTATCAATGTCAATCGTGGAATCAAAATTACTATGGACTTGATCCTTGTTATAACACTTCCAGATTTGACCACATCCAACCCCACAACTTCCGTCATTGATCAATTTCCTCGTATAATTCTTGAAGAACTTTGAGGAACAAGCAGCTCGCAACGAAAGATATTTAGCCGATGAACGAGCAGCTCAAAAGCTTATCCTATTTAACGAAGCTTGCCGTCCCGATGACGAGGATGAGGAGGATTGGGAGATGACAAAGGACAAAGTGCATATCTCAAGCTCACAAAGTACCGCACATGTCCACTCTCCGCCCTCATATTGCCTATCCACCATAGAACCTTCGGATAACCTTTTAATGGGGGCGAGCATCTTAGCACTATTCGGAAGCGGAATCGTCTTGTGTTGAGAACCTTGTCCCAAACCCAAGTGAATCCGAGGTTATTTCTGGTGATATGTGTGATGACCCTCTCGATGATGATTCTTCTCCCACCCCAAAACTATCTGTTGAGATGATCTTCGAGTCTGAAAATGACTATACGTCGTTTGATGATTCTTTATCGTGTGGAGACATCGAGTATATTGAGGAGATACCTTCTGAGCTCGTCAGCTTGGAACAAGTGAGAGATGTTGATCCCAATGATCTTGATATGGACACTGATTTTGATGGGGATGATGAAGATATTCTCGTTGTGTCCGAGAAACCTTTTGCTATGGCGTTCACTAATCCTCTATTTGACTTCGATTCTGAATTCACTCTAGTTTCGGATAACCCCATCTTTGACATTCAGAATGAGGATAGTGACCTTTACATGGAGAACCTCGTTACATCTCCATTTTTACCCGAAGAAAAGAATAGTGGCGATCCCACTTCGACGTTAGACCTTCTCGAGGAGTTCTCCGATGAACTCGCTCTCGTTGATCATTCTCCACCGGGAGATGATGATGCTCACTTCGACTTTGAAGCCGACCTTACCGAATTGGAAAATCTTCTTTACAATTGGTCTTCTGATAATTCGTCGAGTGACACTCTTATAGAAGAGGTCGACTTTCTTTCTCCGGATGACTCGATACCTTCGGGTTTTCAGATTGACGATTATGGCTTAGGTCCATCATCCACTCGTCCGCCTGCGAAACCGCTAGATGATGGAACCTCTTCTAAGCCCGATACGGATGTTTTCATTGCTTCAGTGGTGGATAAGATTTATGAACATTCCCTTAATGTTCCTCAATCCAATCTTTTGCCCACCAAACCCACCCGTTGTCATGAGATTGACACTTTGCCTTCTCCTCCCATTTCTTCTCCATGTCTTAACTCCTACGGGAGTGAAGATACCATCTTTGATCCTGGCATTTCTCATTCTTTTGAGCCGGTTGTATCTCATCGGTGTGGAACTTTCATCACATTCAACGTTTATCCAAACCATTTGAATGAAAGTCCGATGGAGATTTTCTCTTCCACTTGCTTCCCCATGGACCAATGAATTCGGGGTCGAGTCAAGCTAGCGACTTGGTTAACAAAAACAATAGCATAACATGGGTTTTCACCCGTGTGTTCCACCCTAGTGTGGGGGAGTTGCCCCCCGCTGTTGTATATAAGTTTTCTAAAAAAAAAAAATCAAATAATGGCCGTAGTATTTCCCCTTTTACGTTCTATGTTTCGGCATAACCGCCGGTACTTTGAATATTGAGGGCAATATTCATTTCTAGTGTGGGGGGGAATTCTCACGAATTTTATCATGTAATTATACCGCCCAATTTCCCCATTTTTGGCCAATTTTTTTTTTTTTTATGGTTATCAGTCCGCCATGTCTAATAAACAAAAGGATTGGCTAATCCAGGAGCAAACGGCTCTTGGTAAAGATATCTCAAATCCGTTGACGGCTTGCAATTTGCCCAAAATTGTATGGTGTTCAGCTCACCATATCTTTAATTAGTGAAGAGTTGGCTAGCCCGCAAGTTTATGGCTTGTGGTAAAGGCAGTGGAAAAACCATAATCGGTAATCAGCTCACCAAAGATAATATTGATAATTTATCTAAGAGTTGGCTAGTCCGAAGCAAGCGGCTTCTGGTAAAGACAAATCAAAACCGTTGAAAGCTGGTGGTTTGCTCAAAATCACATGGTTATCGGTGTACCATGGTTCTTACTTGAACTGAAACATTTGGCTACTCCAGAAGTAATGGCTTTTGGTAAAGAGATTCAAATCCATTATGTTTTCTCAAAAGATTGCTAGGGACTAGCAATGTTTTAGTGTGGGGGATTTGATGAGTGCGTATTCACTCATCATTTTAGGTCAAATCTGAACTGCAAAACATCTAAAAACACTCCGAAATGCATCAAAATACTGAAAATATCTCAAAATTGTGTTTTATATGTTTCAGATGCAAAATTATTGAAAAACGAACAAAGTTTGCATAATTGGCAGTTTCAGTCCCCCGTCTTTCAAAAATTGACAGAAATAGTCCCTGAGAACGTAATTTAAAAAGAAAAGTCACCAAAGGTCCTTTTGAAATCATAAGTTGTCATAATTAGTCCTTTGGTGAAAAATTTCAAAAGTTTGAGAAATTACAGTTTTGATCCCTGGATTTTTAAAATTGTCAAGTTTAGTCCTTGGAATTTCACAATTGGCAAAGATGGTCCTCAACTTATTTGAGATTCACAAGTTTGACCCTTGGATCAATTTTCAGAAATACATGAGTGGTCCCTGGATTTTCGGATTGTACACCTTTGGTCCCTTAAATACACTTTGGTTCAATATCTAATCCTAAGTCCAAACCAAACTATTAGCCCAAGTCCAATAATCCTGACCCGGTCAACCCACCCAGTCAAAGTTAACCTAAACTAATACACCGTCTTCTTCTTCCCTGTTTTTCCCGCCCACAGAAAACCTGCTCCCAAGAACCCTAGCACCCTAAGTCCCTTTCCCTTCTCCCAAGAACACTCAACCCCCCATCACAACCCTTTACCCAGGTAATCCCAAATCCCAAACCCACCAACTGTTTCCCCCCTCATCACTCTTCAAAGGACGGCCATGATTACTTCATCTCTTACCTACTTCTATTCAAGGGCTGAGATGCATTTGAAGAAAGCACCAAGGCTGTTTCTCTCACAAGAATCAAACACAACTACAAAAAAGTTGAAGACTTTAGTACCTTTTTCTTTTGTATAAGTAGAAGCAGTTAGGATCATTGTAAAAGTAGTCTAGAATCAGAGTTCTAGTCCCATTTTTAGTTTTCTATCATGTAACTTTTAATTTCCAGTGTAATTCAATTTCAAGTTAATTCAAATTTCCAGTTTGCAATTTATTTTATATGCAGTTTTCTTTTATTTTGCATTGTTGCTCAAGATTGTTAAAATTTGGTTTATAAGTTCAAGAGAGCTTGTGTTTGAGCTCTCAAAACTGTTTTCAAAGCTTTTTTTTAGTCTCAAAAATCTGGTTTTCTGCTTAAAAGAGTGTTTGGAATAGCATTAGTATCGGGTCAAAAACTCATTTTTTGACCCATTTTGGGTCAAAACCAATCTATTTAGTTTTAGCAAGTTGTTTGAAGTTATTTTAGTCATCCAGTAGTGTAGATTTGCAAAGTGTTCTTGGATTGGTTATAAAAATTTTTGTCCCAGGCAGTCCCCAAACTGCCACTTTCTTAGCATAATTTAGGTGGGTGCTAGTCATAATCAGGATTTGATTTTGATTGTATAAGTAGTTAATATTATAATGTTCATATGTGTCAGCTTATTTTTGGAGTTACAGCTTATTTAGTCACCTATAACTGCTACAAAGTGCACACACTTGTGCCCCCTTTTTGTTTTGTCTTGTCCAGCCACTGCAACAGCATCCCTGCACCATATTTCTTAGCTTATTTATAAGCTGTAATGACCCCCTCATAATCCAACCAAGGGGGCAAATGGGAGTCAGCTAGGTGGTCTCCAAGTGGGCAGAAGCTCAAAAGCTCCTTTTCCCTCTAGCTTATCCATAATAAGCTTCTAAATTACCCCTGTGGACTGTTTGGGACTGCAACTTACAGCAACAGTTCCCATTGGTTAGTGCTAATTTGGTTTTCAGCTTATTTAGTTTGTTTTTAGCTTATCAAATTAAGTAGCATAGGTAATGTAAACTTGGTTTATTTCAGCTTAAGTGCTTATTCTCCATCGTTCCTAGTTTTTAGGATCCCCTAGCATAGTCTAAACTTACCAACTGCTCTTTCCCTTTTTTTTTAGCCACACAATCCAAACTGCTTATTTGCTTCTAGTTTTCATAAGCTTTTCAGATTTATTTAGTATTCAAGTGCTCCATTCCAGTTTCCCATTGCTTATTTATTGCTTATTGGTTGTGCTTTGCTCAAAAATCTGTTAAGGTGTGGGTTGAATTTGGTGGTGTAACTGTTTTGGAAATAAGCTGTTTACAGCTTATTTGCAAGTTTACAAAAGTTGAGTTTTCACAAAATGTCCCTATTTTGATCTAATCTTCAAGTTCAAAAGAGAAAATTTCAAAAAAAAAAATAATAATAAAAGTTGCAAAAAGCTAGGAGGCAGGCTCGAACCTGAGACCTCCCAGCTTTGAAGTTGATAGCATGTGTACCTGGAACCATAAGCGCCCTTGGGTCTTTCTTGTCATAGTTTGCAAAATCAAATACTAAAGGGAATATGGGCAGTTTTAGGCATAAGCTCTCTTTAGCTTATTTGGAGCTTATTTTACAAGGCAACCACCACGTTTTTCATTTTTCTTAGAATCAGTATTATCTAAAGTAGTTTTTGTGAATTTTTCGGATTTTTCTTAAAACGTTTAGTATTTTTAATAATTAAATTAGTGTAAAATCGTTTTTAATTCGTAATAAATAAAATAAAACTCAAAAAAATATTCCGCTTTTTCCTAAAATTATTTTTGGTCATGTAGAACGTAGGAAAATTGGTTTTGCACCCGTAGGCCTTAAATTTCATAATTCTCACGTTTTAGGCTCGGTGCGTTACCGGTTTTCGCGTTTTTTTAGTTTGAATGACCTAGGATGTAATTTAGCGTTGTTTTATTGTTTCTTAGGCTTAGTCGTAGTTTATTTAGTGTTTTCTTAGTTTTACATGCTTTATTTTCATTCTTTATTTTGTAGAATACATAATCAAAATCCAAATTCGTTTAACCAATTCAAGTCCATAATCACGAAACTAAACGACACCGTCAATTTCACACCTCGTTGGGACACGACCCGGGGAAATTACTTTCCCGGTATCACTTTTATCACACCCGTAAGGTTTGGCACGTTAATCTTTTTGATTTGTCAAAATTTACGGTTATTTTGATATACGTTGATATTGTGTTTTTCACCACTCACTTCACAACGAATCGGTATACACATGATATATTGACTTTGAAGAATGTTATCAGCAGTCTATGAATGGATCTGGATCATGAGAATAATCCACCCGCTCTGATACCACTTGTTGTTCCCTATTCACTATCGTTTAAAAATAGTTTAAATGTATAAAACAAGTTAATAGTGAACTATGACTGAAATTAACATAAGGAAAACACACTAAGTAATTTTCAACATCATATTCTTATTAGATATAAATCAACAAAGAATACGTTACCCAAGTACTTGCGGAATAGTACTTGGGATTGAAATGACAAAGTTGGGTGACTCCTCTCTAAGCTCAGGCCAAGTCTGAGCACAACTCTTAGAGCTCACTGAGCTATCTCAGGAACTAAGTTGTATTTGGAGGAGTGAAAAGATGGCTTGCGTGTATGTGTGTTTTTACAATTCACAAGCTTAATCTTTTCACTCCATCTCTTATGCTATTTATACATGTATGAGTTTTAACTCTTTCCTAAGTGACAAATCTGACATCATACGAAGACAAAATCTGATGTATTTTGTCTCTGTTTACAAAGACTATTCTAAGTAAAGGACAAGGTTGCTTTCCATATTTCAGTGATGACACTGAGCTTGTAAGTTAGCCATTCAGGGAAATTTGACTTATGTTGATAAGGACTTCTTTATCGATTCAAACTTCTCCGCCTTGTCCCGCTCTTTCTTCAATCTGTTTATCCTTCAGTCTTCTTCTTCAGTTTGTCTTCAGTGTAAGTAGTTGGAGAGGAGTCTTAGGGATTCAGTGAGTTATTGTCATCACTCACTGAATCCATCATCTTCTTCTTGACTCAGTCTTCACCCTTTAAGTTCCGCCTTACTGAGTGGATAGACTACTTCATTGCCTCGTACTGAGTATCCTAAAGATGACTCACTGAGCGACTATGCACTCAGCGACCTGATTGTGTTTAATCGGATGAGTACTTAGGCTATTTTCTATTCAAATCCTAGATTAAGAGGTTTGGGTATTTTCTGAACCCAACACTATTTCTATCCGGTGTGATAGTGCAGCTACATTGGCTAAGGCTTATAGCCAAATATACAATGGTAAGTCTAGACACTTAGGTGTCAGACATAGCATGATTCGTGAGCTTATCATGAATGGGGTGGTATCTATAGAGTTTGTGAGATCTCAACAGAACTTAGCTGATCACTGAACGAAGGGTCTGGCTAGAGACTTGGTTATAAAGTCTGCTAAAGGGATGGGTTTAAGTCCAACTTAGTCACTGAATGCTAGGACACCCAACTCCCTCCTGAGGAAACTTAGGAGCTGAGTTCAATGTGGAAAGCTGAACATTCAGTGGAATGGAGCACATGTTTTATTTACATCCCAAGGTTGTGCTCAGAACCTGCTGAAAGGAGGATGAAGTCTTTACTTCTTAATGGTTATTTTTCTTTGAAAAAGTGCTTGGCAGGAGCATGAATAAAGAGGAACCACCTATGTAAATGTTGAAGTTTTGCCGCTTCAGGAAGCTTTGGACTTTTAGTTTTTTCAACATTTATGAATTTGGATATGGACACATGGCTTGTATAGTGTCAGGAGCATTTAAGTGTTTGAAAACTTGTGTGTATTTTATCTTCAGGTATTCAAATGGGTTGAAGGGTTCAATTCTTAGAACACCCTGATTCTCGAATATTTGAAACGTGTAATTTACTAAGATGGAAATTCAATCCTCATGACATTTTCATTTATGCACATGTTTTGCTTGATGTTTAATTTTCATGCAAAGGAAGTGAACTAAATTTGGGGAGGATTGTTGGAAAATTTAGTGCACTTGTGGGAATAGTTCACACCTTGTAATGGGTTAGGAGGTACGGAGTGTACACCCATAAGGTCCATGAACACCTTGACTCTTGTAGTGGTTTGTATTGGTAGTGCTTGGTGAAAGTACTGTTGTGGTTACCACTATTATCGTGTTTCCACTGAGCGTACTTCCACTGGATCAGTGTTTCCACTGAAGTGGTGTTTCCACTTAAGTGGTGTTTACTGAAGTAGTGTTTACACTGAAGCGTGGTGTTTCCACGAAGCGGTGTAACCACTGATAGCACTATGAAAGTACTGATGAAAGTACTGCTTGTAACGGTTTTGACCTATTCAAGTGGCGGTTTCAACTGCTTAATGACCACGTTTAATTGGTCATGTAACCACTAACGGCTATAATGGGGATAATTATGAGGCTATTAATGGGCGATTAATACTCATAATTCCATTGAATTAGCCAAGAGTATTATCCTATAAATAGGATATCGGATTATGCATGAAGAACACACAGAAAACACAAAACACTTATAAGCGTAAGGGTTATTGAATTGTGCCTAATTCCATAACTGCATTTGGTCTTATCCCAAATAGATATTCGTGTAACCCAGACATTAGGGTCGAATAGTTTACTTTGAAAAGTGATCACACGATTCCAAGTGATATCCGGTAACCACTTAGTGGTATTTGTTTCTGCTGAATAGTTGCTTGTTTCTGCTTAAGTTGATTATCTTACCCTGTTCTGAGAGATACACACCAACAAATACCACCATGAAGTTGACTTAATGGTCAATCTCCATGGAGTATCACGTGATGTCTCAGGTTCATACTTCACTGGTTACAATCTTTAAGGAGGAGGTCGGAGATATTTTGGTTAAATCGTAAACATTTGAATCAAAGACTCATCCTCCCGACCTCCACAAATACTATTGTTATCGTTAAATGTGTTACAAGTTTCCAATGGAATGTGATTTTATTATTGATTAAAAGCACAGCCAGGGATAGATGAACAAGCACACTATGCAAAACTACTTTTCCTAAACAGCATAATTAATGTTTCCTTCACCAAATCTTGCTATCCAAAATGTTTGTCTTTGAACATCTTTCTATTACTAAGAGCACAAGGTATCCAAGCTACCAATAACACGTTATTGGTATGCCACATCAACGCCACATCATACACTTTTCAATAACACACTAATAACTAAAACACCCTCCCTCATAACACACGACTAACATGTTATTGGGTTTTACAAAATACCTCACTAAAAATATTCACTCACTCACAATACCATAAATAAATAAATAAAAATACACACTTTTTACTTTTGGCGTGAGCCAGTTGGTTGGCTGAATCCCATTTGACACAAAAGTAACGTGTTGCCTGGTATGGAGAATGGCACACTATTTATTTAACTTAATGCATTTGGCGTGTTCATAACGCACCTTACCAAGTGCTCTTACAACTGAAACAGAACATACCAACAAATTTTGCGCAACCAACAACCACACGATACTTGAAATCAAGAGCTTCTACGTGCTACACAAACATAAAAGCGCTCACGTCATAAGTTAATCTAAAATATACGATATTTTTCTTTAAGAGTCTAAATTAGTACCAATTGGCTAAAGGGCCGCTTGGCAGTATAGATCAAGGGTCACTCAAACAAACCATTAACAAGTAGTCGAAAAGCTTAATATAAACAAGAAAATGTTTAAATACATACATATATCCAAAATATAAATCTCAACAAAAAAATACAACTCTCAATACCAACAAAATTAATCTATTATCTAATCATACACCATCCAGGAAAACTAGTCCGCTCCACACACTCATCTACGCAGATCCATTGGCTCCATATGAACCATTAGTCCCTGCATGTGTCCTTTTGTCTTCCTTCTTCCTCTTCAAAACGATGAACCATGTCAAAGCTTCTAACAGAACTGTGATAGCCCCCAAAGATATAAGTATGCCGGTGTAGGCATGCTTCCACTTCTTCTCAGGGTCCAGGATATCAAGTCCCTCGTAGACGTTGATAATGCTCAAGATGATCACCGAGTATCCAAGGCCATGGTGGTAAATGTTCCAATAAAATCTGTACTTGTTGTCTGGCTTAGGCCTCAACAGCAAAGCGAAAACCTAGAAAATTTACAACCATTAGATCAGTTCATAACTTTGATTAAATTAAGTTATCAAAGTCAAAATCAGTTTGAATTTAAGATTAAATTAAGTTTATGAAAGTCAAAAGTGCTGACTATATTCATTGCTTTGTGTAAATTGTTAGACAAAATTTGTTGACTTTATGTAAACTATAAGCAAAGATAGACAAAGAAGATTGGGTGTACCTGAAGTGTTCCAAGTGAAAAGAGGATGATTCCAATGTTGCGATGACTCGTGTGAGTGATTCCGGCTGAGTCACTGCCTAGCTTTAGTCCAGTGGCCCATCCCGCTACACCTACGCCATAGGCTGATGTTTGGCAAGCAGCATGGATATAGAACCAGGCTGGATTAGCTACTTTAAACACCTTTAAATATCTTGCTGTCATAGCTCCCAAAGGCATCAATACTCCCCAACTAACAGCGTTTAATACTCCATGAGTCTGTCATATAATAATTCCATATTAAAATCCAACATTATTGGTTTATAGGTGTTTGCAACTGCAGTTTTCAATTCGCCATTAATCAATTTCTACTTGCTACTTTTTGCTAGTGCTTAGATATAAGGGCTGATTGATTTGCTTGTGTCGAACTATCTATCTACTTATCACCAAACTATAGCATTAGCCAAACATTTTACTAGTAATAATCAACCAAAATCTAGCTTTTCCTATCCACACCAAAATAAACACATAAACAGCCAAACACTTGCATAATCAAATCCCGAACACTACAATAAATCTAACAGCAACAAAACTCATTTTCGTTTATCTAGAGGCTATTCGCATTATTTTACATATAACCCTTTAAACAATCAATATCTGCAACTATTAATGAAAGAAGCTTAGGGAACGTTTAGTTGCAGGAAAGTTTTCTTAATTTTATTTCTCTAGTTTTCTTGAGAACGGGGTAACTCTTCTTCTCCTGGAGAACTCTAAATTCAAGTTCTCTAAATCATAGTTATAATAGCAGAAAACAAGTGAGTATAGAAAATTTCAGAAAATACTCATTTAAACACGGTTTTGTTTTCTTTTGTTTCTTAGAAAACTTTTGTGGGAAACTTCTCATTTTCCAACAACTAAAGACACCCTTAGATATCCTCCTAATATCACAACTACAAGCAAAGATCATAATCAAGAGGGTTCATCATTAATAGCAAGATTTCCAAATATGTCAAACTAGTTAGCTATTTCATCAAACCAACATTAAATCTTTGACAACAACATAAACCTAACTAAAAACCAAAATCCAACAAAATTAACTACTTACATTCCTCCTTCGCATCCGTGATCCACCAACACTACCACCAGCACCAGTTTGACCAGTACTAAAGTCAACCGACCCAACCGAGTTCCTATTATCCGTACCCAACGCATGTATACCCGGAGCTCCATTATTAACCGGACCCACTTGCCAAACTTGATTAAATCTCGTCCCTCCACGTGGCAAAACCAACGTTGCATAAATAACCACATCTCCATTAAGTCTCTCAGCTCTAATCACTGGCACATCAAAGCTCAAAGAACTCGACTGTAAACCAGTATTATAACTATTTACAGCACTAGTATAAGCTCGAACTGACCCGTTTGAGCTTGTTAACGCTACAAGGGCTTGTGCACCAAGCATACCTGACCCACCAATATTTAAGGCCCATGCAACCCATTGGTCTGTGGTGGACCCAGTGTGACGAAATGCCACGTCAACAGTACCATTAGTATTGTAGTTCCAATGAAGATGCGAGTTTAAAACTGGTAACGAGACACATGTCACGTATACCGCGTTACTAGGAAAAGGATAATTTCTACAGTTTTGACCGTACGAAACTGATAAATTTGCTAACAAGATGCAAAAAAGAATAGCTAAGATTTTACTCATTGTGAAAAAACGTAATGGGTACTCAAAAAGACTTAGAACATATGAGACTTGGTTTTTTCTTTTGTTGTTGTTGTGTGTGTTTTTAGAGTTTGAAGATGATATATGGTTGGTTTAAAAGAGTGTATGGTATATATAGGGAAGTGAATGGTTGACTAGTTTTATATAGAATACAAAGTTTTGTGAGGATATGGGAAGTAACATAGAAGGTGTGGGTTGTGTGAATGATATTTTTGTGGATATTTTGTTTCTAGAGAGTTAAATGTTAGTTATTACTACCTCTGTCTCAAATTATAAGTCCAGTTTTATTTTTTTGACTCAAACTTTGACCTTAAATATTTTAGTTTGTATTATATAATAATTGATGCAAAATATATAAATGGATTGTGTTTTAAATGTACTTTTATTTGGTATAATTTTTATCAAGTGATATATAATAAAAACAAAAATATTTAAGGTCAAAGTTCGAGTCAAAAAGTCAAACTTGACTTAAATTTTAGGACGGAAGGAGTATATGATATTCTAATAATGATAAGTTCATCTAATCTTCAATATGAACATGACCTATGAACATGAGAACTTTATTTTGTTATAATAAAAACTTTATTTTATTAATTTCCACTCACAGCAACATGATGAGTCATGTTCATTTTTAAAATTAGAGAATCCTGACTCATATGAGAACTCATAGGTGACTAGTTATTACTTATAGGGCAAAGTTCTAAAAAAGCTATAAATTTGACACTTTTTCATATTGTATGCAATAAACTATTAATTTTTCTGTTATAACATTTAACTTTGTTAATCATTTTATTATAACACAAGATTTGAGGTGACACATACGTGGCAAAAGTAATCCTAACTTGCCCCGTTATTTTCTCACGTGTGCCGTTATATTTTTTTTGGGAGTCCGTTTTGCCAAATAAGAAACCCGTGTTGCCCTATTTCTTCCCCCCCCCCCCTCAATTCATACTCCCCTTCACTCACTCCAAATAACAAAACCCGTTTTAAGCCAATCACAAACCCTAATTCCAAAAATTGATAAGTCTTATTTCAATTATTTATGTTTGTGTTAATAATTCAGGTATGTAATTATGAGTATATGCGTTAATTGTGTTTTGATTATTATTTGTTTAATATATAGTCATAAAACCCTAATTTGAGTATATTGTCTTTGTCTCAGAATGATATCTCATACAGTTCTGTACATGTTAGATGTACACAATGATGGGTGTTTCCTTCATTTACCTCTTAGGTATGTTGATGGTTATACCCATCAGATGTCAATTAGAAGGATGCCGTATGAAGAGTTTGCTCAGTTTTTAGAAGAAAAATGTCAAAACTATTTTCAAGGTTTATATTACAGACTCCCAAATCATAAGTTGGAGGATGGTTTAGTTAGAGTCAGTAATGATAGTGAGTTAGACTATATGTTTGATGTTGCTGTTGTATTTGGTAATCTTGATGTATATCTAGATCACTTAGATATGGACCTATCTGAATATTTAGCTAAAGTTGATAAAAAATGTTATGGATGCGTGTGTTGCTAAAAATAAAGGCAGTAAAAAAAAAGGTTTTGCAATGATTTTAGCTTAGATGAGATGGAGTCTTAGGTTGTGATGGAGGCTGAGGAAACCCAAGGTGAATCTTCTAAGCAGCCTCATGAAACACATAATGAGATGGAGGCTGAGTATTTGGGTGAATCTTCTAAGCAGCCTCATGAAGCTATGACTAGTGTTGCTGCTATGGGCAAAGAGAAGGTAATTGAAGATGATAGTGATTCTGATAGTGATTCTGATAGTGATAAGTCAGTTGATTATCTTAGTCCTGGTGAAGAGGAATTGATTGAGCTTAGAAATATGATCAAAGCTAATAAAGAGAAGCTAGCTAAGTCAGTTAATAACATGGAAGAGCCAAATGTAGAAAACAGTATGCCTTTTAATTCTTTTGGTGTTGATACTATGACTGAACATGATTTGTTCATGGATGAGCTACTAAAAAGGCATAAGGCTACTGATGAGAATGGAAAGACTCAAGACCCTTTCATTACTGCTCAAAAAACTGTTTAAAGGTATCCCATGTATGATGAAAGTACACACTGGAGACTTAGGAAACCCAAGGTGATTATGTTGAGCATACTTAAATTCAACTTTTACATGTTGTTTATAAATGATGTTTATTAACACAGGTTTTGTTTCAATTGCAGGTTGGTGAAAAGTATGTGACTGTTGACAAGTTCAAGGAGTGTTTGACCTTCTATGTTTTGGCTAATGGTTTTTCACTATGGTATGAGAGGAGTACCTCAAGCAGAGTTGTGGCTAGGTGTGGACAAAGACCTCCAAAGGTGTCTGATCCGGTTATTGGTAAACAAAGAAAGCAAAACAGGTATCCTTGTGTTAGTAGTAATGATGTGCCAAAATGTCCTTGGAGATGTTATGCTACTTGGATGACAGAAGAAAAAACTTTTCAGGTTAAAACATTAAATGATGAGCATACATGTGTTAGAAATTTCCAGTTTCGTTCATTAGTCAACTATAAGTGGATAGGAACAGTCTTTGGTGATAAAATTAGGGCTAACCCTGAGATTAAATTGAGTGGTATAGCTGACCTAGTGATGAAAAAGTATAAGTGTAAGGTTACACCCAATCAGTGTACAAATGCAAAGAAATTTGCCTTGACAGAGTATGAAAAAACTGTAGAAAAACATTATGCTATGCTAAGATCATATGGGAAAGCAATTTTAGATTCCAATCCTGGGTCAACTGTGAAATTGGGAGTGACAGTCAACCCAGATAACAAAACTTATTTTGATAGGTTTTATGTGTGTTTTGTTGGACTAGCAAGTGGATGGAAAGCAGGGTGTAGGCCAGCAATAGCATTAGATGGTTGTTTTTTGAAAAGTCCTAATAATGGTGAAATTCTTGCTGCAATTGGAAAATATAGGAATAACCATATTTACCCTGTGGCTTAGGCAGTGGTTAATGTTGAAAACAAAGATAACTGAAGTTGATTTTTAGAGTTGCTTGAAGAAGATTTGGGTAAAGTTAAAGGTCAAGGTATAACTCTTATATCTGATCAATATAAGGTATGCAAGACACATTTATTTATTATTTACTTTTTATTATACTATTAAACTTGATTTAACACACTAACATTGTTACGCCCCTTTCCCGACTCGATTTTTTTTAACACTTGATGGTATTAGTTTAAAATAGACCCTTTTATACTCTGAAAAAGACTCATTTCCTGCAGACCCTTGAAATAGACCCATTTACATCTATTTTGGACCCATTTTCTGAGTACTCTAAAATTGACTCATTTGCATATAAAATGGACCCATTTCCTGCACATTAAAAATGACTCATTTGCAGTCTAGAATAGACTCATTTACCTCTAAAATGGACCCATTTTCTGTTACTCTAAGAATGACTCATTGCAGTCTAAACTAAACCCATTTACCTCTAGTATGGACTCATTTTCTGCACACTTGCATATTATGACCCATTTTCAATACATACAACCTTTACCACTTCTGAATTACTTCAAACCTTTCAAAAAGCATTAACTTAACATATTAAATCATGTTCATAATCATTAACCCATTTACAACCCAAAATGGGTATAATTACTCATTATGCCAAACACCCCTTTTACTAAATATACACACTTCAACCCGTTACTATAATGAACCATTTGTCATATTTAGCTTTAACAACAAAGACATAAACTTTGACACTAGACAACATACATACAACCCATTCAAAGAATCTCGGGAGACAACATTGAAACGAGCTCGGTATCTACCTAAGCTCTACTTTCTTACCATTCTTCTAACTTTCATATAGCAATCCATAAGCTTTAATCCAATGCTTACCATCGCCATCACATATGAACCTACGAACATTAACATCTTAAACCGTAAGCACGAGGCTTAGTAAGCAAAACGGATATAACTTAACATTATACATCAATCACACATTGCACATTATAACCATTCTTTCATTACAACTTTAATCATAAACATACCTTGGGACATCATTAAGCATCACCATACATACTCTAACCATTTCCATCCTACTTTATCACTCTCATTCTAGTTATGCAAAAGTAGCACTACAATCTATTTACACACAAACACATATACATCAAGTCATACCATATACTTAACATAAACATCACATAACACATAATGCATTGAAATCCATATAACATTAACTTATAACCGGTTTACTTACCTTGATTCCAAACTAATGAAACCAAACATGTCATCATCTCCATTCTTGTCATCTAGGCCAAATCACTATTATCATAAACACATAATTAATCAACTATGTCATGGCTACCATAACCATAACCATAACCACTTTCTAATCATTACTAATTATCACATAATCATATGATGACTATATGATAATCAATCTCATTAGCTTATTGGCTTAACTCAATAATAGTTAACCCATATTCATTATAACTCCTTAATTTAATTTATAAACATCATTTACCCAATTCCCAATTGATATCAAGAACCCTAATTCTTGAATTCACCAATTAACTTAGGGTAAGGGATTACTTACTTGTATGGATGATCAATACAAGTTTATTACTGAATTGGAGCACTACTCTACCTTCAAATTATCATTATAGTGATCTTGGTTCTTCCCTCCATTTTCTCCAAACCGTACCACACACACACCTACCATATTCTGGAATGTGTAGAATTCAGTAGAAGACAATTATTAGTAGTATAGTTTGCCTAATTGGCACATTAGGCCCCTTAAGTTCTTTTCTTTCTATCATGGCCACAATAACTTTATTACTCAATTACTATTTGACAACATTAGTCCTTTAAGTCCATCTTTATTATAAATGTGACACATCATACTTTCTATAACCATTTACATGACCTTTAATACTTATAGTTTGACTATCGGGTTTGACTAACCAATCCCGTAAGTCCACAAAACTTATAAAAGTCATAGTCAACCATTCAAATGGCATTCTTGTAATAAATTGATTAGGCCTAGTTTTAGGGTGTTACAATTCTAACCCCCTTATTTAGATTTCGTCCCCGAAATCTCTCGCTTAAAGACTTGGTCATTTCTTAACCCCATTCTTAGTACTAAGCACACTTTCATTCAAAAATTCCGTTGCAATGATCTAAGTGATCTTGCAACACAAAGTAACACATTCAAAATCTTTGATCCATTCTACTTTTCATTTAACTTTCTAAGCGCGTACGACTCTTACTAAGGTCATTATGTCATTCGAGGTACATTTACTATGATTAACGTGTCATTTGACCAACTCCATTATATTACATTGCATTGTTACTTGCTTATTTCCAACTCTTTAATCAAGGACTATATGTTACTTGAGAAAATTTGCACCATTTTGACTTTATATAAGTTAAATAGTGACCAATACGACTTATCATTCCCATCTTTACCATAGTTATGTTATTACCCTTTGAACATTTTTGCTTTAACACATTACCTTCTCCACTTTATTTTAAGGATTTTCGCTAAGTTTTATTAGTCACTTAGGGAATCTTAAGTTAATTTGACTTTCACATGTCAAAATTAACTAATACTTTCACATTTTACTCTAGTTATTCCATCATTTCATTAACATTTTTACTATAATGCCTTGTTTCCTCTAATTCTTTCTTTAATTTCTTTGACAAAGACTACAAGTCTCGTAGGAAATTTTAATATTTTGACTTCATAAGGTCAAACTTTAACTTACATCATCGCATTTACACATAAGGGTGCCAATAAACGTTAGCATCCATTACTATCATTACTCGCATTTTGTACCACTCCTCATGGTACATTATAACATCATTACAAATTCTTAATCTTTTTAAGTTATACTTTAAACTCCAAATGGTTGGTTTCACTCAATGTCTCGATTTAGAAGTCGCATTCTAATTCTACCCCGCTTATCTTACTTCGTAAAACTTCTAACTAATTCTAGGCTTTCGTTTTCTACTCTTTTTACCTTACTCACGCCATGTCGAGAACACATAAGCCCACTCATTTTGTTGATCCCAGTTGAGCAAACGATCCTTAATAGAAACTGACTTAACAAAGACTTACTCCTTCCGTCCCAAATTTTAAGTCCAGTTTGACTTTTTGATTCGAACTTTGACCTTAAATATTTTTGTTTGTATTATAAAACACTTGATGAAAAATATACCAAATGAAAATACATTTAAACCACAATCTATTTATATATTTTGCATCAAATATTATGTAATACAAATAAAATTATTTAAGGTCAAAGTTGAACTTAGAAAGTCAAACTGGACTTATAATTTGGGACGGAGGTAGTATTAAGTATCACGCGGAATTTAATACTTAATCTTAAGAAGAAGAATAATAAACACTCAACACCTCAATATTATTATTATTACGAATACTCTAACCAGTATTAGGGTTTTACAACATTGAAGTGTATCAACCTTAGATATAAAACATGCGTATATCTAATCTAACCTAGGACCTCCTTTTATAGGCTAAGGAGTCCTTTACATAATACAATACGTAACCTACAAGATAAATATCTTTTCCATATTTATCTAATACAAAATATTAAACCGACTATACAAGACTAGCAGTGGTTATAATACAATATCCGTTGTTACACAATACTACTAGCCGCGGTTTATCATCAGCAGTGGATTCATTCTTCTGTCCGTGGTTTCAACAACTCTGTCCGAGGTTCCAACACTTAGAATAATTCATGATCCAAGGAACCTAAAACCCAACAATCCTCCCCTAAACTTGATACATTCAAATAGAATTCTCAAGTTTCCTTTAAGCTCAAAACACTTGAATTGGAGGATGTATCCAAACACTTACTAGTTTTAAGAATTGTCTCACACTTCAGCAACAAACTGTAAGCTTGACCATCATAGGGCATCAACATCTTCAAACCACCAGGCTTCACCATCGAGCTATAACTCTGGATAATTATTCAATTTGGGATAATCACCTTCCACAAGCATATGAATAACTTCTCCAGACACAGTTAACACATGAACTCCACAAGTTTGATATAAAAACCATCTTGTAACTTGACCATTGTAGAGTCCCTTCCATTCAGGTTCATCATGAGTTGGTTCAAACAAAATCTTCAAGTGATGATAAACCAGTCTCTCATGATAATCACCTGGATGTATATCACCTAACTTATTCTTGTAAAGCTTCCAAAGATTCATTAAATCATCTCTATCCAGATATTGAAGCATTTGTGAAAATTTATTAAACTCAGAAACTTCATTATTGAGTCTTTGAATTTTCCAACATCCTTCACTTCCATTAAGCTCAAATTCATAAGAGATAATTTGATTACTATCTTCAATCTCTTTCAGTATTTTAGAACCAGATGTCTCCTGAATCTCAGATTTTCTCTTTAGATTACCTTTAATCCACTCTTCAACTTTTTCAGAATTCATTGGAGTAAAATTTTCATTATTAATCCTCATACACATCAGATAAAGCTCATGAATTCTTTCAAATGAACATTTACTAAGATTGTCAGGAATATGTATGCCTAAATTCTTAATAATCTTCATCAGTACATTCCTCATCTCGCGAATTGTAGGAGGTTTCTTCCTTTTAACTTGCTTCTTTTTCTTACTGATCCTCCTTGCCCATTCACCCAAGATTCTAGCTCTTTCCTCATCATCTAACAATGCCCATTCTTGAGTAGTATACTCATACTGTATTTGATTAGAAGCTTGCAGATAGTTTTGTGATTCATACCATTTAGCTAGCCATTTCTGAGTAGCCTCCTCCTCTTCTTGCTTTTCTTTCTCTGCAGCTGCTTCCTCTTCAGCATGTATGCTTCTTGTATACTCTTCATCATAAGCAATCTGTTCTTCTACACTTTTAAACTTTAAAACAGGTGCTGCAATACCTTTACCCTTACCAATATCTAGTTGAGCCACCTTCTTCTTCAAAGGCTCACCAATAACTAAACTTTTACCTTTGGGTTTGGTTGCAGTAGGTTCAAGAGATAAAACAGGTGCAATGATGGGTGTAGGGTTAGTTGAGGTTTTGCTAAGATTGATCAATGTACTTGCAGCTTCTTTCTCAACTTCTTTTGATTTGGGTGGTGATACAAAGGTCGTTGTAACAATTGTAGAAGTGGTTATGATAGCAGTGGGTATGATTATCTTATTTGAAACTGCAGCAGTGGTTTCAAGAATACTAGCCGTGGTTGCAGACACATTATCAGTGGTTGTGTGCACTATCTCATCTTCTACCACAGTCTTCACACTTTCAAGAACAGCTTCATTCCCATCTTTATCAGTTACCAGAATTTGTTTTGCTTGATCTCCAATATCCACATCCTGTTCCATATGCACATCTACAGCCTCCCCTGAATTCTTGCCATCACTCCTCCCCTGTTTGGGTACATTCTCCATATTCATAGCTGGAGAGGAGTTTACTTTTCTTCTCAACCTTCTCATTTTCCTCAAAATAGCAACCTCAGGTCTTCTCACTTTCTCCAAAACAAACATCCTATGCTTCAGTCTCCTTATTTCTTTACCCTGAAACACAGCCAACTCTTGAAGACTTGAGATTGTAACCTCCATCTTGGTACATTTAGCCGTCAATTCATTTAAGTGTTCAAGAATATCATCCCCACTTCGACCTGTGTTAACTGGTCCGAGAGGTGGTTCATTGGAAAAGTCATCATGTACCAGCTTAGGATCCGTCAATTCAGTTTCATGTTCCAAACTATCCTCAGCACTTCGAGCTGTGTTAACTGCTCTGAGAGGTGAATCCTTGGATATATTAAACATAGCATCAGACCTTGCCTGAACATCTATGCACCCTGAGTGAGCCAGTTGGCTAGGGATTCCTCCACCTGCATTGAGTTCCAAGGAACTCTCCACATTATGAGTTGCCAAAGGTTGGGTCTTAATGATGTTTCCACTATCCTGACCAGCATCTAAGCATGAATCAGTAGTGGAAGCCCTTCCAATCATGTCACCTCCACAACTTGTGACAGCCTCATGAGCAACACCACTAGCACCAGCCTGAGGTAGCTTAGTGCCCTTCCTCCTCCTAGTCCACACAATTGGTTTAACAGTGGTTGCAAGTGTACTATCAGTGGGTTGAGGTGTACTAGCAGTGGGTTCAGGTTCTAAGGGTTGGGACTCAAGACCTTCATCAAACTCAGGAACAGCAGGCAAATTCAGCATATGTGGGAATAAGGGAACATCTGTTATCTGAAATTAGGGTTCTGATTCCTCATATGTGCAAATACCTTAGGAAGCATATAATGTACTTCATACTCCTTAGTATGCTCAACCGGTTCTTCTATTTGACTTTCCACAATCAGTTGCACAAACCTAGAATATAAATAATATTTTCCCTTCTTCCTAATATTCTGCACAAACCCATCATAAATCATCCTAGACCAATTAAACTTCCTCCCATCAGACAAACAAATGATAGCAGTAGCAATTTTGGAAGGGAAGTCATCAAATCCAGTGGTCTTATTACTTATACACATCAACAAGGTATGAATCAAAAACTTCCATTGTTGTGAAAACATGCTCTTAAAAAATTTTACCTTGTCTCCCCTGTGTGTATATCCTAACCTCTCTAAACCTTCAAAAATCTCAGCATCTGAAATATTAACAATACCATCAGCATCATCTAACTTCAAAACCCTTCGAATTATCTCCTCATCAACCAAAATATCATTCTCATCCACAACTGTACTAAAAACTTCTACTCCATCAACCTCCTCAAGCTTAGCATTCCTCCAGAATTGATGTATATAGGCTTTAAAGATGGTTGGTGAGACGGTTAAGGAAAAGTGAATAGGACTGTGAATAAGGAAATCAATCATTTGATGAAAACCTTCGGATCGATTGTTTTTTATCAAATTAGCAACTAGGTTATGGGAGTTGGGATATTGATTCGGCATGATGATCGATGATTGTGAGTTATGTGGGATTTGTGAAGTTAACAGATGAAAGTGGTTTAGGTTTATGTAAAGCACCAATTGGAATGGATTTGAAGATCAAGTAAATGACCTATCAGTGATTTGGGGAAATAAACATGTTTTCTCCAAAGTTACCAAACAACCCCTTAAGTATCAAAAAAATCAGCAACACTAGCAGTGGTTTGAAGACCTCTATCAGTGGATGGAAAACACTAGCAGTGGATACACAATTTCACTCCAATCAGTTAACCAATAGATATAGCAAGCAAATCTTTGTCAATCTGAGTGATATCTCACAAAAATATGAAGGATCACAACAATGAACAATTTTTTTTAATACAAAAGCTCCAAAGTACACAACTATCCTCCATACCTGCATATCACAAACATAAACCAAACACTGAAAAGAAGGTTAAGGTTAGCAGTGGTTAGAGTAAAACTAAAAGTGGTTCCATATACTTAGCAGTGGTTAGCCAATGTGCTAAAGTCTAAGTCAATATGGTCAACTTCCGGTATTAAATCTTTTTCAAAATCAAAAGACTTTATTAACTCCTCACCCACTTATACCTTCCCCTCATTTACTCACTAAAACCATTTGCTCTGCCTATAAAAGAATCCCAAGGCACAAGTAACACACACCAATTAATCCAACTTGCTTCTAAACCCTAATTTCTCAAAAATTCACAATCAACAACAACCAGCATGTCTAATCAACCAGAAGTCATCAATCTAACCTCCTCCTCCTCATCATCATCATCAGATAGTGCGGATTCTCACCCATTGTTTCGTTACCCTCATCAGTATGAACCGCGACCTAGAAAGTCCCCCTTTCTTCCTTCATCAGAAGATGATAGTGTGGTGGATCCTAGTGATTCATCTAGGGGTTCAGATGACTCTACTGAGCGCCTAGAACCAATCTTCAATAGATTGGTAAGGGAGGAAGCAGAGAGTACAACACAACCTGCACCATCCCAACCCCAACCAAGGCCACGTGCCAGAAATCCACCACTCCCAAAGAACAGAGAGGTGGTGATTGGTCTTCCTGCTCCAGGATCTGGTTCTTCAACCCATGGAAGGAAGGGGAAAGGGCAAGGGTGCAGGGGTGAAGGGAAAGGGAAAAATGAAGATGGAGTAGTTGCTTTATGATGGAACGAGTAGATGGAACAACCTAAGATTTCTCATATCACAAAAGCATCCATCCTTGTTTTCATCAATCCATCTTTCCATTTGCATCTATAGCTTCTTCTTTGTACAAGATATGTAGAACCACCAGCTTTTGTAATAGATGATAGGAATGTTCTTTTATGTCATTTGAAGTTGATTGTCTGTTGTACATTGTTGCATCAATCCATGTTTCTTGACTTAATGAACAACTTTAATGTACTTCTCTTGCATCAGTGATTAACTTTCATGTGTCTGCAAAATGGTTAGTGGGAACACAAAGCAACAAACAGTGGTTTGAACATAACTATCAGTGGTTAGAAACAAAAATAGCAATACTAAGATCACATAATAACAGTCCAATACTTATACAAACTTTTACAAAACAAGTTGAGATTTAGAGATTAATCATTCCAATATTAACTACAAGGTACTGAAACCTTCCCACATCAAAATCTTTAGTGAGAAGATCAGCAACATTGAAATCAATATGGATTTTTACCATTTGAATCAACTTTTTCTCATTACAATCTCTAATGAAATGATGCCTTATCTCAATATGTTTAGTTCTAGAATGTAAAACAGGATTTTTAATGATGCAAATTGTACTGTTATTATCAATGTAAATCTTAGTATGCATAAAGTTGTACCCAAAATCCAGTAATTGATTCTGAATCCAAAGAACTTGACCACAGCAACTAGCAGCAGCCACATATTCAGCTTCAGTTGTAGAATTTTCCACTATAGTTTGCTCTTTACACTGCCATGAAATTAGTCTGCTTCCCAAAAACTGACATCCTCCAGTTGTAGATTTCATATCCAAACTAGCACCAGCATAATCACTATCTGTATAGGCCACCAAATCAAAAGGGGAATCCTTAGAATATCAAAGGCCCAGTTTAGGATGACCTTTAAGGTATCTAAAGATTCTCTTAACAGCATTCATGTGTGAGGAATTGGGTGTGACTTGAAATCTTGCACACACACATACTGAGAACATTATATCTGGCCTAGATGTAGTGAGATACATCAAAGATCCAATCATGGACCTATACAACTTCAAATCAACTTTGGGACTTCCATCATTTGGTAGTAGTGGTTTCTGAGTCTCCATAGGTGTGCTAGCACACTTCACATCCTGAAACCCAAACTTCTTCAAAATATCTGCTACATACTTGTCTTGACTAACGAAAATACCATCAGTCCTTTGTTAAACCTGTAGCCCCAAAAAGAAAGTGGGTTCTCCAATAGAACTCATCTGAAACTTATCATGCATAAGTTTCTCAAATTCTGTGCATAGCTCCTTATTAGTTGAGCCAAAGATGATGTCATCTATATAAACCTGCGCCAGTAAAATATCATCCTTGTGCTTCCTTATGAACAAAGTCTTATCAATCAACCCTCTTTTGAAGCCATTGTCCATCAAATAAGTAGATAGGCACTCATACCATGCCCTAGGATCTTGATGCAACCCATACATAGCCTTCTTCACCCTGTAAACCTTGTTAGGATGATCAGGATCTTCAAAACCAGGAGGTTGACAAACATAAACCTCCTCATCAATTGTGCCATATAGAAAAGCACTTTTGACATCCATTTGATACACCACAAAATTCTTGAATAAAGCATAAGCTAAAAATAATCTAATAGCCTCAATTCTTGCAACTGGAGCAAATACTTCATCATAATCTAAACCTTCAGTTTGTGTGTATCCTTGAGCAACCAACCTTGATTTGTTCCTTACCACTATTCATCTTTCATCCCTCTTATTTCTGAACACCCATTTTGTCCCAATTGCCCTCTTACCATTTGAAAGATCAACCAATGTCCAAACCTCTTGAAGTTTGAACTGAATAAGCTCCTCTAGCATTGATTCTACCCATCCTTCTTCTGATAAAGCTTCTTCCACTCTCTTGGGCTCTTTTTGAGACAGAAAACAAGCAAACAGGCAATTTTGCAGATCTTTATGACTATTTCTTTTGTGAAGTGATCTTGCAAAGAAACCTTGCTCAGGAAAGGTTTTAGTGTTCTGAACCTTGCTCCTTGTTTGAACAGGGGTATTCAAATTTCCAAGTATTTGTTCCTTAGGATGAATCTTATGTATCCTTGTGGTGGTGACTGGACTTTCATGAATGACATGTTCCAAATTAGTAAAATCAGCATTGAAGAAATCATCCATGTCTTCATCATCAGTAGGAGTATCAATATCTACCAAAGCAGGCATGTGAGGATCATGCGGATACTCCTCTTCACCAAATAATGGCTTTGCTGTTGGTCCAAAGAAAGTACTATCACCAGTACTTGCAGCCGGGGTTTCACTTGTACTGGCAGTGGTAGAAGTTGGCTTAGCAGTGCTTTCATTATTTCTATCCGTGCTTTTGTTTGGCTTAGCAGTGCTTGCAGAATGCCTTTTCTTTCTTTTAATTTCTTCTACCAACACTGAGTTATCTTTTAACAACTCATCCTTATCTTGATGATGATCAAGTTTGCTTCCAGAGTTCAATGCATCATCATCAGTGGGACCTTGCTTATCAATGATGGGTGAGACAGAACCAGCTTTCCACTTTTTAACCAAATAGAACTCCTTTGGAGAATCAGCTTCCTTAGAATCTGTTTCGCATCGAATCCTTTGTGTACCTGCATTTTCATTAGTGGAAGTTCCTGCAATGATAGGCTCATAATTCATAGATTTGGTTAGCATATCAATGTTAAACAGCCAGTCTGGTCCTTTAGTCTCAACACTAGGAGTCTCTTCACTAAATTGAACATGTAAGTTCTCTTCCACAATCCTAGTCCTCCTATTGTATACTCTAAAGGCTTTAGTATTAGAAGAATAGCCTAAAAAGTATCCATCATCAGCTTTTTCTTGAAACTTACCTAGGTAGTCTATGGTGTTCAAGATAGTAACAGGACACCCAAAAGGTTTTAGGAATGCAATCATAGGCTTCCTATTATGTAACAGCTCATAGGGGGTCTTGTTATGAGGCTTCACTACCTTACTTCTATTCTGCACATAACATGCAGTGCCTACAGCTTCAGCCCAAAAGGTAGTTGGTAACTTAGATTCTGACAACATTGTCCTAGCAACCTCAATTAGTGTCCTATTTTTCCTTTCAGCTACACCATTCTGTTGTGGTGTTCTAGCAACACTAAACTGTCTTTCTATACCCTTAGCTACACAGAACTGATTCATCACATCATTCTTAAACTCAGTTCCATTATCACATCTGATTACCTTGACTTTCTGATTTACTAGATTTTCTATCTTAGTAATGAAACTCTTGAGAATCTCACTAGTCTCACTCTTAGCAGCCAAAAAGTATACCCATGAAAATCTACTATAATCATCAGTGATAACTAGGCAATACTGCTTATGGTTCAAACTTTTAACAAAGGTAGGTCCAAATAAGTCCATATGAAGCATAAACAGTGGTTGTGTGATGGTGTTGACTGTTTTGGACTTACAAGAAGCTCTATGTTGTTTTCCTTTCTGACAAGCCACACAAAGTTCCATACATTCAAAAACCTTATAAGGTAACCCTCTCACTAAGTTGCCTTTTACTATTTTATTGATTGTTTTAAAATTAAGGTGACCTAGCCTTCTGTGCCATAACTTAGACTCATCTATTGATGCTTTAGCAAACAAACAGGTTAAGGACCTATTAGGAATTACATCTTTAAGATCAAAACAATATATGTTTTCCTTCCTAGGTACCCAAAGCTGTATATACTTTTCATTAGGCATCTTAAAATCAGGTGACAACACCACACACTCAGTTTCCCCAAAAAGTACCCAGTTTTTCTTATCACACATTTGAGAAACACTGAATAAGTTGTACTTAAGTCCCTGTACCAGATAGACCTTTTCAAAGTCTAATTTTCCTGTTCTGATTGTGCCTCTGCCAAGTATCTTTCCTCCCTTTAGATCATTACCAAATACCACATATCCTCCATCAAAAGCTTTAAAATCCTCCAGGTTGCTCCCATCCCAAGTCATGTGCCCAGAGCAACCACTATCAAAAATTCCTTTGTCTTTTAGCTCATCTTGTAGATTGCCCTGCACATGAATTTAAACAAGTTAGTTCTTTTTGTGGACCTAAGCAAATACTGACTTGGGTCTGCCCTGTGCATCAACATAATCAAATTTCTTTAGGTCCATTGATGCACAGTTGACATGGTGTAAAACCTTGGTCTTAGGCTTCCATTGCCAACTAGCTGAGGCCTTAACAGCATAGAAATGGTTTCCAACCACTGTGTCAGTTATCACCTTTGGAATTTTTAAAACTTCTTTTGTATCAGTGGTCATATTTTGCTTAGCAGTGGTTTGATTTTGCTTAGCCGTGTTTACATTTTGCTTAGCAGTGGTTGGAACCCATTTGGGTGCAGCAGTGACTATTGACTTTGTATTACCATTCCTCATTAACACTGCTCTAGGAATCATGTTTTTATTAGGATGGGGGTTTGTTTTCTTTGAAAAGTTTTGGTGATTTACCCTCCTCCATTGATTCCAAACTTGTGGTTGGTTTTATAACAGTTTCTCTGTAAGTGCTCAAAACTACCACATATAAAACAAGCCTTCTTGACACATTGAAACTCATCACCTAACCTGTTAGAAATTAGGCCATTAAAGTTTTTCTGATTGCCCCTAGGTATGTATCTTTTCATCTGTTCCCTAGGTATCTCCTTATAATCTACCACTTTCCTAGAGATAGGTGCTCCAAATCTAGGAATAAGGTTGGCTTGCTTAGAATCAACTTTCTTAACATTTTCTATCTTCTCTGGCTGTGTTGATTCAGATCTATCTTCCTCAGAATCTGATTCCCAATCTTCAATAGTGGGAGCATCAGATGACTTATCAGAACCTATCTTAGGTGATTCAAACTTGCTAGTCTCACCTACAAGTTTATTGAAACTAAATTCACTGCTAAATGACAGTTCTTTTGTAGGTGGTGCATGTTTCATAAGAGGTGGTGGTGGCATATCATTGTAACCAAGACCAATACCATCCTTGAACAATTTTTGACCTATTGTCTTATTCACTAGATCAGAAGCATACTGTGTTTTAGCAACCCTAACAACATGTTTTTCTTTTTCTATTAGGGCTTCTTGTTTTACACTCTCTGCCTCTTCTATTTTCTTTTTAAGCATTGTAATTTCTATGTCTTTAAGATCAATTTCATCACCTAGTATATTTATCTTATTAACATACTCAAACTCACATTTACTACAGTAATTAAGCTTTTCTTCAACACTTTCTATACCAACTCTATAACCTAAGTTATCTAGAGACAGTCTTTCAACTTCTTTTCTCAAACTCTCAATAATAGCTCTTTGTGATTCTAAGTTATCTTGACATGATTTGAAAGAACAAGTAGAATTTTTAGAATCATTAGATACCTCAGAATCTAAACCAGAAGATGAAGCATAGGCCATAAGAGCAAAGTTATGCTCTTTTGAAGCTTCACTAGCAAGAAAAGCTGCATTTGGGCCTTCTTCAATCTGATCACTCCAGTCATAATCACCAATACCATCTTGAGCAACCAATCTTTGAAGAAGAAGCAGGCTCTTCAGTGGTCTTCTTAATGCCTTCAATCCTCTTGGGAGCTCGACATTCCCTAGCAAAGTGACCCTTCTTCTTGCAGTTAAAGCACTCCATCTTGATTTTGTCAAATCCAGCTCTCCTTTGACCATCAAACTTAACATGTCTTCCAGTCCTCCTTAAGAACTTCCTTGCTTGGAGAGTCAACATTTCCATCTGCCAATGAAGATTTATCTCTTTAAGATCATCAGGATCAATTTGATCTAAATCTTGATTCAAAACAGTAACACTGGTAGTTAAATCAGCCAGAAAAGCACAAATTGCACCATCACTGACATTATCACTAATAGTGGTATTGTTTGCAATAGCCGTGGTTATTCCATAGGCAGCAGTTAATACATCTTGTGAGCTCTTGTGATTAGTAGAAACAAAAGCAATGTTTTGATTAGTAGTAGATGCACCAGCAATGTTGTTCTCAGACTCATATACCTTCAAGTTGTTGTAGAGATTGTCCAGAGTCATCTTTTCAAAGTCATCCTTATTTCTCCACACAATTGTGTGTACAGCCCAGTCAGGTGATAAACTTCTGATGAACTTCAAATTTATATCTTCTTGAGCAAATTTGTAGTCCACTAACTTCAGTTGGCTGATTAGTTTTTGAAGTATGTTATAAGTGCCATCAAGTTTTTCTCCACTGAGAGCAGTGAAGTTTTCAAGTTGATGCTTGAGCATATTCTTCCTTGATTTCTTTGTAGCTTCATTACCAGCAAACCTTGTTTCAATAGCATCCATTAACTCTTTAGCAGACTCATATTGTTCAAAGTCCAAAGCATACTCATTAGGTATTCCCATGGAGAGAATACTGTGAGCTTTAATCTCCAGCTTCCTCTTAGCCTTGTCAATTTCACTAACAATGGCTATATCCTTGCCATCATCACCCTTCCTAGGAAGAGTATCACCTTTTTCAACAACGTCCTAGATGGCATAATCAATCATACGAATGTATTGCCTCATTCGCATTCTCCAAATTTGGTATTCACCCTGCTTGAGCATGGGCACCTTTGATGCAGTTACCATGTGATTTTCGTCAGACATCTTAACTTACTTTAACAGAACTTAACTAAACTTCTTCTTGGTTTTAGTTTCTAGATCACAAGCTCTGATACCACTTGTTGATCCCAGTTGAGCAAACGATCCTTTATAGAAACTGACTTAACAAAGACTTATTAAGTATCACGCGGAATTTAATACTTAATCTTAAGAAGAAGAATAATAAACATTCAACACCTCAATATTATTATTAATACGAATACTCTAACCAGTATTAGGGTTTTACAACCTTGAAGTGTATCGACCTTAGATATAAAACATGCGTATATCTAATCTAAACTAGGACCTCCTTTTATAGGCTAAGGAGTCCTTTACATAATACAATACGTAACCTACAAGATAAATATCTTTTCCATATTTATCTAATACAAAATATTAAACCGACTATACAAGACTAGCAGTGGTTACAATACAATATCCGTGGTTACACAATACTACTAGCCGCGGTTTATCATCAGCAGTGGATTCATTCTTCTGTCCGTGGTTTCAACAACTTTGTCCGAGGTTCCAACACTTAGAATAATTCATGATCCAAGGAACCTAAAACCCAACACATTTAGTGACAACCAGTAGCATATGAATTGAACCCGGTTTCTGCCCTAAGGTTGATTATGGAGGGCTATTTCTTTTCACCCTTTCTTTTACTTTTCTTTTTAATTCTTCAACCCCTTCTTTCTCCTTTCTCACATTACTCCTTTTTTCAATCATACCTAAGGACTTCTAATACTAACTATGGGTATTGTCCTTGGGTAGATCCCTCCGGCTCTGGCGGATCATAGGACGGATTTTCCTATCCTTAGACACCTTATAACTCCATGACTATCCTATGTTGCCATAAAATCCTTTTTCTTGAGAATCTCTCAACGTGTTTATGATTATCAAAACATTTTGTTAACACCTTGAGAGTTTTGAACTTTCAGAAGTACTCCCCCTTCACATGTGCTTATATTGTTTTAACTTAAATCTGCACATAGAGGGTAGAGTTCGCACTTTTTGAATTGATTGGCTCATGATAGACAATTCCCCACGAGACACGGTTACGTTGCTTAGTTAAAGAGTTCCATTGTCAGTTTTTAAGTGACAACTAGCTCTAGTAACTAACTTGAAGTTGTAAACACTCCTTGAAAAGGGGGTTAGACCCATGTAAGTTCATGTCTATTACAAGTTTCTCGAGATGGTACATTTATTGACTTAGATTTCCCGTCAATTCATTGGTTTCACCTAAGTCGAGCTCTTTTGAGATTCAAACACCGATCATTAAACATTTTTTATAACATTTTAATCACGTCTTCTCCCCCTCAAAAATAGCATATTCGTGATATTTTTGATATCAACGGATTAAACAACATTTTTAGAATCTTTTGGGGAGACAAACGGATTTGATTTAAGCATGAATTTGGAACATTGTGGTGTTATACTCTCCCTTTTAATAAAGCATAATCAACTAAAGGGTTTTAGAGGGAGTTATCTTGAGCAGAAAATATTGTGAAAGATTTTGAAAATATTTTTGAACAATCTTGAAAAAAAATGCTTAAGATGATGATGATTTCTCATCAGTTTTAAATGTAGTGCACTGAAGCGTACACTTGATTTTCTTTTGAAATACGAGTTTTGATTTGAAATAATCAAAAGTCATCATTTTTAGTCCGGGTTTCGTACTGAAGTATACGAAAGCCATAGTGAAAGAATTTTTTGAGAAATGTCATGTTTTAGAAAACATATAAATAACTCTCGCTCAAGCATCTGTACATGTCCGTATCATTGTTTAATGGCATTTCTAGAAACGTACAGAATATCGATTATACGAGAGACATGTCGTGAGAAGAATATTTTTGAATTTTTGATTTTATGTTGTTTTTGTATTTTTGAAAGTTTTATATTTTTATATTTTGCTTTTGTTGGTTTTTCAAATTTTGTATTTTGTTTTTCATAAATATTTACAGCGAAGCTTTTTGGAAAATCATTTTCAAGAAGATTCGAGAAGACGTTCTAACTCCTCAGGGGTTAGGCTTCGCATTCCAATTCGTCGAACTAAATCGTCAAACCTTTCTTTTGGAAGGGCTTTAGTAAATAGATCGGCGAGTTGGTAATCTGTCTTCACGAAAAATAATTCAACAGTATCTTCCTCGACGTGCTCTTTTATGAAGTGGTAGCTGACTCTGATATGCTTGGTCTTTGAGTGATGAACAGGATTGCATGATATGGCTATGGCACTTTTCGAGTCACAATACATAGGTATTTTATCAAAAGTAAAGCCATAATCTGTGAGTTGTGTCCTCATCCATAGAACTTGAACACAACACGCAGATAAAGACACATATTCTGCTTCAGCAGTTGATAGGGCAATGCAATCTTGTTTCTTTGACGACCAGCTGACTAACTTTTCACCCAAAAATTGTGCTCCTCCTGATGTACTTTTTGCTGTAACTTGATCACCTGCGTGGTCCGCATCTGAAAACGCTATTAGATCAAATCCGAATTCCTTCGGATACCAAAGTCCTATGTGAATGGATGTCTTTAGGTACCGAAAGATCCGTTTAACCTCTTTGAGGTGAAGTTCAGTAGGCTTTTCCTGAAACCGTGCTAGTAAGCAAACAACAAATTGAATATTGGGTCGACTAGCAGTGAGGTACATGAGAGAACCAATCATGCTCCGATATTTCTTCGGATCGATGGGTTTCCCAAATAAATCGGCTCCAATTTTTGGTGAAGTACCATTGCAACCGAATCACAATTATCCATACCATGTTTTTTCAAAATCTCAATTGTATATTTAGCTTGATTAATAAAAATTCCACTAGGGGATTGATGTATTTGTAAACCTTGAAAAAACTTTAGTTTCCCCATCATGGACATTTCAAATTTGCTTTTCATGAGATTTTCAAAATGTTTTGAAAGATTCGGATTCGTGGACCCAAAAATGATGTCGTCCACGTAAATCTGAACAATCAAAATGTCATTGTTATATTTTCGAGTAAATAGGGTAGGATCAACTGTTCCTTTGGTGAAATTGTTTTTGATCAAGAAAGAGGACAGTTCGTCATACCACGCTCTCGGAGCTTGTTTCAAACCATAAATTGCCTTTTTGAGTTTGTAGACATAGTCTGGATGTTCCATGTCTATGAAGCCTTCTGGCTGACTCACGTACACTTCTTCTTTCAGAGTTCCATTCAAGAACACAGTCTTAATGTCCATCTGATAAACCGTGATGTTTTTGTGAGCTGCATAGGCTAAGAAAATCCTGACTGCTTCAAGTCTGGCTACCGGTGCGAATGACTCTTCAAAGTCTATTCCTTCTTCCTGTCTGTATCCTTTGGCCACTAGACGAGCTTTATTGCGAATTACAGTCATTTCTTCATCCCTTTTGTTCTTCCATAACCATTTGAGATCAATGACACGAATATCAATTGGTCTTGGAACTAGATCCCATGAGTCATGTAGACGGTATTAGAGAAGTTCCTCCTGCATCGCTTCTATCCATGCAGGTTCTACCATTGCCTCGCGAATGTTCTTCGGCTCTATATTACTAATTGAGCAAAGGTAAATGCACAAGTCGCAGTCTGTGGCAAGTTGGCATCTCGTCTGAATTGGCCTTGAAGGTTCACCAATAACTTGTTCAATTGGATGGTCTTTTGTCCACTTCAGAGTAGAAGGATACCGTAGATTAAACATGTGCGAGTTAGATGGTTCTAGTATGCTTGAAGATGACTCAGCAGATTCCGTAGCAAACGGGTTTTCGAATACGTCTTCATCTAACGTTGCATCATTTTGGTTTTGAGTTGGTTCTTCTTGAAATGATATGTTTTGGTTTTGCTCATCAACTTTTGGTAGAACAGTTTCAAGAATTGGAGTTGTTGGGGTAGATGTTGATGGAGTTGGAGCGTTGGATTCGACTGTGGTAGATGCATCTTCTGTTGGTGGCGGTGGTTGATGATGTTGAGCGGGTGCAGCGGAATGAACGTTTGATGCATTTGTCAAAGTTCCACCATAGTATTCATCGAACATTAACTCGAAAAAATTCTCCCATTCTTGTTCTGAAGGTGTGTCAAATGAAGTTGATGGAGCACTTTGAGGTACGAGTCCTGAACTGATGTGTCCAGAAGTTTCTTTGGTTAGGTGCGGGTCCTAATCTGTTTTGATTAGAAGCCATCGGATTAAGCGCGGGTTCTAGAGCGAGTCTCTCAGAAGCCATTTGTGAAAGTTCATCAAAATTCACATTCATCGTCTCCATTATCCTTCTAGTTCTTTTGTTATATACCCTAAATGCCCTCGAGTTATCTGAGTATCGAATAAAGATTCCAATATCACCTTTAGCTTTCAATTTTCCTAGATCTTCTCTGTCATTCGTTGGATAGCATAGAGCACCAAACACGTGAAGGTAAGAGATGTCAGGTTTTCTATTGTTCACTAGTTCATGGGGGGTTTTATTGAATCTTGGATGGATTAGGGATCGGTTCTGAGTGAAACAAGCAGTGGCAACAGCATCAGCCCATAAAAATAATGGTGCACTAGAATAGATTAGCATTGTGCGAGCAGCTTCCACAAGAGTTCTATTTCTTCTTTCAGCTACCCCTTTTTGCTGTGGAGTTCTAACAACTGATGTCTGGTGAGTGATTCCAACATCTTCAAAATAAGTTCTTAACTCCTGATTTGTAAATTGTGTGCCGTTTTCTGTTCTTACAATCCTTACTGGGGCTTGAAGAAGTACTTGAATACGCTTCAGAAAGGTGATGATGATGCCTGGTGCTTCGTCTTTTGACCTCAAAAACTTAACCCATGTATATCTTGAATAATCATCGACGATAACAAGAATATACTTTTTCCCATTAATGCTTTCAACTCTCATTGAGCCACATAAGTCCATGTGCAACATATGTAACTTTGATTCCGAACTGGGTACGGGTTTAGGTTTATATGATGCTCTTTTGCTTTTTCCTTGTTCGCATGATGGACATAAGTGATCCTTGGTGTATTTGAACTTTGGAAGTCCGTTGACGATGTTGTCTTTGGCAAGTTTGTTGATAGTGTCAAAATTGAGATGGCATAGCCTTCTATGCCACAACCAGGACTTTGTTCCAGATGCTCGTGTCATAAGACATATTGGTGATGAAGAGGCCATTTGGTTAATGTCGATGGCATACAAGTATGTGTCACGATTCCCAGTTAAGAGATCAATGCCATCCAGGTTTCTAACGAAGCATGAATTTCTCCTAAATGCAACCTCTAAATCTGCATCACGAAGCGCCGACCGAAAACAAATTCGTCCCAACCCTTCGATATAGTAAACCCGAGTGATCAAATAATTTCCAAAAGGTAGATCTCCATAACCCATGATAGCTGCTACATGATCATTTCCAAAGCGTACGGTTCCCATGAATTTCCAGACGAAATTGATCAGCAACTTCAAATTCCCGGTCATGTGCTTGGAGCAACCCGAGTCGACGATCCAAAGACATATTTCGATAACCTGCCAAATACAGAAGAAGAAGTTTTTGGAAACCGTTTTGATTTTGGTTCCTCTGGGTTAGAGGTAAAATCCTGATCACACTCATAGAAGTTTTCTGCTGGGTATCTTGGTTCAGCACTCATTTTACCATTCTGGAGTGAGAAAATTCTACCCGTTGGTTTCAAAATATCATCCTTAAAGTAAACAGTATGCTTCCTATCAATAGTGTAAGACCTAAATCTTGCAACTAGACGTCCTATTGGTCTAGCATAAGTTCTTTTTGGAACGTTCTTCTGAACAGGCTTATCATTCACATTTTTAGACACACAATCATCTTGAATAGTAATTAAAGATTTCTTCCAAGTAACACAAATAGATTCAACACATTCATTACACGTAGCAAGTTTCTTAGGTTCATTACATTCAGATGAAATGTCTTTCTTATTACAAAGCGGTAAATTCCTAGGGTGTTCTTCTACTTTCTTCTCATTATTCAAGCTACTACTCTTATAGGCAGGCGAGACTCTATTGTTCCTTGTATTGCTCTTAGGCTTTAGTCTGCTGCTCCTAGAGGTGCTTTCTAGTCCTGTAGAAGGTAAGGCACACGCATTAGGATTCACATTGTTATCAAGAGAGGTGGTTTCGGCTTTCCAAGTCTCTTTAGAGTGCTTGTTTAAACTTATGTCGTTTGTTCCATATGGTTTAGATGTGGAGGCAGACGCATTAGTGGTACTCATCCTAAAAAGGCCAAGAGCTAAAACTTTTGGTTTCTCGATAACCGCTTTTTCATTTTCAACAATCTTTTCTTTTAACTTAGGCAAGGCAGGTGGAGTGACTGGTTTTGACAAATCATTTTTATCATTGACTTTTGGAGGAAGCTGAGAAATAGACATTTTTGGTTTCAAAACCGGTTTGGGAACATATGCTTTCTCTCCAGTCAATGGTTTTGCAATCTTAGTATCCACAGCCTTTCCTTTATGACATTCCAGCTGAGCCCTCAAGAGATCATTTTGCTCTTTCATGTCCTTGTAGGCACGCTCGTACGACAGTTTGTCATACTTGCATTCCTTAGTTTTTTGATCAAGTTGTTTAAAATATGAGACATTTTCTTTTTCAAGTTTTTCAAGAGCTTTTTCATATTTTGAAACAATGGCGGAGGTCTCAGACTGGAGTCTTTCATGGTCTTCAACAGAATATGTTTGTAAAACAATGGACATAATATCGGTACACGAGAACATCTTGAAGAGAGAATCATTCAAATTTTCCAAAACTTTGATGTGTTCAAAACTTTACCAGGGATTTATGGTCCTTGACAAAGTCACATGTTTCTTCTAAAAATGCTTGTTCAAAATGTATTACCCTCCTTGATGTTATTTAGCGGAGTGGCAATCTGATTTTCAAAAACCTTTTTCATTTCATCAACAAAACTAGAAAACCGGTTGTTAAATGCGATGTTTATTTTCGATTTAACAATTTGTTGAAGTTGCCCAATTCTAGTCTTAACATCATCTAAAATGCTTCTAGTATCACTTGTGTTAAAAGGATTGTTTGAAGACATTTGTTCTATGTTCGAAAGAGATTTGGAAACAACTACGGGTTCTGAAACTGGTTTTGAATCGGGTTTTGAAACTGATTTTGACTCTTTGTTTGAAACACTTGGTGTGATGGAAAACTTTGAGATTTCTTTTTGAGGGACAAAATTAATTCCAGACATTTTGTTCCATTTGTTGTAATCAATTGGTTTGATTTCTGGATTCTTTTGTTTCATTTTTGATCTACTCTCATCAGCTAGTTCTAAAGTTTCATGAGAATCACAAACATTTATGGGTTCATGCAAAGGTTTTCCATTATTCAACACATTCTGATCTTTCTGAGCTGTCTTGAGGAAACAAGGAGGTTTGTTACCAAGAGCCATTTTTTGAGTCGTATGAAAATACGGATTTGTTTGATTAATTAGCATATTGGTTGATTTGGCTGAATGACCCGTTGTAACAAGCAAATTTTCCAATTTTTTGATTTTTTCATTTTTATCAAGAAGAGAATCTTCTCGTTTTGAAAAATCAGCAATCAATTGTTTCTTCTCTTTTTCAAGATCAGAATAAGTTGCTTGTTGTTTAGAAAGTTGGTTTTGAAGATCAGAAATTTCCTCGTGTAAAGATTTTATTTTCAAATTCAAATTAACATCAAGCGTGTTATACTTGATTTACAATTGTTTTTCTCTTAAAACGGAATCTCGACAACCAATTTCTAATTCTGACTCTTTGTTTTTGTGAAATTCAAAGGCTTTTGCATTCTCCTTGTACCTCTCAAGCTCAGCGGTCAATTTATCATTCGCGGCCTTAATTTCGCGATTGACCGTTTTAACTTTCTCAATTTCAATGCCATAATTTTTGATTAATGTTCCAAATAAAGCACGTGTTTCCACATCTGGATTTTCAGAGTTAGTATTGCTACAACTCAGATTGTCCATGTATGTATCATAGGTAGGTGCCGGTGTCACAGAATGTTGTTCGTCATGAGTAAACACATCAAATATGACATTGTTATAGCATGGATCAGTGATTGGTACCTCAGATACTGCATTGGCATCATAAACGGGAGGTGTGTCGAATCGTGTCGTGCGTAGCCTCCGAAGATTTGCCATGAATATGCAGTTTGCATTGATATCTTCTCGGTCTTCCAATTCATCCATAATTGCTACAAAGTCATGTTCCTCGACTCAATGCATCCTGCTTCGCCTTTTGTACCAACATCAATGCTTTCTGAAGATACGCAGAATCCTTCTTTTTCGGCTTAGTCGGACAATTCCTTGCAATGTGACCCACTCCTTGACAGTTGTAACACGTAGCCCGATTAACCTGATTCACATTTCCACAATTCCCAACGACTGGAGTTGCAACATTCCCATTCGGATTACCCACTGTTCTGTTCACAACATTCTGGCCCATCTGATTACCAACATTCTGACCCAACTGAGTACCACGATCTTGAACCTTTGATTTCCGCATATTGACCCGTATTCTGCATATTCTGATTACCCATATGAAATCTAGTAGCATATCCCTGTTGATTCCCAATAACTCCAACCACTTGTCCTTGATGACCCATATTCAAACCTGGTTGAGCAATTTGTCTGTTGCGAGTGTTTGAAGAAATCCTTTGGTTGTTGTTAGTTGGAGTGGAATAGCGTCCTTTGAATACTTTAGTCAAATAAGCAAATGCATTAGACAACGCCTCTATTTGTTCAGCTTCAATATCAGTGATTCCTAGATCCTAGTATTGTGGATATTGTTGTTGTTGAATGACTTGTTGTTCGGGTGGGTAGAATTATTTGTTGAGGGATGACATGTTGTTGTTGTGGAATGTATTGCTGCAAGTTGTTGTTGTTGGTGGAAGATGATGAAGAAGGTTGTTGTTGTGTGTTCACTGGAGTTTGTGTCTTTGTAATTAGTGCCAAGGGATTATGATTCTTTGCCATTCTTTCTTTCGTTACTTCATTGGCTTCCGCTTGATTTTGTTTCAAAAAATCGTAGAGTTGATCAAAATTCACTTGATGTAAGTCCTTTGTTTGATTGACAATAGTGACATAGCGTCCCCATTCTTCTTGAAGATTGTTGATGAATTTGATGTTACTCATGATATTTCTGGGTGTCAACTTGTTCCTGATAAGCTCATTCATCAAAGTGCAAAACCTTCCATAGTAAGATTTAATGGATTCTCCTGGAGTAGATGTAAACTTCTCCCATTCAGTTAGCAGCTTGTTCTCCATGTCCTGTTGTCCAATTTCTGTTCCATAAAATAGCCGTCTAATACGTTCCCACATATCATAAGCAGTTTCACAGCTATCAACAGCAGCAAAGATGTCTCTTGGTAATCCCAGTTGGATAATGTGAATTGCCATGTCATCTGCTTCGATCTGCTTCTTATCCTCGTCAATCTATTCTGATTCATCTTGATCATGAAAATATGGTGGGACGGGAGGTATTGCATTAGGAATTCCAGGATCTTGGACTTGTCGAGGCTTGAAGGGTCCATTTGTAATGGATTGAATCATCAGTTTTCCATTAGGTTTGGTTTTGATGTAGCGGAGCATTCGACTAGTCCATTGAAGATATCCACCTTTTTCCAGCATAGGAGGACGGTTTTCAGCACCGGCTGCATGAATGTCTTGTTGAGTAGCCATTGATGAAGTATTGATGAAGTATTAGTGATAAAGTTGATGTAGGATCGATTCAATGATAAAGGAGTTGTGATTGATGATGATTAAGTACAGTTATTGTGATGAAAACTTGGAGAAAATTTGGTCCGACAACTTAAAAACCTCAATAACGTTTGTTCGGAGCGGATTTAGGCCTCGAAGTTTGACCCTTAGTTTATTCGGCGTACTATTCTCCTCGTTCTCACGATCGTTTTGATGGATAGAACGCTGAAAACGGAGTTACGGTTCAAAAGTTATGATCGTTTGAAGTTTTGATGAGAAAAGTCAAGAAACCGCACTGAGAGAAGTCAACAAATCGCATAGGCTCAACTCGCTTAAACGTCAAAACGCATAAGTGACAAATCGCATAGGCTCAAATCGCTTAAACGTCAAAACGCATAAGTGACAACTCGCATAGGCTCAACTCGCTTAAACGTCAAAACGCATAAGTGACAACTCGCATAGGCTCAACTCGCTTAAACGTCAAAACGCATAAGTGACAACTCGCATAGGCTCAACTCGCTTAAACGTCAAAACGCATAAGTGACTACTCGCATAGGCTCAACTCGCATCAAGTACAAGTCGCTTTCACAGTTTGTCTTTTTACACTTTTCACTCAACTCGCTTCGTACTTTTTCCACTCAAATCGCTCAAAAACACAAAACGCATAGAAGAGAGTTGACAACTCGCTTAGTAGAAAAAATGACTTTTTAGCTCGAATAACTCCCAAAGGATCCACTTAATGTTTGATTTAACCTATCTAAACACTAAACTAATCGAATATAACTACCTTAAGCCTAAAAGTACAAACTTTAAGCTAAGAGAAGCAAAAAATCGAGTCTTTTAATGCTTTTCACCACAAAAATGAACCAAAAACACTCCTAGATCATTGTTTGGCGATTGATACCACTTGTAGGACCTTATATTTATCAACTCTATCACACTAACACTAATATGAAGCTCGTAAATGGTGACTTGAATGAGTATATGGGGCGTATGATTAAAGAGAGAAAGATGAAAACAAGAGAGGTTTATTCCATATGAAAAACACACACTACACACTCAAGCACACACACCAAATGACAAGGTGTGTGCCTTTTATACTTTGGACATAAAAGCCTTATGGGCTTTGGATGGGCTCTATTTAGTTTGTGGATTGGGCTTACATTAATACATGACTAAACATAACATAACTAATAACCGGTTAGCTTGGCCCAATCCACGAGCCCAATGACTATTCTAATACAATATCGAACACACGTTACAAAGTTCCTAAGCGTGAATGACCATCACTTTCTAACACATTATATTAAGTCTAACATATACCTACTGGTAGGAATGTGTTTGAGGTGAGAAAAGGGAGTGAAGGATTCGCAATTGATGAAACAAAGAGGACTTGCAGTTGCAGGATGTGGCAACTATCAGGTATACCTTGTGTTCATGCCACAAAGGTCATATTTTTTATGAATAGGTTACCTGAGTCTTATGTCCCAGCATGGTTTGAGACAGACATGTATTATGTGGCATACAACAACAACTTGAATATAAAACATGTTGGTGGTATGGATTTCTGGCCTGATTAGAGCATGTACAACTTTTTTACCACCAAAACCTAAAAAAAATGCCTGGTAGGCCTAGAAAGAAGAGAATCAGATCTAAAGGTGAGGGTGGTAGTGGTAGTAAGGTGTCCAAAGTAGGTGTTCAAATGCATTGTACAAATTGCAGCAAAGGTGGACACAACAAAAAAAGTTGCAAAGAACCAACTGTGACAAAGACACCAAAACCAAAAAAGGTTACGGGTAGGCCTAGAAAAAACAAGGTTGTTGATGATGCAGAAGTTGGGGGAATACCTTTATGTGGTAGTAGTACTTAACTAGGCGGTGGATCAAATGTTGATGGTGGGAATGAACTAGGTGGTGGGTCCAATATTGGAATTCAAAAAAGACATGGTAAGAAGAGGGGTTGCGGTTCAGAATATGCAAGATGGTTTGGTGATGATACTGGTTCGAGTCAAATTGAAGATCAAGTGCAGATGGAAGAAGTTCAAACAGAGATTGACTTAACTCAATTGAATGCCAAACTCAACAAGACCAAGTGCAGTAAAACCAAGTGCAGCAGGCAAATCAAACTCAACAAGATGATGCAGTGCAGATGGAAAACCATGCAGTGCAGCAGGAAAATGATCAAATGCAGCAGGAAGACCATGCAGTGCAGCAGTCAAATGATCAAGTGCAGCCACAAGATGATGCAATGTAGATGAAAGACCATGCAGTGCAACAACCAAATGATCAAGTGCAGTAGGCAAAAAAAACCACAACAACAAAAATTGAGAAGACCAAGTGAAAGAATTATCGTAAAGAAGTTGGCAAAAAAAGTGAATGGACAGGGCAGTTCTCTAGATACTGCACTTGATATTTAAGTGCAATTGTCATCTAGGTTATCTTTTGTATGTCATGTTAATAACAATTAGTTTGCCCATTTTTTATATCATGTGAGGGCACAGTTAACCATCTCTTGGATATGTAACATTGGTATAAACTCTTTAGTACCATCTAGGTTATCTATGTATGTTAACAGTTTATGTATGACCATCTCAAAATAGCCCATTTTGTATATCATAGAGGGCATATAATGGTCATTATTAAACTACTTTGATGAATGATATATGCATTATGCAGTTTCTTATTTTATGTTATTATCAATGGGGTTATATATTATTTTTATGGTCTAGAACCACTTGAATATACAGATTTGAAGTCCATGTTTTGCAGTCCCATGTGTGTGTGTAGTAAGCTTTGTAATGGACAAACTATAGGTGAGAATCTTAGCAAATGAAATGACTATACTCTGGAACAAACTTTGTATGAGAATCTTAGTCAAACACTGTATGTGTAACTAGTGAACAACCAAACCACCCTTCACATTCCATACCATTATATAAAGGCATATGAACCATGCAAACAATTCACACATCTTTGGAAAAAAAACATACAATTGCAAACATGAGTTCCAGCAAGAAACCAGGTATCCAACAAGAATTATAAGGCATACTTTTTTTATCTCATTTTCTCATATCTGTTACACAGATCCAATGTTTGTTTGTTTTTTTCAGAACTAATTTCCATTTCCAGCATTGAAACAGTTGACACCACAAGTTCAGAAGCATCATATCCACCACCATGGTCTAAGTATTTTCCAAGGGTTAAAGATTCAAGCTCAGACTAAGGCTATGATGAGCTTGAGTTTTATCAACCAAAAGTGGGTTCAAGCTCAAAGCATGTTGAAGCTAGCACTGTATGTGTAACTATACTCTGGAATAAACTTTGTATGAGAATCTTAGCCAAACACTGTATCAAGGATGATGAAGCATGTTGAAGTTAGCAACAATCCAACAACCAAGGATGATGAGGAGCCACTAACCTCCAAACAGATTGCCAAGCTTGCTTTTGATGCTAGGGTTAAAGTTCTAGGATTTCCAAATAAGGTAACTTGTGATGAACTTGGTATCAAACTATTTGTTGTCAAAAATACCAAATCTGCAGTTGACACTCAAAAAGGGAAGGGAAAGAAAAGAATGGTTTAGAACCACTTGAAGTTACTAATGGTTCTGGTTGCAGTTTAAATATGTATGGCTTAAGTGCCCTAAAATAATCCTATTGTAACCCCTATTATGAATGTTATGTTACCTGCTTATGGTATGCAAATCACAATCTCACACACAAACTTATACCAAACTTAACAATCTGCCAATCACGGTCTGCAAATCACAGTCAGCAAATCATGGTCTGATATTACCTGCTTATGGTCTGATATTCATGGGTCTGCAGATCTACAAAGTTAACAACATCAAACTTAACAACATAATAACAAACTTAATAGACTTTCATTGTTAAAGATTACACCATTACATCCATTATATTACTTGCCAATTAACATACCAAATCCAAAACAGATCAAAGACAAAGATCCTAACATAATGTAAAACAACTTATCATACAATTCCAACTTTGACTTTGTACCCTTCAACTCATCTTCCAGCCTTGACTTGTCCATAACAAGAGCCTCAACCATGTGTGCAGTATCCACATTGTTACTCATTTGTTTATGCCTTTCAAAAATCCAAACACCAGGTCTTTGTAGTATTAAGTAGGAAGATCTTCATCAAGAAACTCGTACACTTTACAATCGGAACATTTTACAAATCTCTTACCCGGATTCCTCCTTGTAGTTGAAGTTTGAACTCATAATTGACGATTACACTTACAAAAGTGTTCAATCTTACCACCAACTAATCTTGATTGAGCTGAAGAGGATGAACTCATGTTTAGGGTTTCTTGCAATTTGACTGATGGGGAAATTGGGGGAAAAGGGTTTAGGTTTTTAATTATATAGCTGCTCAGCCCAACTTGTTTTGCTATTTGGATGACAGAAAATGGGTGTAAAATTACACGTGGAAATAGCATGAAAGATGTTTGGGTGATTAATGTGTGCCACCTCAAATCCTTTCCGTTTTTGTGTTATAATAGAATGATTAACAAAGTTAAATATTATAATAAGAAAATTAATAGTTTGTTTCATACAATAGAAAAAGATGGTAAGTTTATAGCTTTTTTAGACCATTTGCCCTTACTTATATTATTAAGGTCATTAAGTTATAATTATTTTGTTTCCTTCTTTACTTTAAAAAGAATCCTTTGAGTTTCTTAAGATTAAACTTTGGAACGCTACATATAAAGCTAAGCAATAAAGGTACAATAACATGTCAAAGCACCTCAATGCAGCCACCAGATTTACAACACTACGTTCAATTTTGAAATTTTATTCCAACTCTCTTTAATTGTAAATGATATAATTCTTAGACAAAAGTTCGGTACAGAACACATATTTTTTAAAGAACAAATTACCCAATCTTGATCATCCAATCATCTAGACCTAAGGGTACATATTAAAACTGATTTTATAAATTATCTAAACACGGAAGAGCAATTTTATAATTTTACAAGTCCCACCTAACATCTCACTCACTCAAACACTCATTCCCAGATCATTTACACATACACACACACACTCTCTCTCTCTCTCACATCAAATGTTCATCTTCATTAGATCTAAACTTTTTCAAACCAAATAATAACCAAATCTTTACTAAATGAATCAATTTTTTTTGGTTTGGCGACGGTTATTCACCGAAGAATCCACAGACTGACAACGTGCCATCGATGACGTGACAGTGGTTTGGTGACGGTGATTCGCCGAAGAATAAGGTGTGATTGTGTTTATAAGTTTTGTTTCACATAGATATCATTACTAAAATGATTTATGTTGTATATGATGAAGCAATGTGGAGTGGGATGAGTAATCTTGCTAATGGAGGATCGATGAATGACATGATATTGGTTAGTGTGTTATGAAATATCAAGGATAAATAATTCAAGTTCTTTGGCATTTTATTCAAATGCTTTGACTTTAAATTGTTTGATAGTGTCTTTTCTTTTTGTTCTACTGATTCAGTGGCTTGAATATAAGGTGGGATATGTGGAGTCTTGCATTATTTTGTTTATGTTAGTTTTGTTATTGCATTTGCTTATAAGTTTGCACCTTTTGTTGTAAGTTTGCACCTTTTTTTTTAGTTTTTAACTCATATAACACATGTGTAAGCTAATTATGACTTTATGCATTATAGAGGAAAATTGGGCACCTAAAGTAACTAGAATGGACCTGAACATTCTAGTATTGATATGAATGTGTTGGTGCTTTTTTGTAAACAAGCAAGTATTTAACAAATCACATGTGATTTCTGGTAAATCACATGTGATTCCTTAAAAAAATCACATGTGCTTTTACAAATCACGTGTGATTCATTAAAGGTTTCACATGTGATTTTAAAAATCACGTCTAATTTACACACGAATCACAATAAAAAAAACACAATCGCGTATGATTAGCAAATTTTTATATTAAAATAGAATCACACGTGTTTCATATTATACAACAAAGAGTAAATCACACGTGATTTACATTTTTTCTTAACAAAACACACAAAAAAAACATAATTACGTGTGATTTATTCATTTCTAGATAAAAATATAATCACATGTGCTCAGTTTATAAGAGCAAAAAGTAAATCACATGTGATTTACATTTTTTATAACAAAACACAAAAAAAGGAATCACAAGTGATTCTTAAAATAACATATCTCAAGTGATTTTTACAAATCACGTGTGATTTTTCTGGGCGAAAATTTAAGAAAAAATGGTCGAAAGTATATAAAAGTGCATATCCATAGAAAGATAGTTTAATTCTCATCGCGATGATATATTTTTCGTAACTTGAAGATTTTCCGTTTGCAAGATATGTCATTTTGAAAAAAAAGGTCGAAAATGGGTTTCTTAAATGAGCTATAATTACAGTTTTGCCCCTGCTGTGTAATTGTATGAATTAATTAGCACTGTTGGATGAAAGCAAAATCAAGGGCCATGATTAGCTAATTTGTTCTGTGGAAAACTAGAAGGGGGGTTGAATAGTTTTGCCGATTTTAAGTTGATTTCAAAAACTTTAGATTCGATATTATGTGAAATCGTATGGATGTTGAGAACGTATAGATCTAATGATACTGCAAGCAAATAAATAAAGTTAAGGGATAGAAAAGACACAACCGATTTATAGTGGTTCGGGTACAAGGTCACCTTCCTTGCCCTACTCCACTCCCCGGGTCACCTACTCGAGAGTTCAAGCACTATGTCAACAAACTCCTTCACTTGGCGGAGAAGCCTTCACAACGTTGCTTACACTTTTTCGGTACAAAGCTAGATACCGAGTCCGTAACACGGTGGACCAAACCAACACAACTATTACACAAAAAATATGTGAAATATCAAATACAAGATCTTCGCTACAGAAATCTTGTGGAGTGACAAATCAATCAAGGACCCCTTGCTTGGATGACTTGTAGAATGCTCGTGATCTCGCCTTAGAGAAGGACCTATATGAGGATCACAAATAGAAAGAAAGAAGAACAACTCTCTAGATCAAGTGATCTATATGTTAGAAGAGAATGAGAGTGTATGAGAGATTTAGTAAGAAGAGGGGTGAGTTAGAATGAAGAAATGGCTCTCTATTTATAGACAAATTTCTTCTCTGTTCCACGGATCCCACGGATCCCTTCCACTTGGGATCTGGCTAGTGTAATCCTAGGGATCCGTGGTACGCTCCTCTTTGCTCATGGGATTTTTGGTTATGGGTCATGGGTTATGGGTTGGTCCATGGGTTTTATTTAGATTCAATGTATCTAAGTATACATTGTATCAAGTCTTCTTTGGTATGGGTTTAAGATCCATGGGTTATGGTTTTTACCCATCCTAATAAACTATTACAACAAATGCTTAATTATTACATTTTTGTATTTAAATGGCTATATGTAAATGCTTTACAAAAATAACATGTATCCTTATAATTATACTTAAGATAACATTACATTTGTTATCAACAAAACACAAAGAGATCTCAAAATATTAATAAACGTTTTTACGGTTTATTTGTATTAACAATCTCCCCTTTTTTGTTGATGACAAAACATAATATTATGATGAGTAAAACTTAAGAATAGATGCAAGTTTTGAAAGCCCTAAGTTTTACTTCTTCTCCCCTTTTTGTCGAAACAAAAAGTTAACCCTTGGAAGAAATAAACAAAAAAGTTAACTCCCCCTTGACGGTAGCTCCCCCTTGTTTGGGGCGTCAAAAGAAAAAAAATAAAAATCTTACAAAAATAAAGGTTAGTAACATGCTTATATAATCTTGTGATTGTCGAGAATCAAGATTAGGAGCCAAGGTATGTAAACAAGGCCTTGTAATAAAACAACAAATTGTAGTGGTATGTATGTCACTTACAAGCATGTAAAAATAAGAACAAGACTTGTTCTTGAAAATGACTTCAAAAGAAAAATAATACTAAAAGTAGAAAATAGTAGTAGTGATTCCTTCCATGCTTGCATAAGGTTATGGATGGAGGTTTTGATGAGTAATGGTATTGATGCGATCAAGGATGAGGTTGAGTATGAAGCGCATTTCTTCCCTAACTTTTATTGCAATTTCCCTAGTGGATTGGCAATGTTCACAATGTAAATGATGTGGGTAATGAGTGCGGAAGTTTTCGGGTTGTTTTGATTTGAGTTATGCGGAAGTTGTGGTGGAAAAATAGGAAAATATGGATCAATATCCGGAATGTTTGTAAATGGTGGTGGAAAGGAACCTAAATGTTCTTGTAATGTGATGGGAGCTAATGGTGGTGATGTTTCAAGATCTTGAAATATAGTATTTGGAGATGTGGGGGGTGTTGAAAAGACTAATTCTTTTTCTTTAGGTTGGTTAGATCTTGTTGGAGTCTTAAGGAGTTCCAAAAGAGTTATTTTAGGTGGTGATGAGGTTGGTGTACTTGTTGGTGATGAGGGAGGTGCTATAATGGAAGCATCTTGTGGTGAGTTATTTGTTGAGGATGAACCATTTGAGGTTGGTTTAGCTAAACAACAAGATCGGATACTAATCCGTGCGGATATCCTAGCATTTGATTGTGGTATTTTGGATGGTGGAAGTACAAAGGTTTGGATATCATGATTGTTTGTACTAGATGATTCTCCTAAAGGGTTTTTGGATGACATGATGAAGTGTGTTTGTGAGAAGGAGATGGAGTATGCAAGCATTTTGGGAATTATATATATAGAAAAACAAAGCATTGTAATGAATGCTTGACCCAAAATGTGGATTAAAATCTAATGATTAGATATGAATTCAAGGCATGTGATCATGAGAACACAAGCATTAAAGAGCATACTCCCAAAAATGAAACAAATGTGGATTTTTCATCCAAAGTGAAAAAATAGAAGTTGAAAACAGCTTACATTTGCACGGATCCCACGGATCCTTCCCTTGAGGGATCCGTCCATCATAAAGGCTGGGATCCGTGGGTGCAGTGTTCGGCAGACACAAAATTTTATTTTTGGAAACATTTTTGCCTAGTGTGTGCCTATATGCAAACTATTTGGAGTTTCGGTTATCTTGACTCCTAAAAGAATTAGAAAATAAACTAGAAGTATAAAACCATCCTATTGAGATAACCCGAAAACACATATTTAGTACATGAGTACGTAATTTTGTGTTATCAATGCTCCTATTTCATTGTTGCTTAAATGAATGTACTCGAAAACACATATTAGTTATGTGTCCCCTTTAGCATTCAAAAGACATGAGATGTAATGAAAACGGGTTTTTACTTTGTATTAATAATGAAAAGCGATTTGTCCTAGACGTGAGAAATTGCTTTTGTGAAATTGATATGGGAAGGTATCATCTTTTTAGAAAACATTGTGAAAGTAGGTTTTCTTTGAAAATGAAAAAAAATATATGAAAGCTATAAGTGGAAAGCTCATCTTGGGTTTTGAAAATTCCCGTATTGTTTGTGAGTTGTGCGTGAAATAGAAATCCTAGACTCGAAAAGAAGAAGGCTAGTGTTTACATACCTTGTAGAGTCAATTAAGTTACGACGTTTGTTCCATTAGACCAAGACCAAGGCGAAGTAGGTTGAATTGTTCCGCTTCAACGGTTTGGTGAGGACGTCGGCTATGTTGTCTTCGGATGCTACCTTCTCAATAGAGATGTTCCCCTTTTGAACATTGTCTCTTAAGAAGTGATGACGAATCTCTATATGCTTTGTGCGAGAATGCAATACCGGATTCTTGCTTAAGTCGATGGCACCTTTGTTGTCACATAGGATGGCTATGTCGCTTAGATGGATGTCGTAGTCTACTAACGCTTGTTTCATCCATAGTGCTTGTTGGCATGCTTTGCGGAGGAGACATACTCGGCTTCAGTTGTTGATATTGCAAGTGCCGTTTGTTTCTTAGAGAACCATGATGTTAAACAACATCCCATAAAAGTACATACCCCACTTGTACTTTTTCTATCAACGTAATCACTGCATGGTCGAATCTGCATATACAATAATTGTTTCTACTCCCGTGCCCTTAGGATACCATAATCCTAATTGTGTTGTACCCTTAATATATCTAAATATCCTTTTACGGCTTCTAGGTGTGATATTTTAGGGTCTTCTTGAAACCTAGCACATAAGCAAACACTAAACATGATATCCGGCCTACTTGCCGTGAGGTAGAAAGGCTACCTATCATGCCACGATATTTAGTATTATCTACGGATTCTCCGTCTTCATCTTTTGTGAGTTTGGTGTCGGATGACATTGGAGTCCTAATTGGTTTTGACTCTTCTAGACCGAATTTCTTTAACATCTCCTTGATGTATTTAGATTGATTGAAGAAGATACCATCTTCTACTTGTTTTATTTGTAGACCAAGAAAGAAACTAAGTTCTCCCATCATACTCATTTCGAACTCGTCATGCATGATTCTAGAGAAATCATCACACATGTCTTGACAAGTGGATCGGAATATAATATCATCTACATATATTTGTACTATGATTATATGTGACTCTCTTTTCTTAGTAAAAGTGTGTTGTCAACTAACCCCATGGTGTAGTTGTGTTTAACTAGAAATGACTTGAGTCTATCATACCAAGCTTTTGGAGCTTGTTTAAGACCGTAAAGGGCTTTCTTTAATTTATACACATGTTTGGTTTTTCAAAATCAATGAAGCCCGGAGGTTGAGCTACATATACTTCTTCATTTATGACACCATTTAGAAAAGCACTTTTGACATCCATTTGATAAAGCTTTAGATCATTAGCACAAGCATACGCAAGAAGTATTCTTATAGACTCTAATCTAGCCACGGGGCGTAGGTCTCATCAAAGTCTATTCCCTCTTGTTGGTTATACCCTTGAGCAACGAGTCTAGCCTTGTTCCTAGACACTACTCCGTTTGCATCTAATTTGTTTTATAAACCCATTTGGTTCCTATTATGGTTTGATTACTAGGTGGAGGGACAAGTGTCCAAACATCATTAGAAACAAATTGATTTAGTTCTTCTTGCATAGCCATTACCCAACTTTCATCTTTTATGGCTTCTTGTGTATTCTTAGGTTCTAAGGTTGAAACGAAACAAAACAAGCTACTTTGGTTTTGAACTTGAGACCTTAATGTTCGTTCGTTTAGTTTTCCTATGACTTTATCTACGGGGTGATCTTTGGACTCTTTAATGTTTATTATTTCATCACTTAGAGGTTCTTCTTCTTCACTTATCTTTTTCTTTATTACTATGGCTTCACTTTCTATAATCTCGTCATCGACAAGAGGTGGAGAGGGTTTGGGTGGACTTTCATCAAATTTTATATTTAATGACTCTTCTACCTTCATTGTTTCTTTGTTTAATATGGCGTAAGCTTTGCTATTTGGAGAGTAACCTAGAAAGATACCTTTGGTTGATTTAGGATCAAATTTTGTAAGGTAATCTTTAGTGTTAAGAATAAAACATTTACTACCAAAGACTCTAAAGTGATTTAACGTAGGCTTTTTGCCTCAAAGTAACTCATATGGAGTTTTTCCTAAGATTGGTCTAATCAAGACTCGATTGAGTATATACGTTGAAGTATCAACGGCATTACACCAAAATTTTTGAGGTATGGATTGTTCATTAAGCATGGTTCGACTCATTTCTTGTAGAGTTCTATTCTTTCTTTCTACTACCCCATTCGATTGTGGAGTCGTGGGCAGAAGTTGTGAGTAATACCATTAGCATCACAAAAGCTCGAATTGCACTTCATTATCGAATTCCCTACCATGATCCGTCCTAATAGACACTATGGGACTTCCTAGTTGTCTTTGGATCTTTTTGCTTAATATTTCAAAATAGTTAAAGGTTTCCGTTTTGTTCTTTAAAAATTTTGTCCATGTATACCTAGAGTAGTCATCCACTATTACCAAAGTGTAGGAGTTGCCTCCATAACTTTGGATAGCGGATGGACCAAATAAATCCATATGTAGTAATTCTAGACACCTAGTTGTGGATACCATGTTTTTAGCTTTATGACTCGAATGAGCTTGTTTTCCTACATTACAAGCATCACAAAAATGATGTTCATATTTTAACTTATTTAGATCTCTTACTAGATCTTTGGATGATAGCGATTGAAGAAGTCGCATGTTGGCGTGACCCAATCTTCGATGCCATAAGGTCGAAGTATCATCCATAGAGGTAAGACATAGTTTGTCTTTAGGTTCATTACCGATTTTAATGACATAAACTCCATGTTTCCTAATTCCTCTTCCTATGGTTATGCCATTTTCAAGTATCTTACTACGGTTTTAGGTAAAAGTACATTGCACTTTTTATCACATATTTGTCCTATACTTAAGAGATTAAGGTTTAGGTTTTCTACGTGACACACATCGTTAATGGTTAGAGATTTGTTAGAAATCGTACCTTTACCGATGATTCTACTTTGGCTATTTCCAAACACCACATTACCTCCATTAATGGATTCATATGAAGAGAATAGATCCCTATTGCGGTCATGTGCCTGCGTGCACCGCTATCCTTGACCCATTCATCGGGGTCTAGGTCGACCTTTAAGCACACCTAAAACAATAATAAACTCAAAAGTTTGGTCCCCATTTGTTCATGGGTCCATTAGTGTTAAACATTCCATTCATGTTAGACATGTATGGATAAGATGAGTATGCATTCCATGGAGCAAAGTTTTGAAAAGGAAAACCGTTTTGCATGTTTTGATTCCATCCCATTTGATGGTTACTTTTTGGTAAACGTTATTAGTTCTCCTAAATGAGTTAGGTTTTGAAAAAGATGGAGCTTTGTTTCTTGCAAAAGTAGGATTATATTTTGGAGGTGGTTGTCTAGTGATGACATGATTTGGTTTCTTCTTATTAACTATAACAAACTCAGTTCTAGATGAAGAAGCTACGTTATTGCTACTATTTGCTACAGCAGATCCACGGATCCCTTTCTGTACACTAGCCGGTTCCCTTTTTAGGGGATCCGTGGTGTTAATACAAATATCGTCATTAAACGTTATTTATATTTTTGATCTTTACCTAAGTTTTGTTAACAACAAAAGTAAATTTAATTTGTATAAAAGCTTAAAGCTTGTCAAGTTTAATAGATATTAAAACAAGCTTTTTCAAACAATATATTCATCATTCAAGCATTTACATTTATGATTAGTAACATCTTGATATGACTCTAATCGTTATGTATGATAGTAGTTTTTAGAATGTGTTAGGTTCTTAAAACCAAACACTACTTAAGTACTTGCATATTTCTAAAATAGAAATACAACATATGACATCATGTGATGCATCATGGAAATCATTGGAAGATTTCATTAGATATTTTGTGTGGATTTGTACTCTTCATATCTTGCACAATCTCACTTAGATAGAGTTGACTTTAGCAAAGATTTGATATCTTGGCTGTCAGACCGGCGGTACCAAATTAATACACGGCGGCGAACCCTTTAAGGGTTCCGCGGTCCGTGGACGCTCTGTCCTATTTTGGCTATAAATAGCAATGCCAAGCCAAGTAGTTTTTATCCCTTTCTAACATACTCTCATACATATCTTCTCTCTAACCTTTCTAACTCAGTTTCATATCATATTAGTGATCTCTTTTGTAGCAAAGAAGATCAAGTCACATTCAAGCTTCAAACGAAGTTGGAAGTCTTTTTTGTTTAGTGTTGTATGATCTTGTGTTGATTCATACTTCATTGTTGTATTAAACCATCATAATCTTGTGAGTGTGAGTGGTTAGTATTTTAGTCCTCAAAATACATTGTGTGTGGGAGTGGTTGTACCCTTGGAAAGAACTCGACATCTAGCTTAGTGTCGGAAATAGTGTAAGCGAAGTGTGAAGGTTTTCTCCGCCGATGAAAGGAGCTTGTTGACTAGTGAAGATAAACTCTCGAGTGTGAGACTCGGGGAGTGGAGTAGGACAAGGAAAAAGAGTCCTTGTAGACCGAACCACTATAAACAACTTGTTGTGGTTTGATCATTTCTTTCCTTAATTACTCTTTACATATTGCTTGCATATTTCATTAACATATCAAAGATCAATATCAATTGATCTTCTCAATAAGTTTCAAAACAAAGTTTTAATTGGTAAACTATTCAACCCCCTTCTAGTTTTCTACAATTGGTACCAGAGCCTCGTTGCTCAATAATTTCTAAAATAATTTGTATTTTATAAACTTGAAACGATCCATGGATTCTGAAAACTTTAAAGAAGGGCAATCTATGCAAAGACCACCACTCTTTGAAACCAATGGATTTATCTATTGGAAAAACCGTTTTGAAACATATGTAAAATCAAAAGATATAGATCTTTGGTTTATTATTGTTAAAGGGGATTTTAGTTCTACAACAAAGGATATTTCTGTTGATGAACAAAAGAAATTAGTTTCTAAAAATAATGAAGCTAAAATGATGCTTTATAATGCTTTACCTAGAAAAGAATATGAAAGAATTTTTATGTGTGAAACCGCCAAAGATATTTGGGAATCTTTAATTGTTACACATCAAGGTAATTCACAAGTCAAGGATAACAAAATTGATCTTCTTGTTCAACAATATGAACAATTTGTTATCCCTGAAGATGAAACCATTGATTGTGGCTTTGCTCGCTTTAATACTATTATTACATCACTTAAAGCACTTGATGAATCTTTTCGTAGTAAGAACTTTGTCGGGAAATTTCTTAGAGCACTCCATCCCAAATGGAGAGCTAAAGTGACCGCCATTGAGGAATCAAAAGATCTCTCAATAATGTCACTAGACGAGTTAATCGGTAACCTCAAAGTACACGAAATGGTGATGGAGAAAGATTCGAAGATCATCAAAGGAAAAAGGGAGAAGATCAAATCCGTTGCTCTAAAAGCAAAAGCGGAATCAAGTGATGATGACGAATCTTGCTCGGGTAGTGAAGATGAGGAATATGCCATGGCCGTTAGAGATTTTAAGAAGTTCTTTAGAAGAAGAGGAAAGTTCGTAAGACAACCTCGAGAAGAAAAGAAGCCATTCAGAAAAGATCGGGATGACAAGAAGGGTAAAGGTGAAAGAAAATGTTTTAGATGTGGTGATGCAAGTCACCTCATAGGAGAATGTCCCAAGCCACCTAAAAGCAAAACTCAACGAGCTTTTGTAAGTGGTGCTTGGAGTGATAGTGAAGACGATGAAGAATCAAGCAAGGAAGAGATCGCTCTAATGGCACATGAGTCAAATGAGGTACTTTCCGACTCTTCTTATTCTTCTATTGATGATGACACTTTGCAAAAACAATATAATCAATTGTGTGAGCTAAGTCTAAAAATCATAACTAAAAATAAATTTTTAAAAACCATAAAGGAATTTTTGGAAAATGAAGTTTATGAGTTAAAAGAAAAAGCAAAACGACTTGAAAAAGGAAAAGCAAATGACGATGATTGTAAATCATGTCAAGAGCTTAAACTTGAAATAGAAAAACTAAAGCTCACACAAGATGTTCTAATCGAAAATAATTCTAAGTTTAAAAGGTTTAACAAAAACATCGCTCTTGCCGATGAAATAGTTAAAATCCATAAAACACCAGGAGACATGAATGGGCTAGGTTTTAATGAAGTATTAATTCCAAAGAGTCAAAACAAAGCGGCCGAAAAGGACGAACATTCTGTCAAAATTGCTGCAGTACAGCACGGACAAGACGGAACCAAAATAAGGGTTCCGTCCGTTGTGCAAAATGGTGTCGTGGGTACCTCAGCAGAACAGAATGTTCGCAATACGGACCATACTGAATTTGTTAAAGTAACAAAGAAAACCAATGATAGTGTTAAACTAAAACCAGCTATTTACATCGGAGTAGGACTTGTCAAAAATGAATTTAGATAAAAACTACTCAACAACGATATAAAACTCCTTTTGCCAAACGCCCTTTCCTAAGAGCAACCACAACGTACAACCCAACTACCAACACAACGGTTGGAATCAAAACTTTCCTAGACCATATCAAACTCCGGATTACATGCCATGGAACTCTTACCCATCGTTTCCATACATGAATCAAATAAATGGTATGTTTAACCCAAACGGACCCATGAGATATTGGGGACCAAATGCTTGAGTTATTTGCTTCTTAGGTATGCTTGAAAGTTGGATTGGAACCTGATGAATGGATAAAAGATAGTGGATGCTCACGACACATGACGGGCAACAAAAGTCTCTTCTCATCATACCAAGAGTATGACGGAGGTAATGTCACCTTTGGTAGCAATCTCAAAAGAAAAATTATTGGCAAAGGTACGATTTCTCATAACTCCCTAACTATTGAAAATGTTGCTCATGTGGATATGTTAGGATTTAATCTACTTAGTATTAGCCAATTATGTGATAAAAAGTATAAAGTACTATTTGATGAAAATGGTAGTAAAATACTAAAAGATGGTATCACCATAGCTAAAGGAGTTAGGAAAAATAACATATACGTCATGAAAATAGATAAAACATATAATGACAAACTTTGCCTAACAACATTAGACGATAGCTCATCTCTTTGGCATAGACGCTTAGGTCACGCTAATATGAGACTTATACAAAACCTATCTTCAAAAGAGTTAGTTAGAAATTTACCAAAACTAAAATATGACCAACACTTTTGCGACGCTTGCAAAATTGGTAAACAAACCCATAGTAGTCACAAATCTAAAAATATGGTGTCCACATCTAAGTGTCTAGAATTATTACATATGGACTTGTTTGGACCATCCGCTATAAGAAGCTATGGAGGCAACTTATACACTTTGGTCATAGTAGATGATTACTCAAGGTTTACTTGGACATTGTTTTTGAAAACCAAAAATGAAGCTTTTGATAAATTTGAAATTCTTAGCAAGAAAATTCAAAATCTTCTAGGTGTCAAAATTGTGTCGATCCGAACGGATCATGGTCGTGAATTTGACAACGAAACTCAATTTGGAAACTTTTGTGATACAAATGGTATAACACATAACTTTTCGGCTCCACGAACACCTCAATCAAATGGAGTAGTAGAACGTAAAAATAGAACAATTCAAGAAATGAGTAGAACAATGCTTAATGAACAAAACATTCCTCAAAAGTTTTGGTGTAACGCCGTTGACACTTCTACATATATTTTGAATAGAGTTTTAATACGTCCTTTCTTAAACAAAACACCATATGAACTTTATAAAGGTAAAAAGCCGACGTTAGGATATTTTAGAGTCTTTGGTTGTAAATGCTTTATTCGTAATACTAAGGATTATCTCACCAAGTTTGACCCAAAGTCTTATGAAGGTGTATTTCTTGGTTACTCTCAAACTAGTAAAGCTTACATTGTCCTAAACAAAGAAACAATGATAGTCGAGGAATCGTTGAACATAACATTCGACGAAAGTCCACCTCCCTCTAAGACATCACCTTTGGTAGATGATGACTTAGTTGAAAGTCAAATGATAGAAGGTCAAGAAATAATTAATAATAACAAGGAAGATGAACCATTAAATAAAGAAATTGTAAACATCAAAGAATCTAAAAGTCATCCTTTAGAAAAGGTCATAGGAAAACTAAATCAAAGAACCTTAAGGTCACAAGCCCAAAATCAAAGTAATTATTTTTGTTTTGTATCCACCATTGAACCGAAAAACATAAATGAAGCAATAAAAGATGAATCATGGGTAATTGCCATGCAAGAAGAGTTAAACCAATTCGTTAGAAATGATGTTTGGAAATTAGTTCCAAAACCTAAAGATCAAACTATAATCGGAACGAAATGGGTTTTTCGAAATAAAATGGATGAAAATGGTATAGTATCTAGAAACAAAGCTAGGCTTGTAGCGCAAGGTTATAATCAACAAGAGGGGATTGATTATGATGAAACTTATGCACCGGTAGCTAGACTTGAGTCTATTAGAATATTGCTTGCTTATGCATGTGCCTATGATTTTAAATTATTTCAAATGGATGTTAAAAGTGCCTTTCTTAATGGGTTTATTAACGAAGAAGTGTATGTTGCTCAACCTCCCGGTTTCACCGACTTTGAGAAACCACATCATGTCTTCAAACTCAAGAAAGCATTGTATGGTCTTAAGCAAGCACCAAAAGCTTGGTACGACCGACTTAAGACTTTTCTTATTGATAACAAATATACTATGGGATTAGTAGATAATACTCTTTTTACCAAGAAAAAGGAATCACATATTATCATTGTTCAAATATACGTTGATGACATTATATTCGGATCAACTTGTCAAGAATTATGTGATGATTTCTCTAAAATCATCCATGACGAGTTTGAAATGAGTATGATGGGTGAGTTAAATTTCTTTCTAGGACTTCAAATTAAACAACTAGAAGATGGCATATTTTTTAACCAATCTAAATATATAAAAGACATGCTTAAGAAATTTGGTCTTGAAGATTCCAAACCAACTAAGACACCCATGTCCTCGGACACTAAACTAACCAAGGATGAGGGTGAATCCGTAGATAACACTAAATATAGAGGAATGATTGGTAGCCTACTCTATCTTACGGCTAGTAGACCCGACATTATGTTTAGTGTTTTTCTATGTGCTCGCTTTCAAGAAAACCCTAAGGCATCACACTTAGAAGCCTTAAAAAGGATTTTTAGATACATTAAGGGAACAACGTGTTTAGGATTATGGTATCCCAAAGGAACGGGTGTAGAAACCATAGTGTATGCCGACTCGGATCATGCCGGTGACTATGTCGATAGAAAAAGTACAAGTGGTATTTGCACTTTTGTTGGACATTGTCTCACCTCATGGTTTGCAAAGAAGCAAACGGCCTTGGCCATCTCAACTACTGAAGCCGAGTACGTCTCAGCCGGAAAAGCATGTCAACAAGCTCTTTGGATGAAGCAAGCTCTCGTAGATTACGGAATTCATCTCAACGACATTGTGATACTTTGCGACAACAAAGGAGCCATCGATCTCAGCAAGAATCCCGTTCAACATGCTCGTACAAAGCATATTGAAATCCGCCATCACTTTCTTCGCGACAATGTTCAAAAAGGAAACATTTCAATCGAGAAAGTATCCTCCGAAGACAACATTGCCGACATCTTAACTAAGCCTCTTAAACGAGAACCTTTTAATCTTCTTAGACTTGGTTTAGGGTTAATGGAACCAAACATGTAGGATAAACATAGCCCAAAACATTAGAATAGTCAAAACTAAACAATTTTGTCTTGTACCTGCTACTGTAGCCACGACACCAAACGACAACACAGACGGAACCAAATATTTGGTGCCGTCTGGTCCGTGGTGTCTGCAGAAGCAAAACTGCTATATACAAATCATCCTCTTCCTCAAAACCCACTTTACCAAAACGTTTAAAACTTAAACCAAGCTCATTATTGTCACCTTCCCACTCACTAATCACTGAAGATAACATCATTGTAAGTATCCTAACTACATTTTATCTCTTAATTCTGAGTCTAGGATTCTTATTTGTGCACAAAACTATCACAAATCATTACATGGGGTTTTATGTATGCTTTTATACCAAATATGAATTCAATTGGCAAAATGCATAACTAGTCATTGAAATTAGGTACTACATTATCATATTGCATAAACAAATCATGCTTCCCACTAATTGATAGATAATGAATATAAGGCCTTATTTAAACAACCAAACACCCCATGTCAAAAGTTTTGAAAAGCTTCTCACTTGTAGGAAAACAATTTTTTCATTGCTAATACAAATAGAAACGTTAAATTTTCATCACTTGCATGCTCTTGAATACTAAAGGTATTGCATAACTAATATGCATTCCCGGGTATATTCAAATGAAGCCACATTGAATTAGGAGCATTTGGGTTATCTCATGGTATTTGCCAAACACCCACTAAAACCATTTTTGTGCATAAAATGAGTCGAGATAACCGCAACTCCAAATTGTTTTCATATAGGCACACACTAGAACCAAAACGTTAAAACTTATTCTCATTTTTAACATATTAACTCTTGTCCTTAGGAATAACCATGGTAGCCGCAAGATTCTATGATCACAAAGACACCCTTAACTACATTCCCAAACACCACAAAACCAAAGGACTTACCAAGGAACAAGTAGAAATATTTAGGGGTCTAGAATCAAGGTATTTCCATGAGGGTAGAACCATTCACTCATCCTTCCTTGAAAATACCAACCTTCGTGAAGAACTAGCCGCCATTCAATTCGATTGTCTTCTTGACATCGATGAACCAATTTGTCCTAGGTTTGTGTTAGAATTCTATGCTAGTGTGACCGGCTTTAGTGATGAAGACGATGATGAATTTTGTCTTAGGTTTAGAATCAATCAAAACGACTACACCATCACCTTAGGCAACTTTGCTCAAGTGCTAGGAATTCCCAACCGAGGAACTTGTGTCTACTCGGATAAGTGGTCACTCACCGCTCTTGATGCAATCAATGACCGCTCTCTTCCCTACCAAACCCGTTTGGCCAATAAGGATGTCATCCGTGAACACCTTTTTAACCCAAAAAGTGAACAACCCGAGTTACCCGAAAGGGAAAAGAAGTAAACCGAGATCCATATGGAATGGAGCTAAATGAACTTAAGCCCGAATTTAAGAAATGGGAGGAGCTACTTAGAGCCAACGTCATTAGCACCATAGGAAATAGGGATCACATTAACGCTTGCCTTTGTCATATGCTCTACAACTTGTCCACCCGTCAACCATTCAATTTAGCTTACTACATCGCTAGGAGAATGATTGATATTCCAACTCAAGGATCGGTTGCTCTTCCATACGGGATGCTCCTCACCCGTCTCTATAGAAACTTTGCACCAATTCCACCAAGTCCAAAAGGGATGCACCTTCACTATGAGCTCATCCCTCACATCTTTGTACCGTTGAGTGATGCACGAGTTGCTAAGACAAAGGCAAGAGAGCAAAACCTCCAACTCCATCATCATCATCATCAAATAGCTCCGAGGATGGTCTTCCAAGCTCTCGTCTTCCGCCTCATGAGTATTATGCGTCTCTTCCCGAAATAGAGAATGAATCAGCGGAGTTCAAGCAAACTAAGGGAATGTTCAAGTGCCTTGGTAGGATGATGAACAAGATTTACAAGAAGTTGGACAAATAAGGGTACTTTTAAGGAGTGTTTGGAACAATGCATTATCGTTAATGTTTGATACAATTTAGTTGTTTTTATTATGTAGGATGATAATATAACCTGAAACAATGGTGAATGCTAACAATCTTATGCAGGGGGATAGCGCAAGTATGCTATCAAATTTTACTCATTTTCACTATAATGTGAAAATCAAAAGCCTTGCTCAAAATACATGCTCCACTATGTTTATACATGTGTTATTTACTTTTCCTAACTAGAAATGTTTAGTGTAACAACTTTTGAGAAAAATTTTAGGTTTCGGAAAAGTCCCCGACACCTAAAAACGTACTCTGTCCATTTTTCTGCACTTCACGGATCAGACGGCACCATAAATTTGGTACCGTCCGTTATTTAAATTGGTACCGCCGTACCTGTACAGGCGGACCAGACGGCACCCTTTTTAGGGTTCCGGCCGTGTATGATTTTGGTGTCGTGGATCCTTCAGGTAACTTTCTGAATTTCGACTATTTCGTGATTCCAAATTACCATCCAATGCTTATAAGTCAATCCTAACTTGCTTATACTCTTATTAGAACTAGTATAATTCACTTAGGTATATAAGAAATCCATTTCCCACCAAAATTCAAAAATTTGAAAAATCAACCCAAGGAGCCCTTTTGCATAAAGGAAGGAACCAAATTTTTGGTACCTTCAAATCCATGGGTGATCTGAATATTAGGAAATTCCACTCATTAGAAAACATTTATTGCAAATATTTTCTTCTTCACTCCATCTCTCTTGAATGGCTTGACTTGGGTGATATGACTAGCATTCAACCCACTTCCAAATCATTAGGAACCTCATCTCTTCAATGGTTTAACATCAAATCAAACACATTTCTCCATAATTTTTCACTTCTATAAATTGAGAGGTTTTACCATGATCATCCTCACACCTTCTTCATTCTTACTATCATCTAGCAAAGAAAAACCAAAGTCAAAAATGACAAAATCATCTCCAAAACCTTGCAAGAAGACCGCTAGAATTAGTGTGAGGCCTTGTTGCTTCGTTAACCTTAGCTCCTCATCCGAGTCTTCTCCACTCACAATCTCATCTCCCATCCGAGATGATACAAGCCTTACCTTAGCCACACCTACTCAATCACACATTGTGATCACCACTCCACCACCAACAAAAACACCAACTTCACCTCCACCGGCACCCATCCAAACATCCAAAACACCCTCACCACCTTCACCAAGGTCTCCAACTCTCATTCCTATGGAGTTATTTTCCACTCCACCTAATTCACCAAATCCTTTCTTGGAGGACTTGGATGACTTGCCTCCTAGGCCAAATCATCCACCACCATTGCCATCATTTGGCTCAATTGAGCGGATGGCTCATGAGTCACCTCGGTCATCCTTTGACCCAAACGCCCCATTAGGGTCTAAACCTCTTCTTTTCCACCCCATTCACAAAGACATTCATGGTCCTTTGTATGGGGATCATTCACTCCCCACATCAATGTCCCCTCATCTTGAGGACATTGAGGAGTGTATGTGGGATGCCAATCCCACTAGAGAGGAGATTCAAATGGAACTCCACAACCTCCACCAATTCAAAGGCATGGTGGACTCTCACTTGAGTGAGACAATGTAAATGCAAAGTGCTTTGCTTGCTTCCATCATGACCACCCCAAACATTTCCACCAACACCCATACATCTACCATTCCACCACCACAACCTCCCCAAACATACTGCCCCCCTAGGCATGGTTGCTCAACTTGTGAGCAAACGGCACAAACCGTTGATAGGACACGGGTTATGGTACTTGACTTTCAAGAAGAAATGAGGTTCATCCTCAATCATATCCTTGAGCACCTCAACGCTCTTTCTCATCCACCATCAAATTAGGATGGTCATAGTTTAGCATTTCTAGTTTTCTCTTCTTAGGATTATTTTTTTCTTCTTGTACTAAAACACATCATTGTGTTCCCATTTCATGATCTTTATTCATGAAAATTTTAACTAATGAATCGTGTTTTTATTATAGTGTTGGTGCTTTTACATAATGTTTGGAAATGCTTACTAATATTTTTTTGTAGCTTTTATTTTCACAATCCATGTATCTTCCCATTAAGCACCCAATTTAGGGGGAGCTTTGATCAAGGGAGAGATAATGGCTCGGGCTCATTACATTCCGCATCGCCTCTTCTTTTTGTTGAGACAAAAAGGGGGAGAAAATATAGAACTTGATTTTATTTTGACTTTTCTGCAAAAGTCAAACTGACATTGACTTTCTGAAAAAGTCAAACAGGATACTTCATTGGTAATACTTGACTTTTCTTAAAAAGTCAACTGCATACTTTGACTTTCTGAAAAAGTAAACATCGTGCATCAACTAGTGAATACTTTGACTTTCATAAAAAGTCAAACATCATACACTTGCATTATCATTCTCTTTTCAAGTTCTAAAACTAATATTTTTATAACTCTTGCACAAACTTTGTATCTTTTATAAAAATAAAATTTATATTTTGTCCTCAACAAAAAGGGGGAGAATGTTAATACAAATATCGTCATTAAACGTTATTTATATTTTTGATCTTTACCTAAGTTTTGTTAACGACAAAAGTAAATTTAATTTGTATAAAAGCTTAAAGCTTGTCAAGTTTAATAGATATTAAAACAAGCTTTTTCAAACAATATATTCATCATTCAAGCATTTACATTTATGATTAGTAACATCTTGATATGACTCTAATCATTATGTATGATAGTAGTTTTTAGAATGTATTATGTTCTTAAAACCAAACACTACTTAAGTACTTGCATATTTCTAAAAATAGAAATACAACATATGACATCATGTGATGCATCATGGAAATCATTGGAAGATTTCATTAGATATTTTGTGTGGATTTGTACTCTTCATATCTTGCACAATCTCACTTAGATAGAGTTGACTTTAGCAAAGATTTGATATCTTGGCTGTCAGACCGGCGGTACCAAATTGGTACACGGGCGGAACCCTTTTAAGGGTTCCGCGGTCCGTGGACGCTCCTGTCCATTTTGGCTATAAATAGCAATGCCAAGCCAAGTAGTTTTTTATCCCTTTCTAACATACCCTCATACATATCTTCTCTCTAACCTTTCTAACTCAGTTTCATATTATATTAGTGATCTCTTTTGTAGCAAAGAAGATCAAGTCACATTCAAGCTTCAAACGAGAAGTTGGAAGTCTTGTTTGTTTAGTGTTGTATGATCTTGTGTTGATTCATACTTCATTGTTGTATTAAACCATCATAATCTTGTGAGTGTGAGTGGTTAGTATTTTAGTCCTCAAAATACATTGTGTGTGGGAGTGGTTGTACCCTTGGAAAGAACTCGACATCTAGCTTAGTGTCGGAAATAGTGTAAGTGAAGTGTAAAGGTTTTCTCCGCCGGTGAAAGGAGCTTGTTGACTAGTGAAGATAAACTCTCGAGTGTGAGACTCGGGGAGTGGAGTAGGGCAAGGAAAAAGAGTCCTTGTAGACCGAACCACTATAAACAACTTGTTGTGGTTTGATCATTTCTTTCCTTAATTACTCTTTACATATTGCTTGCATATTTCATTAACATATAAAAGATCAATATCAATTGATCTTCTCAATAAGTTTCAAAACAAAGTTTTAATTGGTAAACTATTCAACCCCCCTTCTAGTTTTCTACACGTGGGATCCGCCACAACAGTGGTTGGTTTTTCTAGTTCCTTGACAAATTTTGTTTCTTTACTTTCACTAGTTGATGGATCAAGTTGTTGACTACCTAGACCCTTTTGATTGTTACCGGTTTTAACACTATCGAGTATTGTATCTAAAGTGTTCGTGCTCATTCTAGCAATTTTAGAATCTAAGTGATCCACTAGTGTTTGAAGTTGAACGCAAAGTTCACATTCACCACTTGCTATTTTACCCTTTTCTAAACGTTTTAGTTTAGTTTTCAATTCTATGACTTCTTTATCTAAACGTTGACTTTGACTCTTTAAAAGCTTGTTTTTGTTAATTAGTTTTAAGCTAATATTGCATAGTTTGTCATATTCATTATGCAATGAGTCGTCATCAAGTGATGAACTACTATAGTATTCGTGACATACCTCGTCATTTGCCATGAGACAAATTTCTTCGTCTTCTTCGTCGCTCATTCCCCACGTGCCGCTCACGAACGCCTTTTGATCATCCTGTTTGGGACACTTACTAATAAAGTGGTTTGGGTCCCCACACTTAAAGCAAGTACGATCATCCTTCGGCTTCTCGTCCTCTTTGCTTTTCCGAAAACCTTTCTTATCGTCATACGGTTGTTTGACGTATCTTCCCTTTCTTCTAAAGAACTTTTTAAAGTCCCTTACCGCCATAGCGTACTCTTTGTCGTCACTACTCTAAGATGAGTCCTCCTCATCGCTTGAAGCCTTTTTGGCTTTAAGGGCAAGAGATTTGTATTTCTCTTTCACCTTTGAGGCTTCGGAATTTTTAGCAAGGACAAGCTCGTAGACTTTTAGGTTACCTATGAGTTCATTGAGGGTGAGGATTGTCAAATATTTTGACTCTTCGATTGCCGTCACCTTGGATCTCCACTTCGATGGAAGTGCCCTTAGATATCTCCTAACATGGTTACGGCTAGAAAAAGATTCATCAAGTGCTTGTAAAGATGTAATAATAGTATTAAAGTTAGCAAATGAATGATCTATAGTTTCCTCATCCGATATTGAAAATTGTTCATATTGTTGAACAAATAAATCAATTTTATTATTTTAACTTGTTGGTTGCCTTGATGAGTTACAACTAAAGAATTCCAAATCTCTTTAGAGGTTTTAAGCATAGAAATTCTTTCGAATTCCTTTTTCGGTAAAGCATTATATAAAACCATTTTTGTTTCACTATTTTTAGAAAGCTTTTTCTTCATTTCATAGTTTAGTTTATCATGAGGTATGTGAACTAAATTTCCTTTATCATCATTTGAGGTAGCCTCAAAATCACCTTCAACAATAATGTACCAAAGATCAATATCTTTAGACTTCACATATGTTTCGAATCTATTTTTCCAATATATAAAACCATTAGTTTCAAGTAGTGGTGGTCGTTGCATAGATTGCCCTTCCTTATAATTTTCAGAACCCATAGTGATCGAAAAGTTTTTAAATACAATTTTATTTTAAAACTTTTATAAACTTAGCTCTGATACCTATTGTGGAAAACTAGAAGGGGGGGTTGAATAGTTTTGCCGATTTTAAGTTGATTTCAAAAACTTTAGATTCGATATTATGTGAAATCGTATGGATGTTGAGAACGTATAGATCTAATGATAATGCAAGCAAATAAATAAAGTTAAGGGATAGAAAGACACAACCGATTTATAGTGGTTCGGCTACAAGGTCACCTTCCTTGCCCTACTCCACTCCCCGAGTCACCTACTCGAGAGTTCAAGCACTATGTCAACAAACTCCTTCACTTGGCGGAGAAGCCTTCACAACGTTGCTTACACTTTTTCCGGTACAAAGCTAGATACCGAGTCCGTAGCACGGTGGACCAAACCAACATAACTATTACACAACAAATATGTGAAATATCAAATACAAGATCTTCGCTACCGAAATCTTGCGGAGTGACAAATCAATCAAGGACCCCCTTGCTTGGATGACTTGTAGAATGCTCGTGATCTCGCCTTAGAGAAGGACCTATATGAGGATCACAAATAGAAAGAAAGAAGAACAACTCTCTAGATCAAGTGATCTATATGTTAGAAGAGAATGAGAGTGTATGAGAGATTTAGTAAGAAGAGGGGTGAGTTAGAATGAAGAAATGGCTCTCTATTTATAGGCAAATTTCTTCTCTGTTCCACGGATCCCACGGATCCCTTCCACTTGGGATCCGGCTAGTGTAATCCTAAGGATCCGTGGTACGCTCCTCTTTGCCCATGGGATTTTTGGTTATGGGTCATAGGTTATGGGTTGGTCCATGGGTTTTCTTTAAATTCAATGTATCTAAGTATACATTGTATCAAGTCTTCTTTGGTATGGGTTTAAGATCCATGGGTTATGGTTTTTACCCATCCTAATAAACTATTACAACAAATGCTTAATTATTACATTTTTATATTTAAATGGCTATATGTAAATGCTTTACAAAAATAACATGTATCCTTATAATTATACTTAAAATAACATTACATTTGTTATCAACAAAACACAAAGAGATCGCAAAATATTAATAAACGTTTTTACGGTTTATTTGTATTAACATGTTCTTTAGAAAATGCAAGATCTGTATGGATCTCACCTCATAATTCTTATCGTTCTCATATTCTGTTTAAACAATCACACATAATGTTGATAACCAATAATGTTGATTGATTATAAACATCGACCTCAAAAACAACATATATAAATATAAACAGCGACCCCAAACACAATATGCAAAAGAAAATGTTCAAAGTAACAAATGTCCGAGCGCATAAGATTATTTGCTCGCTTTGATAAACATAATTATATTCTTGCAAAGTTATATCGTTTGAGCCAACACAGCTTAGCGCTTAATAAGATTCAGCTTGAGTAAAAGTGTTTCTCAAATATGGAGTAAATTTTGGAACTTGTGGCATACTAAACACCCTCCTAATGTGTCGTCGATATTAGACATGTTGGATTTTTCACCTCCTATCACAAAAAGTCATTCTAAATTCTACCAAGCTTCGTTATCGTCTTTATTAGGGAGATTTGGTCATGGCGTAATAGATCCGTTCACGCGGATCTGGTGTATCTAAGAGCAATCCGTAATGAAGACATTTTTACTCAAGCCCAACTTCTTTCATTGCTTTGAAATTTCAACAGAGGAATTAAGAGTTCCATCGATTGGATCACTTGAAATATAATTCAAGCCCGTTTTATATAGTAATGCCATTAATGTAGCTTAATAGGTATTTTGGGTTGTTTGGGTTATTTTGTTTTTTTAACTTGTAATCTTTTCTTTTGCAGATTTTCTTCATTTTTATGGTTTTCTTCCTCGTTTGTAAGACTATTAGTTATAAAAAAAAGTTTGGTTGTTCAAAGAAAAATAATACTACGTAATATCCAACTTACTCAATAAATAAAAAATTCAACAAGTTTCCGAAACATGTAGAAAGAGACTGAAGAAGAATTTTCCTTTATCGTGTTTTTTGTAGGAATTGATTGTTGCGTTCATATTGAAAAAGCAAGCAGCGATACTTCCACTTTCAACAACTTGTTTAATAGCTTTCCAAACGAGTTATTGACCCATTGGTATCAACCATGGTCCCACGTTACTTAAAGTCTAATTTTTCTCTTCCATTTATTGCCGTTTTGAAATTATTTCGTGGTTTATATTACCTCACAAGAATAATTCTTGTGCTTTGTCCAAAATTCATTTTTCGTCCCCATAAATGTAACAAATGTAATATGCAAAACAATGATAACATCAAATGACGACTGATTCATACATTTCATGCACGAAACAAAATGTATTTATTAGACGATACACCTGCTTTTCTTTTACAATAATAACATTGTCTTATAAGATGTTGCGGGTCTAAAGTTATCAAATTAAATCACGTTTGTCCACTTTTGTTAGCATTATTAAAGAATGTATTAACGGAGCGTGTGCTCTACACATACCCAAATTTGGATTTTTCATTTTTTATTTCTTAATTGTTGAGGTCGTCTTTCCCGAATGTAATTATAGTTCTACCAATAATATAATTTTGATTAATATATGCTGGTATTGGGTTAAATATTTATGTATAATTTAAGTAGGGAGATTTATATACATCTTCACACACACACCAATGTTTATATATCTCTTCAAATACAAGTTTTTAATGCATGATGTACAAGCCTATTAAAGAAAGGTTTGAGAAAATACGTAAGAGTTATGCTATTTAGACCTACAACACAAGCCTAAATATATACCTAATGCATAAATTACTTGTACAATTACATTAACTACTTTCTCTCTCTAAATTCCCACCAATTAATTTTTTAAATCAACCAATCAAATCATTAGGTTCATTTGTAGGCATGATTAGTAGGTCCAACAATCATTTTTCAATATGTAAATAGTGGTGTGTATGTGAGGATGTGCACTATTTTAGGTATATTTGGCAAAAATGGATTTTGGTGTTGTTGTTGTTTGCTTGTTCTGATATTGATACTGGTACTGGTGTTGCTGAAAAAAAATAAAATTTTAGTTTTTTTTATAGTGGTGTTTGGCAAACTAGTTGTATTTGTAGATTAAAAGTGTAAAATAAAATATAATCTTTAGCATCTAAAGCTGGTTTTGAAAACTTATGGTCCGTTTGGTATTGGGGTGTGGGAATAATGGTATGAGTTTGAAACCAAATGTGTTTATTTGGTTGAGTGGTTTTTCTAAACCATTCCCGTGGGCCATACACATAATACCCATAGATCCATACCACTTGAATATGGTGGATTTTACCAAACCATTCCCATGGGCCCACTCATCTCACTCCTTTAATTCATATTTATCAAAAAATATTCAAACCCAATTATATAAACCAAACAACATTTTTTCAACTATCAAACTCATTTCCATACCACCATATTATCATACCAATATCCATTTTTGAAGTTATTTTTCTAAAATAATCCACAATCTTATTTTACTAAACAAAGATTATTTCTTTTACCAAAGCTTATTTTTAAATAATATAATCTTAAGCCTCTATAATCTTTTTAATTTAAGTTCCGATTCTTTTTCAAGTACAAATTAACTCTTAGGTGTTTAAGCAAATTTTATTTCGATTCTAAGAGTTAGAATTTTTCAAGAGGTGAAGAACGGTGGGATCATCCCCCAAGGACCCAACCACTTCTATCATTTATATGTTTTACAAATCGTTTTTGGATACAAGGGATAATAATTAGAATTTGATTTGTGAAGTCCTAAAAGATAATGTTTTAAAACTCGGGTCAACCCGTTTGGTTGAACCGTGAATCGGCTCGGAGACCGGGCCGGATGTGACCGGTTTTATATATGCTTGTTTAAGAACGGGATTGAACTGACGGTTTTTCATTAACCCGGGTTGACCCGTTTTGATAAATACAGCCGGATTATGCCTTTTTAAAATAAGTTCGAAAACAAGATTCTATACTCCTAAATTTTGTATTCAAAGTGATATACTATGAATAGCTTCAATTCAAGAACCAAAACGCTAGAGATGTGATATAACTACATAATATGTAGATGACCATGTATGCAGTTAAATTGATGACTATGGTTGTAACACAGTTGATAGCTAACTAAAGTTTGGAAGAATATAATGTAAATTGTGCCTTAAAAGAATACTTATAAACAACAATAATCCATGCAAAACAAAAAGTTTACTGATCAATACTGATCGCGTATGACCTCCCCGACACTTATACGGGTCGGGCGCGGACTAACCATGATTGCGTGAATACCCCCGGCACCCATATGGGTCGGTCGCGGACTAGATACGTACCCCGATAATGGTCACTAAACCATTCCGCGGATAGTAGATACGTCCGAAGGAGAACGCAACAGCGCCCAACATTAAAGGTAGGGAATCTCGCTCAGGCTTGGCGTACCATAGCCTGCAGTCCCCAAAAAGGGAAAGCGGGACAACTCCCGCCCAAAAACATCGCTGTCACAGCAACGGGACAAGCTCTGGAGTTGGCCTACGTCACTCCCCACTCGCAAACTGTCACTCTCATGGCTCGTGACCTTGAGAACACGACAGAAAGGTCAACCATATAAATAGAGGCCTCGCCACTATTCAAACGGTAAGACTTACATACTCTCTCTCTCTAGAACAAACTTTATCTCTCTAAAAACTATCACTTACTCTCACGCCGAAGGTTGACCGCGGAACCCCGTTCCGCGGTGAGACTAACGGTGTTGGTTTTCTTAGCAGTTTACGATCAAGAATCTCACTTAATACAAGATCTATTTCCTAAGGAGTTAGCATACACTAATCTTCGTCAGGGGAGCGCCCAGAATTGTATTAACAAGTTGGCGCCATCCGTGGGACCAGTAACATAACTGCGTTTCCAAAAATTTCTAATGAGCAACTTGGCAGAAAACCCTTCCCCGTCTCCTGAGCCGTCCACGGTCAGAAACACGGGTGGGAAGGAAAAAGTGCAAGACGCGGAACAATACCGCCCTAATGCCCCCACAGACGCGTCAATAAGGGAGTTCTGCGAAAGGCACTACCACCAGATCCTGCCCTTCATGGCAGAAAAGGTCCACCAGGAAAAACTGGATCGGGTCAAAACCCGTCTGGATTTCGACGATGAGACTAGAAATGAGAGGTCTCGGGAACACGCCCGGAATACTCGTCCAGAATCTGAAAGAAAACGGGCACCTAAAAGGAAGCGCGAGGCCAGTCAAAGTGCCAGGTCAGATCCGTCGGAGTATTCCAAGTCGCGGAGCGTCTTCTCGAGGCTCAGCAGTCGAGACGATGGGTGCTCTAGAGAGAAGAGCCGGTTGGAAACCAAGAGGCCGCGACCAGATGTATTCTCAAGACTGGAAAGGGAACGTCCGCACGTGACCACGAGACTTGGTGACCAAAAGCCACCCGTGTTCTCCAGACTCCAGTCAAAGGTAACTTCCCGCAGGCAACGCAAAAGAGAGGCAGAGAAGCAAAGAAAACGGGATGCGACTGAAAAGGACTCGGTCGATAGACACCAACGAAGCCGGAGTGTGACCCACGGTAATGCTTCTCACTCGAAGTCTGGTAGAGGAGAAACATATCACTCATGTCGCAGCAGAACTAGGGAAGCATCTCCTCCAGAAAGCGAGGAAAGCACGGGAGGACATTGGAAGTCCACCCCAAAGAGCAAAGGAGGATGGGAATCCGATGAACTCTACTCCCCGTACGACGTGGCCGATACAGATCCCTTCACCCGCCGTATACGGAATTTTGAGTTCCCAAAAAGAACAAGAATGCCAGCTCATATCAGAACATATGACGGGACAGGAGACCCGGAAGATCATCTGAAGATCTTCCAGACCGCGGCCAAAGTGGAAAGATGGGCCATGCCCACATGGTGCCACATGTTCAACTCCACGCTAACAGGGCATGCCCGCGTCTGGTTTGATGAGCTGCGTTCGGAAAGCATCGACAGCTTTGAAGAGTTGAGATCAAGTTTTCTCTCGTACTTCCTCCAGCAGAAGAAGTATACGAAAGACCCTGTTGAGCTACACCACATAAAACAGCGGGAAGGGGAATCCACGGAAGCATTTGTGGAGCGCTTCAAAACAGAGAGTATGCACGTGAAAGGGGCCCCAGAATGCATGAGAGTTTCCAGTTTCATGCACGGGATAACGAACCCGGAGCTGATCAAAAGGCTCAATGACAACATTCCCCAGACGCAGGATGAAATGTGGAAGGTAGTGAAAGCATTCCTCAGAGGCGAGTTGGCCGCGGCTAACCAGTCAAAAAAGAAGCACTACCAGTGGAAGAGCCAGGACGGAGGGCAGAAAAACATCCAGATCCTTGAAAGAATGGGAGAGTTCAAGACCCGCTCAAGGCCGGAGAGAAAGAGGGGGGACAGGTTCACTCCCCTCACAAAGACGCCAAAGGAAATCCTAGCCATGGATACGATCAAATTCACAGCCCCTCCGCCAATGTCCAGCCTGGTCGAGTCTAGGAATATAGACAATTACTGTGACTTCCACAGAGAAAAAGGGCACAACACGGATGAATGCTATCAGTTGAAAAAACAGATAGAGGAGGCGGTCAGGTCTGGACAGCTCACACATCTGGTCAAAGAAATCAAGAATGGAGCACAAAAGAATGGTGGTCCCAAGGGCGGAAAGAAGGATACCCTCGGCCAAAGACAAAGCTCACGCCATATACATGATCCATACCTGGCAACGGTCGGTCAAACACAAGCTGGGTCCAGACGCAGCATCGAAAATGGAAATATCTTTTCCTCCCATATCCGGAGATGACTGGGATGACCATCCGCTGGTGATCAAGGCGGATATAGAAGGGTGCACAATCCACAGGATGTACGTGGATAACGGAAGCGCTTCAGAAGTTCTATACGAACATTGCTTCAACAAGCTAAGCCCAGACATACGAAAAAGACTAATTCCTGCTTCATCACCACTATTGGGTTTCAGTGGAAAGCTCTCGTAGCCGTTAGGACAGATCCTCTTGGAAGTAACATTGGGAGACGAAGAGAAGTCAACTAGTGCTTGGATGAACTTCATGGTGGTACGATATCCGTCCCCCTACAACGGGATAATCGGACGTCCGGGGATTAGGCTGTTGAGGATAGTACCATCCACGGCGCATGGGATGCTGAAATTTCCCACCTGTGACGGAGTCGTGACTTTGCACAGTGACAAAGTAGTCCCGGTTGAATGCAAGATGATCGCGGAACCAGAACCCTATCCTACAACCACAAAGGCAGAAGTGAAAGAAGGAGTCGCGGTAGCAATCAACCCCGATTCCCCGACCAAACGGTCACCATTGGGGGGGGGGGGGTTAAGCGAGAAAGGGAAGAAGAGCCTTTGCGATCTGCTCAAGAATAACCTGGACATCTTTGCTTGGGAGCCCTCTGACATGACCGGAGTTCCGCGGACAATCGCGGAACACAGGCTGAATGTCAGGGAGGGTTACGACCCCGTACGACAAAAGAAGAGAGGGCAGGCCCCAGAAAGGAACAAAGCCTGTCCAAAAGATTGCTATCCCCTGCCGGAGATCGACTGGAAGGTTGAATCCCTCTGCGGATACCCATTTAAATGCTTCCTTGACGCATACAAAGGGTATCACCAGATACAAATGGCAGCCGGAGATGAGGAGAAAACAACATTCCACACGAACCAGGGCATCTTCTGCTACACCAAAATGCCTTTCGGTCTGAAGAATGTTGGCGCCACATACCAAAGGCTTGTGGACAAAGCATTTGAAAAGCAGATTGGAAGAAATTTGGAAGTGTACGTGGACGATCTAGTCATCAAGAGCCACTTAGAAGAGGAAGTACTTAGAGATATAAAGGAAACCTTCACGACCCTAAGGAATGTCAACATGAAACTTAACCCTAAAAAATGCACATTTGGAGCGGAGCAGGGGAAGTTTCTGGGTCATGTGGTGAGCAAGGAGGGCATTAGAGCTTGCCCAGACAAATCTGCGGCCGTAGCCACCCTCAAGTCCCCGAAAACCAAAAAGGAAGTGCAATCTTTGAATGGGAAGTTAGCCAGTCTCAGTCGCTTCATGTCCAAGTCAGCGGAAAAGTCCCTCCCGTTCTTTAAGACACTGAAGAAATGCATTAAAAAGAGCGACTTTTATTGGACAACGGAGGCGGAGCAAGCGTTCAAAGAAATGAAGCAGCACGTTGCCAACCTGCCGATGGTCATCGCTCCACAACCAAAGGAGGAATTAATTATGTACTTGGCCGCGTCCCAAGAAGCTGTGAGTGCGGTTTGGTTGGCACAGAGGGAGTCGCGGCAACAGCCAGTGTACTTCGTTAGCCGCGCCCTAAAGGGCCCGGAGGTGAATTACACTCCAATTGAGAAGCTTGTCCTGGCGCTAATATATGCATCCCGCAGGTTACGACGATACTTCCAAGCATATCCAGTGGCGGTCATTACGTACCAACCACTGAAGCAAGTCTTGACCAAGACAGAAAAGAGTGGGAGAATGGCCGGATGGGCAATAGAGCTGGACGAACATGACATTACCTTTCGACCCCGGACAGCCATAAAAGGGCAAGTGCTAGCAGACTTCATTGCTGAGATTCCAGAGGACGAAACTCCTGACAAGGAAAAAGACAAGCAACAATACTCGGAGCCGTGGAAACTATTCACGAACGGATCCTCATGCATGGAAGGGTCCGGAGCAGGCTTAATCCTAACAAACCCAGAGGGACAGGAGTTCACATACGCCCTGCGTTTTGAGTTTGAGGCATTCAACAATGAAGCCGAGTACGAGGCACTGATCGCAGGACTGAGGATTGCCGAACAAATGCGGGTAAAGGACTTATCAGCAAATGTTGATTCCCGCCTCATGGCAAATCAGATAAATGGATCATATGAGGCAAAAGAGGAAAGCATGGCGTGCTACTTGGCAAAGGCCAAAGCGTTGATTGAAGGGTTCCGGACATTCTCAATCAGACAGATTCCCCGGAGCCAAAACAAACAAGCAGACGCGCTAAGCAAGATTGCATCCACCAGCTTCGCCCACCTTACAAAACATGTCCTTGTGGAAGTCTTAAAAGAGAAGTCAATCGAAGAAAAGGAGGTACTGGCCATCGTGGAGGAAGACGGGGATACGTGGATGACACCTCTGATCGAATATCTGAGGGATGAAATACTGCCGGCAGATGACAACAAGGCTAGAAAACTACGGATCAAGGCAAGGCAGTACATGTTGAAAGACGGAATCTTATTCCGAAAATCTTTCCTAGAACCATGGCTCTGATGTGTAGGCCCCATCCAAGCCAACTACGTGCTGTGAGAGATCCACGAAGGGTCGTGTAGCATGCACTCAGGCCCAAGGGCGGTAGTAGCCAAAGCAATTCGGTCCGGATATTTCTGGCCGACGATGCACAAGGACGCTCGCGAGCTAATACAGAAGTGCGAAGATTGCCAGGTCCACCGTCCGGTGCCAAAGAATCCGCAGCAAAACCTGACCCCAATCACTTCTCCTTGGCCTTTCTACAAATGGGGTATAGACATCTGCGGACCTTTCCCAGAAGGCCCCGGCAAGGTGAAGCTTATGATTGTAGCGATAGACTACTTCACCAAATGGATCGAAGCCAAACCCGTGGCCTCCATCACTGGAAGACAAGTGAAGAAGTTTGTCTGGGACAACATAGTCTATCGATTCGGCTTGCCAGGAGAAATAGTGTCGGACAACGGAAAGCAGTTCCGCGATAACCCATTCAAGGATTGGTGCCAGAAGCTCAACATCAAACAACGGTTTGCGTCGGTCAAACATCCGCAGGCAAATGGGCTGGTTGAGAGCGCGAACAAAAGTCTGGGAGAAGGCATCAAAGCAAGGCTGGAGAAGGGAAGCAAAGACTGGGTGCAAGAAGTGCTGCATGTGCTCTGGGCACACAGAACCATGATCAAAACAAGCAACGGGGAAACCCCATTTTCCCTTACATATGGCACCGAGGCAGTTATCCCAGTCGAAATTGGAATGCCAAGTCTCCGATGTACAGCCGTAAACCAAATCTCCAACGACCAAAAGCTTCGCCTAAATTTGGACATCCTGGAAGAAAAAAGAGAAGCCGCTGCCATCGAAGAAGCGCGCAGCAAAGCAAGGATGGAGGGGTACTACAATGCCAAAGTACGAAGCACGGCCTTCAGACCCGGAGAATTTGTCTACCGCAGCAACGAAGCTAGTAGAGCGGAGGACACTGGAAAGCTCGGTCCAAAATGGGAAGGGCCATATGAAGTGATGGAAGCACTCGGGAATGGAGCGTACAAGCTTAGAGGCACAAATGGGGAGATACTCCCAAGAACGTGGAACATCCGCAATTTGAAGAAATGTTACATCTAAGTGTAAGTAGGTTTTCCCCGTCTCTTGTAAGTTGATCGCGAATCAGGTCCGGACAACAGGGGAACTTCTTTAAAATTTTCATGTGTTTTCATTTCTATTGTAACCCTGAGTTGATTGTTTGGAGTAAAGAACTGGGAAGGGCAACCTCTTCCTCCACCGGAGCATTAAAAACGAACTCCCCCGAACCACTGGGTCGCTCCTCCTGCAACACCAGCTGGGACATAAGGAATTCCAAAGAAGAGTCCTTACACGCCTCCAAAGAATCCAGAAGGGGGAAAGGAACATCGCTAAGGCGAATGACAGCCTCGCGGTAAACCTCTTTCGCCCGCGGATTATAGGCCTTGATCTGCTCCAACTTTAAACCCTTCGAACCGTAAATATAACTAAAATAAAGTTGTTTATAGTAACACTCAGTCGCGGACTCAGAAAAATAAGATGTGAAGAACAATTTCTTTTTTTACAATAGCAATAAAATGCGTAAGAAAAACTCGGATCGTAATGATAAATCAAGTATTTTTACTTAGAGTGAAGGATTTATAAGGTTTTACAGTGTTGAATGTTGGATTTTAGTATGTGGGTGAGGGACACTTTCGGGAGAGGTCAAAATTAAAAATAAAAAATAAAAAATTATACTAAAATCTCAATTTTTTTTTGCTAGCTATGGGGGGCACCGGCCCCTCACACTTCCTACATAGATCCGTCTCTGGTAACACTCATCTAGCAAAAACGTCCGTCTATATTGCCGATTTTTTCTCTCGTAAAACCAGTTTGACCTGATGGTTGAACCGGTGACTCGATGAACCGACGACTCCGCCGATTCAATCAAAATACTATATTTTAAAACATTGTTAAAAGGGTTTAACTTGGTGAAAGAAAATCTGATTCCGTATATCTACAAATGTAAATTGACTTTAAGTTTCAAGGAACGTCTAGGTGTTACATCTATTTATAGACAGAAGTTGGTATTAAACTATTCAGCTATTTTTTTCTTCAGAGCTCTTCTTTTTCAACATGTTTGACCTAGGAAAATGATACCACATGGCAAGCAATGCTTTTTCCTGTTAGGGGTGTTTGGGATTGCGTTTGGAAGTGGATTATCAGATTATTACGATTGAGTGTTTGATAAATATTTCTGAAAATGTAATTTTACTACTGAAAATGCAGTTTTGCAGCTGGAGGTAGAGACCTATTTTTTGCAACCGTGGTTTTGCAAACGTGATTATATGCAAACGTGATTTTTCCCAAACATCCCCTCAATCTAATTTTCAAATGTCAAGCATGTGAAAAAAAAAAAAAAACAACAAAAAAACAAAAAAAACAAAAAAACTTTTAGTTATATTTTATTGGCTTTAATTTAGTTAAAACCTTTTCCCTGCCAATTACTCGATCAAAATAATGTTGCATTTGCTATCAAGGTAATGAAATAAACATGTCAAGTGTTGCGAAAGACAGTAAAAAACTTGGGTCCGTTTGGTTTGTAAATAGAGTTGGAATTGGATTTGAATTTGAGAAATGTTTGAAATTTTTTGAGAAAGGGGTTGAAAGAAAAAGATGAGTAGAAAAAATATATAATTACTGCTTACGTCTCAAAATTATTGTATTCGTTTGATTTTTTCGGTCTTTCTTTTTCAAGTTTGACCTTAAGTATTTTTGTTTGTCTTCGTTTAATTATCTACTTTTTTTTACTACTCTAGTTTTTACTTTAAAAAAAAGAAGTGGATTATTACTTTTAAACATCTCAAAAAAGAAATGTAAACTTTAATTTTGAGACGGAATGAGTAATACTTTTATATTTAATATTATTTTAAAATAATATCTGTTTTTATATACTCTTCTCATCTCAAAATTATTGTCCTCGTTTGATTTTTTTAGTATTTCTTTTACAAATTTGACCTTAAGTATTTTTGTTTGTGTTACATAATACTTGATTCAAAGTATATAAATGGATTGAGTTTTAAATGAATTTTCTTTATATAATTTTCAACAATTATTGTATATGACAAACAAAAATACTTAAAGTCAAAGTTGAAAAAAAAAAGACTGAAAAAGTCAAACGGAGACAATAATTTTAAGACGTAGGTAGTAATTATAGATTTTTTCTACTCATCTTTTTCTTTCAACCCTTTCCCAAAAAAATTTAAAGCTTTCTCAAATTCAAATCTAGTTCCATCTCTATTTACGAAGTAAACGGACCCAAATTTTTTAGTGTCCTTCCCAACACTTAACATGTTTATTTCATTACCTTGATACCAAATGCAACATTATTTTGATCGAGTAATTGGTATTATTTTGATGAAAATAATATAAATGAAAATTCATTTAAAACTCAATCCGTTTACATACTTTGAATTAAGTATTATGTAACACAAACAAAAATACTTAAGGTCAAATTTGTAGCAGAGACAATAATTTTGAGACGGAGGAGTATATAAAAAAATATATTATTTTAAAATAATATTAAATATAAAAGTATTACTCACTCCGTCTCAAAATTATAGTCGACATTTCCTTAATGAGATGTTTAAAAATAATTATTCACTTTTTTTAAAGTAAAATTAAAGAATATATTAAAAGAATATATCATTTTTGAGTGGTTGAGATTTATAGTAGTCTTATTTTTATTAAATTTGTGATTTCTTTCTATGACAATAATTTTGAGAGGGAATGGAGTATTTGTGTAAAGGAAAAAAGAGAAAGAATAGATTAGAAAAAAAGTTGGCTAAGGGGGTGTTTGGTTGAAGTTAAGCAATGAAAAAGGGAAAGATAATGGGTATACTAAGGAATACAATGAGTATTACCTTTACTATTGTTGTTGCTTGGTTCCACCACCACCATATATATATATGAAATAAATTCAAGTACAAGAATGAAAATGAGGGTATTGATTACCTTAGTCCTCAAATTGTAGGGTAATGGTTGATTACTCACTTCTGGGTATTAATTGCATTCTTTACCTCCGACCAAGCACTTTTAATCATTTCCTTTTCCATTACCCACCCCCTTAACCCCTCAACCAAGCACCCCTAAGTATGTGAACGAGAATGATGCAGAAGTGGAGCTTTGTCATAATGCTTGAACCTTTTTTCAAAATCAACCATATTCACGAGGAATCACATTTAAGAGTGTGATTGCCATTTTTCAATCCAAACTAGATTTTACCGTCACATATTCACATCGATCTAAAACTCAAACCAAAGTGTCAAAACAAACACCACCTTATTTCATTATCATCCATGAAAAACCTAAACTATTTATTCACGAATATGATTCTTTTAAATTTATTGATTTTATTTCACAAAATTTCTTAATAAAAATATGAACAGTTTGATTTCACAAAATTTTCACTGCATTTTAGGTTATTCTCAATCAAGCATCGACAAGGGTTAGCAAAACATCAATGACACAACAAAACCACTGGGACTATGTTCCTTTAACACCGGCAAGGGGAAAGGTGAGAGGCCAAAGGTGAAGCTTTCACCTTCTATGTAAACGTGCCATGGGTAGCCCTTAATGTTTATATTATTTGTTTTTGATTTATGAGTGTGTGGGATATATTTAGTAAAGTATTTTAGTAAATAAAAAAATATATTGAAAAGTTAAATAGTTGTGAGTGAAAAGTGAGAGAGAGTGAAAGGAGAGAGAAAACTAATGTGACGTTGAGATGAAAGGTGAAATGATGTTACGAGTGATAGTAGTCTAAGATAACAAGAGGTGTTACCAAAAAGTTATAAATAGTAAAACTCATTAGCTACGGGTTGAAAAATGAGCCTATGGTAATTCAAATAATGCAAGAGGTCAAACGCCAACATTTGAGCTTCAACTGTTTGAAAACTCGATATTTTTATTTCACAAACTTTTCGTTATATCACACAATTCGACGAAAACCGTTGAGTAATATTACTATTCAAAAGGATTAAAGTGTCAAACTTCATTATATAAGGACTAGAAATGAGCTTTTGCTAAGAGCACAACGTATGCAAGGACCCAATAACACGTTATTGGTATGCCACCTAAGCGCCACATCATACACCTCCCAATAACACACCAGTAACTCAAACAACCCTCCCTCATAACACACCACTAACATCACCTGTAGGTCCCACAAAATACCCCACCAAATATACCACCCACTAAAAATAAAAAAAACACACACACACAAAAGGTGCATTTGGCTTGAGCTAGTGGAATGACTCAAAATACAAAATAATGCATTTGGCACAAGTTTGACATGTTGACTGATAAGTTTGGCACACTAATAGCTCACCAATGCAACCCCATACTTTGTGCAGGAAAATACAGAGGGTCAACTCTAAGCATTGACCAAGCATATGCCAAAAGTTCCATGGTAGGCGTTAAATTGTCAAACAATGCTCCGAGTGAGAAGGACCTTGACCCGATCTCATATTCTACGCCACGAAACCAACAAGTAATAAATGAACATGACTATCAATTATACGACCAATGTACTTTGCTATAGCTATCCATTATCGGAAGCTCGAGAAAAGAAAAGTTTCATCTTTTATTTAGCTTCTTATTTACATATACGTGACATGAAAATGTACAAATTCTCAGGTAGGTTCATGAGAACATGTCAAATATACAAAGACAATGTTTTAAAAACCGGGTTTTTAATCGACTCGGTCGAGTCACCGGGTCGACCGGTTCAACCGGTTCGACCGCCGGGTCAACCCGGTTTCTATTTTTTATTATTTTATTTTTTCCGACCGGGTCAACCGGTTTGATCATCGGGTCAACCGGTTCGACCGCCGGGTCAAACCGGGTCACCCCGGTTTTCATAAAAAAAATTTTGAAAAAAATCAAACCCGGCCGGGTTTCATGATCCTGATCACTCAAAACCCGGCGGGTCTAACCGGTTGACCCGGTTTAAAAAACCCGGGTTTTTTTTACCTGTTTTAGTGGCCGGGTACCGGTCTGACCGGTTGAACCGGCCGGGTCGACCCGGGTTTGAAAACATTGTACAAAGGGATATACTATAAGAATCCCCTCAGGTAGGTTCATGAGAACAGGTCAAAAATCTTAAACATATATAAGCTTAAGCCGAAAACATAAACAATCCCCAACACACACTTATAATACATCTATCTATGTGACATGAAAATGTTCAAATTCCTAGCATTACACGGAATGAATTTGGTACGGTTTAATGTTCAAATTCTCAACTTCATGGTTTTCCCACTTGTATAATTTATGATCCAAATTCCAAAAATAAAATTTTGTCATTAGTAGTGTATTTATGTATCCGAATTTCACTATAGAAAAGCAAATGAAAGAAATTCATTTTATTTGTTACCAGAGAAGAGAAATAAATGTTATGATAAATAGGCCTACTAACTATATCTATAAATATACTTATCTCATTCATATATTCAATTTTTGAAATACATCACTTTCTCTCTCTTCATATTAATCAATCATTTTTTAAACACACCAATCACTTTTGTAGGTTTCTTTTTAGGTCTATTACTTAGGCCTACAAATCATTTTTCGAGAAATAATTCCACAGAAATTGTAATGACTTTTTCTACTAAAAGAAGAAAAATATATGTTGTGATAATTAATTGACGACTTACTTTCTGCTCATTAGTAAGACTGACGTGCATCACCTTTTCTACTAAAAGAAGAAAAATATATGTTATGGTAATTAGTTGATGACTTACTTTCTGCTCATGAGTAATACTAACCAGTATCTACGTATAGGGTCAGAAATTTAAAATGTCAAATAATTAAAGTTGCCAAATTATGTTTAAATGTTGCGTGTATAAAATAGATAATATAATATTGTTTTTTAGTCGAACTTTTAACTTACAAATAGTCATAGAAATAAATTATAGATTTAACATCGAGGGTAAAAGATTATTTACATATTAAAGGATCAATTTTCACAATCCATTTTTATTTGATCTCACAACAATTAGAAAAACCACTTTCATAATCTTTTTTTAAATATTAATAACTTTCAAACCGTTATCGTCAAGCCAAAAAAAAATATCATTGCGACGATCATTTAATTATCTTTCTATAGATAGGCACTTTGATATACTTTCGACAAAAAAAAAATTCGTATTTTTCACGTTTTTCTTTTAAGTTTTTTTGTTTTTCTACATTACCGAAATTTGCATTAAAAATCATATATGATTAAACACTAATCTGAATATCACATATGATATTAGTGTTATATCATATATGATATTAGTGTTATATCATATATGATATGTAATATCACATGTGATATTAGTGTAATATCAAATGTGATATTAGTGTAATATCACATGTGATATTAGTGTAAAATCACATAAGATATACATATCATATCACATGTGATATCACATATCATATATGATTTAACACTAATATCACATGTGATATTCAAAATTAGTGTTTAATCATATATGATTTTTTTCATGCAAATTTCAAATAACGTAAAAAAAAGACGAAAAAAGTGAAAAAAAAAAGATTTTTTTTTTCTTTTTCCGAAAGTATATCAAAGTGTCCGTCTATAGAAAGATAATTAAATGCTCTTCTCGACGGTGTAAATATTTTCATTTAACGATTAACGGTTTAAGAGATATTTAAATTATAAAAAATAGGTGAAATAATAAAATGTTTTTAATCTCAGCAATTGATTTCTTTTTAGATGGATGGTGAAGATGAATCACTTGATATGTAAGAAAAGTTTGGTATGTAAAATAACTCTTCTCATAAATTATATGTATGTAAAGTATTATATTAGAAGAAATAAAGCGTAAGGTTAGGTGAGTAATTTTACATTTTTCATTTTGATAGTTTTGAAACAAATATGTTTTCTTTTATCTATAGCACAGATTAAAAAAAAAACACGCAAAGGATAGTGATTTTCTATCAAAAGGTTTTGGCTTAGTTGATACTCACCTTCGAAAAATCTATGGGTCCATGGAAGAGATTTTGTGGATAAAATAAAAAGGTCTAAGGGTTTGAGTTTTGGCTCTTACTCACTCCAATTGATGCCCTATTGAGCCAGAAGATTTGTCAGAGCTATTTCTTGTAAAATGAACAATGAATAGTGTCAAAAGGCATTCGAAATCAGGGTTTCCGTCAATTCACACTTTTTGTGGATAGTTATTTTCTTTTAAACTAAGGCTAAAGGTAATAGGCGTTATGGGCTCACCCCCACACCAATATGTCACGCGCCACCTATTACCCAAGTTGAAAGTCACGCGTGAAGGGTTAAAAAATAAACGGATAGTGGTGAGGCAGAAAAACTCTTGGTTCTCGTGCAAGAACATGAAGTATCCATTGGGTTAATAATAATAATAATAATAATTACACTATTCCTCTTTTTACACAAATACCTTTAAATTTCAACATTTTTAAATACAAATTCTCATAATCTTATTCAACATATACACAACTTTTCAAGCTTAACTTCAACATTTTTAAACTCGTCATTCTTTACATAACTTCTAACTTAATGTCTACACAAAATCTTATGGATTGTTCACTTTCATATACCATCAAGGAAATTAAAGCTAGTGTTCATAAACAAATTGATAAGGATATCATTCGTTAGCAAGCGATTAGTGACTTATTTGTACAATTTGACAAAACGAACACAACTAAAGATGATTTGAGGAAAACATAAAATTAATGCAAAGACATTTCACAAGAAAAATTTGCTTTGATTGACACTTTTCTTAAAGAACAACCTTAGAATGATTACGAGATTAATAATGATTTGTATACAATATCGGGACAAATAAAAGATCAAGTCAGTACTAAAATTGTTTGGATGCATGCAAAAAACAAATATGACGATTGTGTTTTTTTTTCGTGTAATGTTTTTTAATTTTCGTATGTTTTAAATTCAGTTTTTACTACCTCCGTCCCACATTAAGTGTCCACTATGAATTTTTTAAGTCTTCTTTCTTCAACTTTGACCGTAAATATATTTTTATGTGTTTTATAATACTTAATAAAAATTATACAAATGAAAATACATTTAAAAACTTAATCCATTCATATATCTCGTATCAAATATTATATAACACGAACAAAAATATTTAGAGTCAAAGTTTAAGAAAAAAGACTTAAAAAAGTCATAGTGGACACTTAATGTGGGACGGAGGGAGTAATATTTATGATATTTTTTTTATTTTAAATGTAATGTTTTTAGTTTCTGAATAAAAGTTTTAAATTTCATACGTTTACGTTTTAAATTAATGAATAAAAAGTTTAATTAAAAGAAAATGGGTATAAAGGTAAGGTGGTGTGACCTTATTAGGGTTGAAAGGTGAGAAATTGTGAGAGAAAGTGAGAGGAGAAAGAAAACTGATGTAACGATTACGTTTAGTCTAAAAGCATTCGGTTGACGGTGTCAAGAAGACATGTCAAGTAAACAATTGTGAAAATTAAGCGTCAAAAGTATGTTTTGCGTGTATGTAGTGTTCAAAAAAGTATGCTCTCTTTAACATTTTTCCTCGTCTTCTTCTGATCAAATGCATGGACAAAGATTCTTGAGTGCGCTTTTGTACAGAATCCGTCCAAAGTATGGCCCAAGCCTAGAAAACGAGCTTAAAACGTTTAACGAATCAAGTTTGAGCTTATGTAAGCTTTTCTTGAGTTATTATCGAGTATTTTGAGCATTTAAATGATATACTTCCTATATCCTAATATTATTATTCTTTTTTTTTTTTGGGTTTTTTGAAAAAAATTGTTCACTGCTAAAAATTAGAAGTTGAAACTTGAAACTGTTTAAGTTTACTATATTACCCATAATCAAAATTATTATTTACAAAATTAAATGAAAGCATTAACTAATGGGTTTTGATAAAGACAACCCAATGGGTTATCTATAAGTATTCTATAAATACATAATTAACATTTAATGAACACTTAATAAAGTCTAAACTATCAATAATTAACATCACTTACCTCTTTTATAATGATTAAAACTATATAATTATGGACTATATGAGTTTATTAATTGGCAATTTCATAAATTTAAAATGCTTTTGTGTCAACAAAACCCTTAATTAATTATCAAAACTATCATTTTGTTGGAGTATTTGTTTTTAGACTTTTGAAAGCTTTAATTCAAAGAAGTAATAAATGCACTTTTTTTAAACTTTACGTTTTTATTGGTAGAGAATAATTTTGGGACGAATAGAGTATATGTTTTTAGATAGATATGTATATTTTAAGGGCTTATCTGCAAATACATTAAGTGTAAATATTTATTTATGAATGTATCGAGTTTTTCTAGCCGAGTTTGAGTCGAATTTAAATCTTAATTTCAGTTATAGTTGGTCTAATAAACACAACATTACAAATAAATCGAGCTTTTTGATATGAGCTCAAGTCGAATTCAAATATTTCTCAAGTCGGCCTCGAAAAGGGTTGCCGAGCTATTGAGCAGAGCTCGAGCGGTACAATGTTGTCAAGGCAAATTCAATTCGATTCGATTCGTTTACACCCATGTATATGTATTGAGTGGTGACTGTTGCTAAGCTAAATTTTGTGTGATAGCCTCAAAAGCCTTATGAGTTAAGTAATTTCACAGTAAATCAAGTGAAGTAAAATGTCATGAACAAATGTTTTACTAATATCATCAGAAAGTGTAGCACCATAAAATTTAATATCACCCTTAGTGCCCTGTGAAATTACAATACCTTACATCCACGATAAATCTTACGAACACCTCATAATTCCATTTGCCTAAAAGGCTAAAACTCAAGTAACTCCATTAAGATATCACTATGGCTTTAAGATAAGCACCAATATTGATCTCCACCATTGTTATTTTTCTTTTCTTTTCTTTGACTGCATCAGGTCAAACATGTTCAAATAAGTACTCAATTGAAAGACCAACATATGGATTCCTTGCATTTCAGATGAACCGTATTCGAGCCCTCAAAATAAGTCAAGACTACATTCCGAACCCATCACTCCTTGCAAAGACCAACATGCCAATACATTTACATTGTCAAACATGCCATAATGTATGCAAGTAGTTTGAAGAACCAACATAATGTTCGATGATTGCATCAATACACCTGTGATCATCCTAAAGATAGTTAAAGGCAAGACGTCATATTCCTAAGATCCCCTTTATGTTCTGTTTTAAAGCCAACATGCTTTTGATCTTTTAGCATTTTCTGCTTTTATAAAGATTTGTTCTCCTATTGTTGTAAAGCCGTATTTTACATAAAAACATAAGAGAAACATTGGGTGTTCGTAATAGAAATACACGACAAGAAATGGTCCATCAAAGCTCGTACCTTTTCTTATTGCTTTTCGACTGGTACAATAATCATCATGCTGTCAACCTGTAAAGACGAAAATAATTGAATTAGCAAATGTTTCTTTAGATATGAAACTTCAAAATTTTACGAAATTTTCACACATTTACACCCTCAAACAAACACTCCTTTGATCCCTCAAAGTAGTTGGTTCATCATACGTGGTAAATGCTACTTGATGAGCAAAAACATAAAACTTACATGACAATCCTACACACAGCTGCTATTAATATACGTCACGATGCATACTTTAACAAGATCAATTAGGCTTTATACTTTTTTACTCTACTAATGGCTATAACTATAAGCTATACCCTTGTTCTGCTTTTTTACCTTATAACATCTCATTTCAACATTATATCATCTGCACGAACGTGCTCAGACCACAGATTCACATCTAGTCGACTTTATACTTCTTGTCAAGATCTACCTCATTTATCTGCCCATCTCCATTGGACTTACAACTCATCAATGGGCATAGCCAAGATCGCATACCGAGCAGAACAAGGGTCTCGTGGTTGGGTGGCTTGGGCCATTAACCCAAACCAAATAGGTATGGTTGGGTCAGAGGCAATTGTGGCGTTCCATAACAGTAATGGGGGTATAACAGTTTATCCAACATTGATAACAAGTTACAGCCCGTCAATGCTTCCTGGAGATCTTAGCTTTCGGGTATCGGGTCTTTCAGCTGACTTTGTGAATGGTGAGATAACTATATATGCGACTGTGGGCCCGTTTGCAGGCGGATCCCTTGTGAATCAAGTATGGCAAGCTGGGAATTTGGTTTTGAATGATGTACCGCAAATGCACGATGTTTCTCAACAGAATCTAGAATCAACAGGGGAACTTGATTTCTTGTCTAGTTAGAAGTAAATCTACATAACAGCATGGCATAATATGTCACTTTTTTGAGTTTTAGCACAACAATGTTAGTGTACACATTCCTATATGGTTATGCTGTAGAAGCAGAAAATCCGTAACAATAAATATTATACCAAAATTACAGAAATTTTCAAGATAAAATTTATAATGAATTTTCAGTTTATAATAACTTTTTAAACCATAGTAATGAGTAACAAAACAATCAAAATCAATCAAAATAATTAAATTACCAAACTATGTGACAAAACAATCAAAATCAATATCCAAAATGCCATCCGATAATAACAAAAGAATTGAGATTTTCATATCCAGTTGTAGTCATTACCACATTACAACTTGAAGGTAGTTTTTGGCACTCATAGTGACAGACTGACAGCAGTATACAGCAACTTTGCACTTGGGGGCCATGCAGTCATGGTCATCAAATGGCTATTGGAAAATTCAAATATCCATCCAAGTTAGTATCAGATTTGTAAGACTTATTTGATATCTTGATGCAAAAATACAGACTGAAAAATCATTTTCACTACAATATCCAAAAATCTCATATATGTAAACTTTCCGGGAAGTATTTGCACATGCACTATTGAATTTTAAAGAATTAGTTACATGTCTGAGAATAAGTAAATGAGTAAAACATGCCAACAGGTTCTGATCAATCAGCAGGAAAACCAAGATGCCTATTGATTAGTTTAGCAACCGGAGTAGCGTCACCTGACTGATATGGTACAATAGAATCCAAATCCAGAGATTCAATAACTTGGTAGAGCGTTTGAGGGCGAGCACAAAACAAATGCTTCCTTTCTGCTAGTTCTTCAGCAAGCTCACTCTGATGGTTATCCATCAAGTCTTCATTAACGACGACTATTAAAGGTTTGGCCAGTTTTAGTGTCTCAAATATGCTCCCTGAACCTGCCAAATAAAAGATGTAAAATCAGTTTCCTCCTCATATTGGTTTTATCAATATAGCTTATAAAGCTTTAACTTGGATCCGGCAGGATACCTGCGTGACTTATGACAAGAGATGCTGATTTCATATACTCTGCAATGCTTTGGGAAAACGTAAAGTAATCTACAACCAGCGATCCATCTTCACCACTAGACTGCATTTGTGACAGAAATAAATTGATTACAACAGCAGGAATTGACGAGCCTGTCATGATAATACTTATAAAATAATTAGCATTACACAAAGAATAGCGGTGTCTCTCAGGGGTGTGATTTTAAAGCATACAAAATCTTATAAACTCTATAATAGAATATCAGAATCTTCGAAACAAAGTTTTGTGGTAACATTTACAAAGGCAGCCTGAAGGGGGCATTGACACAACAATAAGTGAAGCCGTAACTACTTAGATAAGAAAAGTTCCACAATTACATAAACATCTTTGAAACATACATGTGCTATCCTAATAAAGTCTAAGATGTAATATATATGTATTGCCCATGAAAATCAAACATATAGAAGTCATTCTCCCTTCTATTGGGACTAATTTTGAAATGAAAAAAAAATAAAAAATCAAATTTATTTTATCTGCTAACATAATTGAGCAGCGAATTCTGGGCCTAAGATACTAAAAAATCAAACTTCCTCTAACAGTTCCACTATTGAAGCATAGGATCAAGCTACATGCCTATTTTTTCAACCTCAGCCTACCGGACCAACACTACATTCTCAAATTCTTCCATTTGCTTGTCATTCTCAACAGCATATAAATCTATATCGAGTGAAGATAAACTGGGTTACGGTACCAACATTTTCCAGTAAAATGAAATGCCAAATAGGATAATTCCAGACACTCAAAAAAGTAAAGTAGTACCTTTTTCGGGATGTAAGATCCACGACCCATTTGAATTACAATATGTGTGTAGCCTTTCTTCAACAACGCTTCTTGAACTTTCTCGGTGTCAACAGCTTTAACAAGAGAATCGAAAGACGTTGTGCCCACAGTCACAAAAACAGTTCTTTTGGATTCAAAACGGTTATCATTTCCTCCCATCTCGCTATAGTTTGCCTCACACCCTGTTAAATCAGTAAAAAAGATAAGACAAGAAACTACAATGGCTCCAGTATCATTTATACCATTCAAGTTCCGTCACTAGCGCTACTGATACTAACATTAAAAAAACGAGCTAAATAGCTAACAACTCATACTTACCCTTAATAGAAAATTAAGGGCATTTCTTTTTCATTTGTGCCGTTTTAATAGTCGACATACAATTGGCAAGAAACAATACCATAATGTGATGAAACAGTTATTCAGCATACAAAAGCAACATTATATCTAAACGGAACTTATATGTACAAATCTAATAAAAAATACAGTACATAAGCAAAATATAAGTCTTACCAGTTAGATTTCAAAAACTATAAAGAAACATGATCCTGATTAGATTAATAAAGAATTTACTTTAAGGCAGGCAGCGTAGTTTTAATTATATAATTTCAACAATTACTACTGATCAAGTAAAAAAATAAAGTTTATCGTATGTAGATTTTTAGATTTTAGTAATCAGACGATACCTGAAATACGGATTAATTGATGCTAAGCATACGAAAAAAATTGATATCGGTTAGTGCCCTCACTTAAAAAGTCAAATTGCCCTCAGCAATATTAAGGTCACCAAAAAACAAAGCTCTTTAATGTGGAAGATGTTCAAATGAGAAGATAGAAGGTGAATTGTGATAGGTAGGTTGTTGGCCGGACTGATTGGAGAGATCTGATTGTTTTTTCCGTTTTGTTTCTTTTATATATACTAGCGGGTTAACCCGCGCGTTGCGGCGGGATTGTGTTGCCCTCGATCATTTTATTTACGGGAATGAATTTGCTAAAGTTTTTTTTTTTTTTTTAAAATTTGCAAAAGTTTGATAACGGGGGACTAACGGTGCGTTTAACAGCTAACGTGAGGGACCATTTTCGTAAATTCCCAATGAACAGTACACGCACTGTTACAAACTGTAGCAGCACTGTTTTGCACTGTAGCAGTGGTATTTTCTTTTTTAGTCCCTGAAAGTGGTGGTTTGTTGCAACGTTAGTCCATAGGGACTAACGCTGAAAATAAAAGGTAACCTCAGGGGCTGTTTTTGATTAAAATTTGCACAAAAATAGTCCCTCAAGTTATTGTTACGTTTCAAATTTAATCCTCGACTGTTAGCTAACAGACGTTAAAAACTAACTTTGTAATTGAGCAGTAACCTCAGGGGCTAAAAGTGCCAAAACTGAAAGTTGCGGGTGCACTGTAGCTACAGTGCACCGGAATGTGTTTTAGTATATATATATAATATCATTTTTACAAAATAACCACATAGCTTTTGCAAACTTTATATTAAGCCACACTTTTATAGTCTTTTAGGGCCCGTTTGGTTGGTGGTGTTTGATTAGGTTTTGGGATTAAAGATTTAAATCAGGTGTTTGTTTGCACATTTGATATTTCGCTTTAGGATCATATGCCAAATATAAAGGGCTTTACAAAAGACGGTTTGATGGGGTGGATTTCTGAACCTGTGGGACCAGAGTTTGTTTTCTTCTTTTATTTGTTTGTCTTTTCTTGCAACGTAGCTTATAAAATAATATTTATTTATTTTTTAAAATAGTACTCCCTCCGTCTCAAATCTATTGTCCATATTTCCTTTTTGGGTTGTCTCAAAATGATTGTCCACCTTCCATTTTTAGTAATAAAAAGGTAATTTTGTGAGGGAATATTCTATTTGTGTGGTTTAAAATTGTAGTGGCCCCACTTTTATTAAACTTTGTGTTTTTTGTCTCCTGACAATAAATTTGAGACGGAGGGAGTAATAGTTTTAAATATAAATTATATTTATTTAAAATATAAATAATATATTATTTAATTATATTTTTCTCTCTCATAATTCAAATCCAAATCTACAACTTTACATTAAAATCCAAATCCTAATCTAAACCCATCTACAAACCAAACGGGCCCTTAGTTTTGTACTTTTGTGTATGTTATAAGATTTGTGTTAGGGGGGAAATGATGTCTACTTTATAAATTAGGAAAGTTGCCTACTTTTTTTTTTAAAAAAAATTAAAAATATTTATAATTAAACCCTATCATTATATCACAAATACATGTTTTTTTCTTTTTTTTACAAAGGAAAATAGGCAACTTTCCTACTTTATAAAGTCGCCATCATTTCCCCTTTGTGTTATAAGTAAAAATACCAACTCGGCAGGTATAACTTATGCGAATAACTTGGATGGTACCTTGTGTTCTTATGATTATAAGCATTAAACCTCTTTCTTTTGTTTAAGAATCCTAAACTAAATGTACAGATGGACGGGTCGTATACGGTTACGGTAATACCTCAGTTAAGCCGCGTATGATTCAAATACTTGCCTTCATTGATTAACTTTTATTAGACAATATCACGTTAGTCGGTCCAAGCACGCTTGTGCACGTAAAGTCTGTTAGGGTTTCTCATAGTTTATCATTTGTAATTTATACTCCAATAATAAAGTTGAGGTTTCATCATTCTACAACCTGAACATGGAAATGTTTGTGAGTTACATGTATGATATTAGAAGGTTAAGTCTGTTAGCGTGTCAAATAAGCTCACCGAACACCCCCATAATACTAAATGTGTCGTTAACGTGAAACTTCAAACATATACTCCGTATATGATAAAAAAAGAATCGAATTACAGATGAAACAATCAAATTCAAACGAAACCTCCTTCACACACATTTTGCAAACAATTTATGCTTATGTGTAAATGGACTCGGTTTCTTGGCAAATAGGTGTGTCCTAGTCTGAAAGTTGGTTGTGTCGATACTGAATATTAGTATATAGCCATAAGATAAAACAGAAAACTAAGTTGTGTTGCGACTCACCAAACCCGACAGGAGGAGCACAACGGTTCATGTAAATGTACACGAAAAGAAATAATAGTGTTACTTATTCATGGGAATCCTAGATGGGTATCCCACAAATGTTTATCACTAGTAATAAAACCAACAAGAATTCTTACAATTCTGAGTTTAACCAAAAAAAACTCATTACTAGCAAAACCAAATATAAAACTGAATACTGAAAATGACGACCACATGAAACTTTGTAGTTTCATGGAAACAAAAGAACAAAAAAACACCCGAACCTTGTCCAGGCAAACCATCGTCTATTGTATCACCTTCTGCTCACAAGTCACGCAAGATGACACGTTTTCTTGACTATATGCCGCAAACCAATTTTACATCTCACTCAAAAACGACCAAAAATGTAACTCGGAAATTCATTCCATTAACCCATAACGAAAAGAAAAAACACTTATAAACCATCTAATGCACTCAAGTTAGCTCCGAAGAAGATAGCCAACCCCTTTCTTTGGTAACTCTGTTCAGTGTGCTAAAGTATTCAACTTTATCCTACTATCCAACGATTCCTGTAGCAAGCAAACAAATGAGCTTGTAAATATCAAGAAACCCAATGAAAGCTGTATTAACTACTCCCTCCGTCCCAAATTATAAGTCCACTTCCATTTTGCACAAAGTTTAATGAATTCCCACTAACTATTCTACTAACCAATCAAAAATCATTTTTCTCCACTAAACTCTCTTTTGATTGGTGGGGATATAAAATGGACAAATATTTTGGGACAACAAAAAATAACATTATGGACTTATAATATGGGACGGAGGGAGTATTAAAGATACATATGGATATATGATAAGTAACTAAAAATTATGAAAATTACAGTCAAAGGCTAATAGACAACGATGCCAATATCAATTCACCTCTTGCATGAGGTAAAAAACTAAAAACAGATGGGAATATTCAATTAGAATAGAAGTTTGACAGCATAAACTGTTGACAATCAATTAGCATTAACAATATGTTGAACACCAATTTCCAGGAAATCTCAGACAAGAGTCTAACCACAGATGGAAAAAAGGTAAGTACTGAAAAAATGAATATATCTGAGGTTTAAGAAACGTCTAATGTGATTAATCACTGTTTTCTCATTTGTGTGTTTGTTAGTGGAAAGCTAGTTTGCACAATAGAATCAGAGTATCCGACCTTAAACTAAAAAGTACTGTCTAATATTACTGATGATATTGACAAATGCTTCACTTGAATAAACTATATGGCTCACAGTAGATGGTATGGTAGTTAACTCATTATAAAAGGAGAAGCTAACACAATATTGCGCATATTCATTTGTGGAGTTTAAGGCCAAGGTAGTAAAATATACCCAAATGACATTGAGTTTTTGTACTTTAAAAGTTAGCTATAATACCACCATCACTTAACGGTTGACCACCTATGCTGCACAGCTCATTCTTCGCTAACCAATCCAATATCCCCCTTTAGTTTTCATAACTAAATGTTCTTTCTAATTCATTTTTGTCTTAGAGGAATCATGTCAAGAAAATACCAGTACTATCTTGTTTGGTTCATAAACTATATCAGTACTATTAATGTTTATGGCTGCTAGCATAGAATAAGCAAAGCAAGAAAATTTCCAGATAAGGCCAACATCAAAATTCTAGTTTCTAATAAGTAGTATGTAGTGCAGAGGTGCATTACATAAAGAATTTAGGTAAGGCCAAACTTCAAGGTTATATAATTTCTAATATACTAATATGAATTCAAATTTTTTAGTCACAATGTAGTCGAATTTTTATTTCTAGCTACTTTATCAGCAAATATAATCAAAAGTATACACATTATCACATCAGACCATCTGTAACAGCACATTTTGGTGGCATTTCTTTCTGCTATTCATTATGTTGTTTAGATTTGAAGTACCTATTAATCTCATATAACCTTATTAGTAACATGTTGAATACAAGAGTTATCGTTTGGAGTAATTAACAAGAAACAATACCTCTGTTTTCCTGTCTCTTAGCAACACTATAACCAACAAAACCAGAATTACTTTTAATTCCCATATCAGAGCCACCACTCCCTATCCCATAACCACCAAACGAACCAGATGCATCACGCTCACTATTTCCTGACCGCCATGTAGAATCACCACCATAAACCGACCCACCGCCACCACCATAAAAGTCTGAAAAAGGACCGTCATAACCTACATTAGACCCACCGTATGATGACATCGGACCCACACTACCAGTAGCATTTCTACCATAACCTGCACCACCCACACCTCTTGAACCATAACTATTATCTCCTCCACCATAACCAAGATTCGCACTTTGTGTAGAAGCATTAGGACCTGCTTGAGGTGAAACTAGAGATGAACCCCAATTAATCCCATTATTACCCAAAATACCACCACCAATAACCCCAGTCGACCCCGTGGAATTTGATCCATAGTTAAGCCCACCATTACCCCATAAATTCCTATTATTCGCACTAAACAAAGATGAAATTCCATTTCCAAGATTTCCAACATTTCCAACATCAAAACTTATAGGACTTGTGAACCTATTTGAATTGCCAACATAATAAGGACTCAATCCCCTTCCGTAATTTATGGTATTATTAAAATTAGTCCCACTCAATCCTGGTTCAAAGTTCAGTCCCATACCGTATCCAGAACCAAACATAGCAAATCCATTTCTACCAGAAGTAATCGGGCTAAACCTACCATCCATCCTAGCACCATAACCTCCAAGTCCAACTGTACTTGGAGAGTAGGGTCCGTTAAGAAAGCTACCAGTCCTACCTAAACCATAAGGATATCCACCAAGAGGGCTACGGCTAGGACTAGGTGAAAGTTCTTTTGGGACTGCACGTTTAACCTCAACCATTTTACCATTAAGTTCATGGAAAGTTTTTAATAGTACTTTGTCTACTGCTTCCTCTGAATCAAAAGTAATAAACCCGAACCCTCTTGGCCTTTGAGTACTATGATCATACATGACTACAACATCTGTTATCGTTCCAAACTGCTCAAAGTACCTCTTGAAATCAGTTTCAGTTACAGTAGATGCTAACCCTCCTACAAAAATTTTACGTGTACGTCCTAGAGTAGGTGAACCCTGAATACTACCACTGTTTCTACTAATAGTACTTTGATCATCCCTAGGAACCGCCTTCTTTGCCTCAACCTATAACAACGAAGAACAACAACATCAGAAAACATAACCACATTTAGTACAGTGACAACAATCGTTCTAAAAAGTACAATTTTACCATCCTGCCATCGATGTTATGCTTCTCTTTAGTAACGCGCTCAGCGACAACAGGATCAGAGAACACAATGAAACCAAAACCACGAGCACGACCTGTGATATGATCTCTCATAATCACAGCTTCCAAAACCTCACCATAACTACTAAAATACTCTTTTAAACGCTCCTCATCCGTGTCCCACGATATGCCACCGATAAATAACTTTCCAAGATCAGATTGCATTTTAATCTAAAACATCAAAAACCAAACCATCAACAACCAAACTAAACATATACTAATAACTAAACAAAAATAAACAGTGGGGGACCAGGTTCATTTTATAAAAACCGGCGTATTTGACATAATTTTACACTACGCAGAAAAAATCCATGTGGTTCACGCGCACCCCGAGGTTCGCCCCTAACCATAAACAATATCATACTACATTAAATTTCAACAAAACACAAAAAAATGTAGATCAAGATTATACCTTTAACTTTGAAGAGATTAATATTAATAATTTAATATCCGATGATCCTTTAATCTAACAAAAAAACAATAAACCGATCAAAAACATTGAAAAAAATCCCAAAAAAATATATAAAATATATAAAAATCAAAACTTTAACAAAAACCCACCAAGATTAACAAACACCCAGATGATAAAACTATATAAAGATCTATGAGGAGGAGGTAATATTTAAGAACAGAGGGCTATGTTCATCCTCCTCAAAAAAAACTGCCCCCTTTTGATGTTTCTTGAAATTTTTTATAAAAAAAAAGTTTATAAAAAAAATGTCAATTTTTTTTTTTTATAAAAATAAAAAAGTTTAAGAATTTGATTTTGATTTTTTTTAAAAAATGTGTGTGGTGATGAAAAGGAAAACAAAAAGAAAAAAGATAAACTTTTTGATGTGATAAAATGTGAATGAAATTGAGGTTTATATACTTATTGGGGAAATGTGATGTTTTGATCATGTGTGTGTGAGTGCATGGGGGTTATGGTGTGGATCTGCGACGGTTCGTGGTTCGCATGAAGATCTAACGGTTGAGATTGATTTTTGGGACAATTGATTATGAAAGTTTAGGTCTTATTTTTCTCTATAATGTTTGCATCAATTTCGGTTGTCTTGTAATAATAAGTTTGATATTTGTAGTAGTCACTATACTTAGGTCTTAGGGTTCACTTTTTCTCTTGTTTTTGTGGTTGGATTTTGACAAAAGTTACAACAATAAAGACAATATTCAATCTCGTCAGAGCGGGTTATGAGGAATGTAAAATGTAGACAATCATATCCATACTCGAAGGTAAGGAACTGCTTTCAGAAAAACTTCCGACAAGTGTGTACAACCAAATAGACTATATGTGAGGTGTGTGTGAGGAAAAAAACTAATGATATAAAAGAAAGCATATAAAACAAAAACATATAAGCAGAATTCGGTATTGTTGTCATGTTAGTGTGTTTGTTATCGCGTTAGATAGAAAGAAACATGACACAAAGTGACTTATCGCATTAAAGAAAAATTAAACATAAGCAAAGACACATGTCGCAAAGATTCATGAGTGTCCGTGACCTTCGGAACCCACCCTGGTTTTAGCAGTGTCATTGGATTAGTGCTAAATAGATCAAGTTTAAAGAGAGTTGTAGAAAATCATGTATACTTATGTGTATACGGCGTTTACTTTACACCTTCTCGGCTATCCATAGACCTACCGTGCGTAATCGTCTTTAGATTTTGGGAGGCACTTTGCCAAAGTTATATACCTAATAAAAGTGTAATCACTTTAAAGTACGACCTTATATATTTTGAGGCTTCATGCCATTACATACTCGAATATTGGATTGATTGATAAGTATGGTTCGTCATGCTCGTGTATTTAACCAGGGACGGAACCAGGGGTCCTCGCAAGGTTATAGGACATCATGAATTTTTTTGATGTAGTGTTAATTTTAGAAAAAAACATTAAGTTTTCTTAAATGCAACTAGTCAATCGAAATATATTTTATATACGGTTCAAAAAAAATTGTATACCCGATCATATTTGTTATCCGTCTCTGTATTTAAATGTTCCGGCGTTCAGTTTTCACTTGTAGCTTATGAATAATATTTAAACTTTGTATTACAAACACCAATATTACTAGACCATTATGGTGTAACTAGATGTTTTAAAATTAAAGAATATGTAGGTAATATGACAAATAATTTATATAAATGCCAAAGAGCATGTTCATGTTTGATTAGATCGAATGCGATGGAGAGGTGGTTGACATAGTTATCACAACGTCAAAACCATTGTATTATTGTAGTTGTTTCGTGTGCAAGAATTGCATGAGTCGTGCATATATGTTGTAATTATTAAATCCAATATGCAAGGAGATATATCACTAGAAAATGTTGCATCTCAACTTCATACATGATTCAGATTTATAATAAATAACCAAGGTTATAAATAGCGCGAGGTCTGGCGTGACGGCATTATCAAGTCTTACGTTTTTACAGTTAAGGCGAAGTTTTTGCGTTTATAAGGGGTGACATAAGGCGGCACAAACTATTTATATATTTATATCATATTTCATATATATCGAGTTTACAAAAAAATGTGTCATGAGGCGACGTGGCGGTATTACCAAGCCTCACACTTTTGTGAGGCCTTTGCGAGCCTTTTAGAACCATGCAAATAACAGATGGTCATCATATATTATTGTTACTAGCAGGTCCCCGCGTGATGCGGCTGCATGTACTCTTTAATTTAATTTTTTCGATTAATAATTTATTTCATCTATACGTTTTTTGACAATAGCTTTACTAATTAGTTTGTTCATTTAGGAATTATAAGCAATGACAAAAGTTTTGTGAAACTTTGCTTAGTTTGTATTATTTTATTTATTTGTTTTCTATGTTTAGTAGCTTGTTTGGTGTGTACAATGTGCTTTTTTTATTGTATTTTTCATTGAAAAGAGGCTTTTAAAGTATAATTAATTAGCAAGTTGCATGGCTTGTACTATATATTTTAATACTTGTATTTATCATTAAATGCGTGTTTTAAAAATGTATATTAATTATATATCAATAAATTATAAACATTGTTTGAAAACTTGTATTGTTGAAAATTAAGTTTTTTAAGGTTTTAATGTTAAGAAAATGTGTTTAAATTAGTTGTACATTTAGCTTATATAGTTGTATTGCTGAAAATTTAAGGCATTAAATGCCAAAAAAAAGACTAAATGCTTTATAAAATAGTAAGATTAAGCTTGACTTTAGTTATAAATGCCTTTGGATACCGAGCACTTATTAATTTCTCTCTAATCCGACTCGAAAAGATCATGCGTAGGATCGAAATTATTTTTGCTTTGTAGTATCATAAAATTGTAAGATCCTAGGATTATGATTGGGATCTTAACAACCATGTTGGAAACACTATACAAATGAGAAATGGAAACACGATTCTATGCGAACAAACACACGTGCATGTATACCCTGAATAATGAACCTGATCCCGTGCAAGTATTCAAGGTGCAGTGTGGGAAAACATGTATACAAAAGGATGATTTCGCAAAACCCGACTTTGAAGGAACGCATTGCAAACTTGAGTGTACTGGCAACTATAATTGATGATACAGGTAAAGTAAAGTGCTAAATTGAAACTAAAATTTTGCGAGTAAGTTATTTTGGATACGGTCAAAAAAAGTGTTACATGAAGACTCAGAATCCATTACTAGCCATTTATTTTTAATTAAAATAATATATTCACTTCCACCTCCTTTCACCCCCTCGTTTTGTTAAAACTCACTTTAATCTTATTTTTTTTGAAAATCGTACATCTCAATGTTAGTTAATAAGGTCGGTCGACTTGTGTCGACCCATTAGCCCGTCGGTCTGCGTATTAACACGTCTAGCATTAGGGCATCTTATCTTTATTTTGTGTAATTATATTTTGCTTGTACAGACTTCTCATGTATCAAGTAATACAAGTTTCTGTGGAAAAATATAAGGGGGGTTCAATAGTTTTACCGATTTTAATTTATGTTTCAAATATTTATATTCAATCTTATGTGAATTCTTATGGATGAACAAATAGTATCAAACAATAAATAACGTAAGCAAATAAAGCAAGTAAAATAAATGATAGAAAGTAGCGACACAAGTGATTTATAGTGGTTCGGCCACAAGGATACCTTCCTTGCCCTACTCCACTCCCCGAGTACCCCACTCGAGAGTTCAAGCACTATGTCAACAAGGTCCTTCAAATTGGCGGAGAAGCCTCACAACGTCGCTTTCACTTTTTTCGGTACAAAGCTAAATACTGAGTTCTTTCACGATGTAGAACTAAACCTTTACACAACTATTACACAACAACTATGTGAAATATGAAATACAAGATATGCTATTGAAATCTTGTAGATGGACAAATTAATCAAGGACCCTTTGCTTGGATGACTTGTAGAGTAGCGTGATCTCGCCTTCGTGAAGGACCTAAATGAAAATCACAACAAAAGAGAAAAAAAACTACTAGAATGATCAAATGATCAGAGGTTAAGAGAGTAAGATAATATATGAGAGAGTTGTAAGAAGAAGGGTGAGAAACAATGAAGAAATGACTCACTATTTATAGGCAAAAAAAACCTTTTGTCCCATGGTTCCGGTGGATCCCTCACCCAAGGGATCCAGCCAGTGCAATTCCAGGGATCCGGCTGTCTGGGTTAGTTTAGTCCGGATTTTGGGTTACAAACCAGGTTATGGGTTATTAGCCATGGGTCATGGACTTTGGGTCATGGGTACCCAACAAGATACAATGTATCTAGACAATGGGTCATGGGTATTGGGTCATGGGTCATGGATAATACCCAACATGATTTCATGCATGATGTCATGCAATGGGTCATGAGTTATGGATTAGCTCCATGGGTATGGGTCATGGTTCTTGGATATTATCCAACCTATTACATATTATATTACAACATATTTATTATTACAACATTTATGTAAATGACCAAATGTATATACTTTGCAAAACAACATGTATTCTTATAATTTTACTTATGATAACTTTATATTTGTTATCAACAAAACTTAACGAGATCGCTAAATATAAACAAACATTTTTACAGTTTAGTTGTATTAACAGTTTCTACATGGTATCACGAGCCGAGGTTTAAAATCAATTGGGAGCCTAAAAAAAGGATTCGAGAATAGCAGTTGGACCTTTGGTTTGATATAGCATATGGTATGTACGTTACACAATCATATTCCACTTCATTATCACGAGATATTGATTTGATTGTGAAGATAATCTGACACTTTGATACTAATATTCACATCATCTACAGAAACAACATAACCTACTTATGTAATCTTCATATCAAGTACAGCAACAACATCATCTTATGATACTAGTTCTTTCCACCTCTCTATTTTTAAAACTTTATCTCTCTAAGATTATGTTTTGACTCTTGATATCTTTTAGAATTTAGCCTACAACCCTTTTGTAGGTGGACTGGTTATACTATGCATCATTCTTATTAGTTGGTATTGGTCTCATCATATATTTCAAAGAGCTCTTAACCTTCTACACTGTACTTCACAGTTGATCACAAGAATCTTTCAAGATCCTATTCAATGAATCAAAATTGCTAGGTTAGTCTAAGTCAAAGTTTTACTCATACTCGTTTTCCTTCACTTATTCGTTTACTCGAATGTTTTTATTAGAACTAGTGTGGAAAACTAGAAGGGGGGGGGGTTGAATAGTTTTACCGATTAAAACTTGGTTTTAAACTATTTAGATTGACTTATATCAATCTATTTAAACATGTGTGTTGGATGTTGATGGGCAAGCATATATAAATATGTAATGAAAGAATAAGGAGTAAGAAGCACAAAACCACAACGCGAGTATTTATAGTGGTTCGGCTACAAGGACACCTTCCTTGCCCTACTCCACTCCCCGAGTCACCTACTCTTTATCCGGTACAAGGCTAGATACAGGGGTTCTTCCACGAGGTAGAACCAAACCTATCACAACGTCGCCTACCCTTTATCCGGTATTAGGCTAGATACCGAGTTCCATTACAATGGAGGAACTACTACCCAACACTACACAAATCCTATCCCTAAGGAGATCCACTCCTTATGACAACATCAACAAGGATATCAATATCCTTTGACCCAATACAAATCTATCATGTACATCGATCACTCCATATCGAATGTACACCTTAGGCACCTTTCACTAATGCCTTTGACTCGACCTCTAGGCACCCTTCAGTAATTCCTTGTGACTTGACTTCTAGACACCCTTCACTAATGCCTTTAGCCTTGACTTCTAAGCACCCTTCACTAGTGCTTACAATACGGACGTTCGACACCTTTCACTATTGTCTTCGTCTTGACCCTTTAGATATCTTTCACTTATGTCTTTGACACTACACTTCTAATGAGAAAGAAGAGAACTATCAACAAGAGAACCTCAGTAGTCTTGATGATGACGAAGCATGGAAACTCATGGACTTGAGCTTGCTTGACTTCAAAAGGTGGTGATCTCGCCTTTAAGAGGAACCTAGAGAATCACACAAAAAAAAAACTACATACATAGATCACTTGGATCTGAGGTTAGAGAGTTTATAACTCAAATAGAAAATATATGTGAAAGGGGTAAGGTACAATGAAGAAATAGCTCACTATTTATAGAGGAGAAAATGCTACTGTTTCACGGATCCCTCACTTGAGTGATCCGTCCAGTGTAATCCTGGGATCCGTGGGACGCTCCTCTTTGCCCATGGGTTTTGGGTCATGGGTCATGGGTTATGGGTCATGGGTCCTAGACTTTGGACCATGGGTATCCAAGTAGATACAATGTATCTGTAGAAAACTAGAAGGGGGGTTGAATAGTTTACCAATTAAAACTTTGTTTTGAAACTTATTGAAAAGACCAATTAATATTGATCTTAGATATGTTACTGAAATATGCAAGCAATATGTAAAGAGTAAATAAGGAAAGAAATGATCAAACCACAACAAGTTGTTTATAGTGGTTCGGTCTACAAGGACTCTTTTTCCTTGCCCTACTCCACTCCTCGAGTCTCACACTCGAGTGTTTAACTTCACTAGTCAACAAGCTCCTTTCACCGGCGGAGAAAACCTTTACACTTCGCTTACACTATTTCCGACACTAAGCTAGATGTCGAGTTCTTTCCAAGGGTACAACTACTCCCACACACAATGTATTTTGAGGACTAAAATACTAACCACTCACACTCACAAGATTATGATGGTTTAATATAACAATGAAGTATGAATCAACACTAGATCATACAACACTAAACAAACAAGACTTCCAACTTCTCGTTTGAAGCTTGAATGTGACTTGATCTTCTTTGCTACAAAAGAGATCACTAATATGATATGAAACTGAGTTAGAAAGGTTAGAGAGAAGATATGTAAGAGAGTATGATTGAAAGGGATAAAAAACTACTTGGTTTGGCTTTGCTATTTATAGCCAAAATGGGCAGAGGCGTCCACGGACCGCGGAACCCTTAAAGGGTTCCGCCCGTGTACCAATTTGGTACCTCCGGTCGATAGCCAAGATATCAAATATTGCTAAAGTCAACTCTATCTAAGTGAGATTGTGCAAGATATGAAGAGTACAAATCCACACAAAATATCTAATGAAATCTTCCAATGATTTCCATGATGCATCACATGATGTCATATGTTGTATTTCTATTTTAGAAATATGCAAGTACTTAAGTAGTGTTTGGTTTTAAGAACCTAACACATTCTAAAACTACTATCATACATAATGATTAGAGTCATATCAAGATGTTACTAATCATAAATGTAAATGCTTGAATGATGAATATATTGTTTGAAAAAGCTTGTTTTAATATCTATTAAACTTGACAAGCTTTAAGCTTTTATACAAATTAAATTTACTTTTGTCGTTAACAAAACTTAGGTAAAGATCAAAAATATAAATAACGTTTAATGACGATATTTGTATTAACAATCTCCCCTTTTGTTGAGGACAAAATATAAATTTTATTTTTATAAAAGATACAAAGTTTGTGCAAGAGTTATAAAAATATTAGTTTTAGAACTTGAAGAGAATGATAATGCAAGTGTATGATGTTTGACCTTTTTATGAAAGTCAAAGTATTCACTAGTTGATGCATGATGTTGACTTTTTCAGAAAGTCAGAGTATGCAGTTGACTTTTTCAGAAAAGTCAAATATAAACAAGTTCTATATTTTCTCCCCTTTTTGTCTCAACAAAAGTAGAGGCGATGGAATGTAATGAGCCCGTGCCATTATCTCCCCCTTGATCAAAGCTCCCCTAAATTGGGTGCTTAATGGGAAGATACATGGATTGTGAAAATAAAGCTACAAAAAAATGTTAGTAATAATGATCATTCACAAGCATTTCCAAACACTATGTAAAAGCACCAACACTAAAATAAAAACACCATTCATTAGTTAAAATTTTCATGAATAAAGATCATGAAATGGGAACACAATGATGTGTTTTAGTACAAGAAAAAGAAAATAATCCTAAGAAAAGAAGAACTAGAAATGCTAAACTATGACCATCCTAATTAGATGGTGGATGAGAAAGAGCGTTGAGGCGCTCAAGGATATGATTGAGGATGAACCTCATTTCTTCTTGAAAATCAAGGACCATAACCCGTGTCCTATCAACGGTTTGGGCCGTTTGCTCACAAGTTGAGCAACCATGCCTAGGGGGTAGTATGTTTGGGGAGGTTGTGGTGGTGGAATGGTAGATGTGTTGGTGTTGGTGGAAATGTTTGGGGTGGTCATGATGGATGCAAGCAAAGCATTTTGCATTTGCATTGTCTCACTCAAGTGAGAATCCACCATGCCTTTGAAGTGGTGGAGGTTGTGGAGTTCTGCTTGAATCTCCTCTCTAGTGGGATTGGCATCCCACATGCACTCCTCAATGTCCTCAAGATGAGGGACATTGATGTGGTGAGTGAATGATCCCCATACAAAGGACCATGAATGTCTTTGTGAATGGGGTGGAAGAGAAGAGGTTTAGGCCCTAACGGGGCGTTTGGGTCAAAAGATGACCGAGGTGACTCATGAGCAATCCGCTCAATTGTGCCAAAGGATGGCAATGGTGGTGGATGATTTGGCCTAGGAGGCAAGTCATCCAAGTCCTCCAAGAAAGGATTTGGGGAAGTTGGTGGAGTGGAAAATAACTCCATAGGAATGAGAGTTGGAGACCTTGGTGAAGGTGGTGAGGGTGTTTTGGATGTTTGGATGGGTGCCGTTGGAGGTGAAGTTGGTGTTTTTGTTGGTGGTGGAGTGGTGATCACAATGTGTGATTGAGTAGGTGTGGCCAAGGTAAGGCTTGTATCATCTCGGATGGGAGATGAGATTGTGAGTGGAGAAGACTCGGATGAGGAGCTAAGGTTAACGAAGCAACAAGGCCTCACACTAATTCTAGCGGTTTTCTTGCAAGGTTTTGGAGATGATTTTGTCATTTTTGACTTGGGTTTTTCTTTGCTAGATAATAGTAAGAATGAAGAAGGTGTGAAGATGATCATGGTAAAACCTCTCAATTTATAGAAGTGAAAAATTATGGAGAAATGTGTTTGATTTGATGTTAAACCATTGAAGAGATGAGGTTCCTAATGATTTGGAAGTGGGTTGAATGCTAGTCATATCACCCAAGTCAAGCCATTCAAGAGAGATGGAGTGAAGAAGAAAAGATTTGCAATAAATGTGTTCTAATGAGTGGAATTTCCTAATATTCAGATCACCCACGGATTTGAAGGTACCAAAAATTTGGTTCCTTCCTTTATGCAAAAAGGTTCCTTGGGTGGATTTTTCAAATTTTTGAATTTTGGTGGGAAATGGATTTCTTATATACCTAAGTGAATTATACTAGTTCTAATAAGAGTATAAGCAAGTTAGGATTGACTTATAAGCATTGGATGGTAATTTGGAATCACGAAAGAGTCGAAATTCGAGAAGTTACCTGAAGGATCCACGACACCAAAATTTATACGGACGGAACCCAAAAAGGGTGCCGTCTGTCCGCTATGTAGGCGGCACCATTTTACTTAACGGACGGTACCAAATCGTTGGTGCCGTCTGGTCCGTGCAGTGCAGAAAACAAGGCAGAGTTTGTTTTTAGGTGTCGGGACCTTTCCAAATCCTGAAATTTTTCTCAAAACATGTGATACTAAACATTTCTAGTTAGGAAAAGCAAATAACACATATATAAACATAGTGGAGCATGTATTTTGAGCAAGGCTTTTGATTTTCACATTATAGTGAAAATGGGTAAAATTTGATAGCATACTTGTGCTATCCCCTGCATAAGATTGTTAGCATTCACCATTGTTTAAGGTTATATTATCATCCTACATAATAAAAACAACTAAATTGTATCAAACATTAACGATAATGTATTGTTCCAAACACTCCTTAATGAACCCTTACTTGTCCAACTTCTTGTAGATCTTGTTCATCATCCTACAAAGGCACTTGAACATTCTCTTAGTTTGCTTGAATTCCGCTGATTCATTCTCTATCTCGGAAGAGACGATAATACTCATGAGGAGGAAGACGAGAGCTTGGAAGACCATCCTCGGAGCTATTTGATGATGATGATGATGGAGTTGGAGGTTTTGCTCTCTTGCCTTTTGTCTTAGCAACTCGTGCATCACTCAAAGGTACAAAGATGTGAGGGATGAGCTCATAGTGAAGGTGCATCCCTTTTGGACTTGGTGGAATTGGTGCAAAGTTTCTATAGAGACGGGTGAGGAGCATCCCGTATGGAAGAGCAACCGATCCTTGAGTTGGAATATCAATCATTCTCCTAGCGATGTAGTAAGCTAAATTGAATGGTTGACGGGTGGACAAGTTGTAGAGCATGTGACAAAGACAAGCGTTGATGTGATCCCTATTTCCTATGGTGCTAATGACGTTGGCTCTAAGTAGCTCCTCCCATTTCTTAAATTCGGCTTAAGTTCATTTAGCTCCATTCCATATGGATCTCGGTTTACCTCCTTTCCCTTTCGGGTAACTCGGGTTGTATCACCCTTAGGATTAAATAGGTGTTCACGGATAACATCCTTATCGGCTAAACGGGTTTGGTAGGGAAGAGAGCGGTCATTGATAGCATCAAGAGCGGTGAGTGACCATTTATCCGAGTAGAGACAAGTCCTTCGGTTGGGAATTCCTAGCACTTGAGCAAAGTTGGCTAAGGTGATGGTGTAGTCGTTTTGATTGATTCTAAACCTAAGACAAAATTCATCATCGTCTTCATCACTAAAGCCGGTCACACTAGCATAGAATTCTAACACAAACCTAGGACAAATTGGTTCATCGATGTCAAGAAGACAATCGAATTGAATGGCGGCTAGTTCTTCACGGAGATTGGTATTTTCAAGGAAGGATGAGTGAATGGTTCTACCCTCATGGAAATACCTTGATTCTAGACCCTAAATATTTCTACTTGTTCCTTGGAAAGTCCTTTGGTTTTGTGATGTTTGGGAATGTAGTTAAGGGTGTCTTTGTGATCATAGAATCTTGCGGCTACCATGGTTATTCCTAGGAGCAAGAATTAATATGTTAAAAATGAGAATAAGTTTTAACGTTTTTGGTTCTAGTGTGTGCCTATATGAAAACAATTTGGAGTTGCGGTTATCTCGACTCATTTTATGCACAAAATGGTTTTAGTGGGGTGTTTGGCAAATACCATGAGATAACCCAAATGCTCCTAATTCAATGTGGCTTCATTTGAATATACCCGAGAATGCATATTAGTTATGCAATACCTTTAGTATTCAAGAGCATGCAAGTGATGAAAATTTAACGTTTCTATTTGTATTAGCAATGAAAAAATTGTTTTCCTACAAGTGAGAAGCTTTTCAAAACTTTTGACATGGGGTGTTTGGTTATTTGAATAAGGCCTTATATTCATTATCTATCAATTAGTGGGAAGCATGATTTGTTTATGCAATATGATAATGTAGTACCTAATTTTAATGACTAGTTATGCAATTTGCCAATTGAATTCATATTTGGTATAAAAGCATACATAAAACCCCATGTAATGATTTGTGATAGTTTTGTGCATAAATAAGAATCCTAGACTCGGAATTAAGAGATAAAATGTAGTTAGGATACTTACAATGATGTTATCTTCAGTGATTAGTGAGTGGGAAGGTGACAATAATGAGCTTGGTTTAATGTTTACACGTTTTGGTAAAGTGGGTTTTGAGGAAGAAGATGTTTTGTAGGTAAGCTTTTGCTTCAGAGACACCACGGACGACGGTACCAAATTTTGGTTCCGTCCTTGTTGTCGCTTTGGTGCCGTGGCTACAGATGCATACAAGACAAATTTCTTTTGTTTTGACTATTCTAATGTTTTAGGCTATGTTTATCCTACATGTTTGGTTCCATTAACCCTAAACCAAGTCTAAGAAGATTAAAAGGTTCTCGCTTAAGAGGCTTAGTTAAGATGTCGGCAATGTTGTCTTCGGAGGATACTTTCTCGATTGAAATGTTTCCTTTTTGAACATTGTCGAGAAGAAAGTGATGACGGATTTCAATATGCTTTGTACGAGCATGTTGAACGGGATTCTTGCTGAGATCGATGGCTCCTTTGTTGTCGCAAAGTATCACAATGTCGTTGAGATGAATTCGGTAATCTACGAGAGCTTGCTTCATCCAAAGAGCTTGTTGACATGCTTTTCGGCTGAGACGTACTTCGGCTTCAGAGTTGAGATGGCCAATGCCGTTTGCTTCTTTGCAAACCATGAGGTGAGACAATGTCCAACAAAAGTGCAAATACCACTTGTACTTTTTCTATCGACATAGTCACCGGCATGATCCGAGTCGGCATACACTATGGTTTCTACACCCGTTCCTTTGGGATACCATAATCCTAAACACGTTGTTCCCTTAATGTATCTAAAAATCCTTTTAAGGCTTCTAAGTGTGATGCCTTTGGGTTTTCTTGAAAGCGAGCACATAGACAAACACTAAACATAATGTCGGGTCTACTAGCCGTAAGATAGAGTAGGCTACCAATCATTCCTCTATATTTAGTGTTATCTACGGATTCACCTTCCTCATCCTTGGTGAGTTTAGTGTCCGAGGACATGGGTGTCTTAGTTGGTTTGGAATCTTCAAGACCAAATTTCTTAAGCATGTCTTTTATATATTTAGATTGGTTAAAAAATATGCCATCTTCTAGTTGTTTAATTTGAAGTCCTAGAAAGAAATTTAACTCACCCATCATACTCATTTCAAACTCGTCGTGCATGATTTTAGAGAAATCATCACATAATTCTTGACAAGTTGATCCGAATATAATGTCATCAACGTATATTTGAACAATGATAATATGTGATTCCTTTTTCTTGGTAAAAAGAGTATTATCTACTAATCCCATAGTATATTTGTTATCAATAAGAAAAGTCTTAAGTCGGTCGTACCAAGCTTTTGGTGCTTGCTTAAGACCATACAATGCTTTCTTGAGTTTGAAGACATGATGTGGTTTCTCAAAGTCGGTGAAACCGGAAGGTTGAGCAACATACACTTCTTCGTTAATAAACCCATTAAGAAAAGCACTTTTAACATCCATTTGAAATAATTTAAAATCATAGGCACATGCATAAGCAAGCAATATTCTAATAGACTCAAGCCTAGCTACCGGTGCATAAGTTTCATCATAATCAATCCCTCTTGTTGATTATAACCTTGTGCTACAAGCCTAGCTTTGTTTCTAGATACTATCCCATTTTCATCCATTTTATTTCAAAAACCCATTTTGTTCCAATTATAGTTTGATCTTTAGGTTTTGGAACTAATTTCCAAACATCATTTCTAACGAATTGGTTTAATTCTTCTTGCATGGCAATTACCCATGATTCATCTTTTATTGCTTCATTTATGGTTTTCGGTTCAATGGTGGATACAAAACAAAAATAATTACTTTGATTTTGGGCTTGTGACCTTAAGGTTCTTTGATTTAGTTGTCCTATGACCTTTTCTAAAGGATGACTTTTAGATTCTTTGATGTTTACAATTTCTTTATTTAATGGTTCATCTTCCTTGTTATTATTAATTATTTCTTGACCTTCTATCATTTGACTTTCAACTAAGTCATCATCTACCAAAGGTGATGTCTTAGAGGGAGGTGGACTTTCGTCGAATGTTATGTTCAACGATTCCTCGACTATCATTGTTTCTTTGTTTAGGACAATGTAAGCTTTACTAGTTTGAGAGTAACCAAGAAATACACCTTCATAAGACTTTGGGTCAAACTTGGTGAGATAATCTTTAGTATTAAGAATAAAGCATTTACAACCAAAGACTCTAAAATATCCTAACGTTGGCTTTTTACCTTTATAAAGTTCATATGGTGTTTTGTTTAAGAAAGGACGTATTAAGACTCTATTCAAAATATATGTAGAAGTGTCAACGGCGTTACACCAAAACTTTTGAGGAATGTTTTGTTCATTAAGCATTGTTCTACTCATTTCTTGAATTGTTCTATTTTTACGTTCTACTACTCCATTTGATTGAGGTGTTCGTGGAGCGAAAAAGTTATGTGTTATACCATTTGTATCACAAAAGTTTCCAAATTGAGTTTCGTTGTCAAATTCACGACCATGATCCGCTCGGATCGACACAATTTTAACACCTAGAAGATTTTGAATTTTCTTGCTAAGTATTTCAAATTTATCAAAAGCTTCATTTTTGGTTTTCAAAAACAACGTCCAAGTAAACCTTGAGTAATCATCTACTATGACCAAAGTGTATAAGTTGCCTCCATAGCTTCTTATAGCGGATGGTCCAAACAAGTCCATATGTAATAATTCTAGACACTTAGATGTGGACACCATATTTTTAGATTTGTGACTACTATGGGTTTGTTTACCAATTTTGCAAGCGCCGCAAAAGTGTTGGTCATATTTTAGTTTTGGTAAATTCCTAACTAGCTCTTTTGAAGATAGGTTTTGTATAAGTCTCATATTAGCGTGACCTAAGCGCCTATGCCAAAGAGATGAGCTATCGTCTAATGTTGTTAGGCAAAGTTTGTCATTATATGTTTTATCTATTTTCATGACGTATATGTTATTTTTCCTAACTCCTTTAGCTATGGTGATACCATCTTTTAGTATTTTACTACCATTTTCATCAAATAGTACTTTATACTTTTTATCACATAATTGGCTAATACTAAGTAGATTAAATCCTAACCTATCCACATGAGCAACATTTTCAATAGTTAGGAAGTTATGAGCAATCGTACCTTTGCCAATGATTTTGCTTTTGAGATTGCTACCAAAGGTGACATTACCTCCGTCATACTCTTGGTATGATGAGAAGAGACTTTGTTGCCCGTCATGTGTCGTGAGCATCCACTATCTTTTATCCATTCATCAGGTTCCAATCCAACTTTCAAGCATACCTAAGAAGCAAATAACTCAAGCATTTGGTCCCCAATATCTCATGGGTCCGTTTGGGTTAAACATACCATTTATTTGATTCATGTATGGAAATGATGGGTAAGAGTTCCATGGCATGTAATCTGGAGTTTGATATGGTCTAGGAAGGTTTTGATTCCAACCATTGTGTTGGTAGTTGGGTTGTACGTTGTGGTTGCTCTTAGGAAAGGGCGTTTGGCAAAAGGTGTTTTATATCGTTGTTGAGTAGTTTTTGATCTAAATTCATTTTTAGCAAGTCCTACTCCGGATGTAACAGCTGGTTTTAGTTTAACATTATCATTGGTTTTCTTTGTTACTTTTACAAATTCAAGACGGTCCGTATTTAACATTCGTCTGCTGAAGTACCCACGGCACCAATTTGTTCAACGGACGGAACCCTTATTTTGGTTCCGTCGGTCCGTGCTGCATCTGCAGCAGATTTTGATGATTGTTCGTCCTTTTCGGCAGTTTTGTTTTGACTCTTTGGAATTAATACTTCATTAAAACCTAGCCCATTCATGTCTCCGGGTGTTTTATGAATTTTAACTATTTCATCGGCAAGAGCGATGTTCTTGTTAAACCTTTTAAATTTAGAATTGTTTTCGATTAAAACATCTTGTGTGAGCTTTAGTTTTTCTATTTCAAGTTTAAGCTCTTGACATGATTTACAATCATCGTCATTTGCTTTTCCTTTTCAAGTCGTTTTGCTTTTTCTTTTAACTCATAAACTTCATTTTCCAAAAATTCCTTTTGGTTTTTAAAAATTTATTTTTAGTTATGATTTTTAGACTTAGCTCACACAATTGATTATATTGTTTTTGCAAAGTGTCATCATCAATAGAAGAATAAGAAGAGTCGGAAAGTACCTCATTTGACTCATGTGCCATTAGAGCGATCTCTTCCTTGCTTGATTCTTCATCGTCTTCACTATCACTCCAAGCACCACTTACAAAAGCTCGTTGAGTTTTGCTTTTAGGTGGCTTGGGACATTCTCCTATGAGGTGACTTGCATCACCACATCTAAAACATTTTCTTTCACCTTTACCCTTCTTGTCATCCCGATCTTTCGAATGGCTTCTTCTTCTCGAGGTTGTATTACGAACTTTCCTCTTCTTCTAAAGAACTTCTTAAAATCTCTAACGGCCATGGCATATTCCTCATCTTCACTACCGGAGCAAGATTCGTCATCATCACTTGATTCCGCTTTTGCTTTTAGAGCAACGGATTTGATCTTCTCCCTTTTTCCTTTGATGATCTCCGAATCTTTCTCCATCACCATTTCGTATACTTTGAGGTTACCGATCAACTCGTCTAGTGACATTATTGAGAGATCTTTTGATTCCTCAATGGCGGTCACTTTAGCTCTCCATTTGGGATGGAGTGCTCTAAGAAATTTCCTGGCAAAGTTCTTACTACGAAAAGATTCATCAAGTGCTTTAAGTGATGTAATAATAGTATTAAAGCGAGCAAAGCCACAATCAATGGTTTCATCTTCAGGGATAACAAATTGTTCATATTGTTGAACAAGAAGATCAATTTTGTTATCCTTGACTTGTGAATTACCTTGATGTGTAACAATTAAAGATTCCCAAATATCTTTGGCGGTTTCACACATAAAAATTCTTTCATATTCTTTTCTAGGTAAAGCATTATAAAGCATCATTTTAGCTTCATTATTTTTAGCAACTAATTTTTTTGTTCATCAACAGAAATATCCTTTGTTGTAGAACTAAAATCCCTTTAACAATAATAAACCAAAGATCTATATCTTTTGATTTTACATATGTTTCAAAACGGTTTTTCCAATAGATAAATCCATTGGTTTCAAAGAGTGGTGGTCTTTGCATAGATTGCCCTTCTTTAAAGTTTTCGAATCCATGGATCGTTTCAAGTTTATAAAATACAAGTTATTTTAGAAATTCTTGAGCAACGAGGCTCTGGTACCAATTGTAGAAAACTAGAAGGGGGTTGAATAGTTTACCAATTAAAACTTTGTTTTGAAACTTATTGAAAAGATCAATTGATATTGATCTTAGATATGTTAATGAAATATGCAAGCAATATGTAAAGAGTAAATAAGGAAAGAAATGATCAAACCACAACAAGTTGTTTATAGTGGTTCGGTCTACAAGGACTCTTTTTCCTTGCCCTACTCCACTCCTCGAGTCTCACACTCGAGTGTTTAACTTCACTAGTCAACAAGCTCCTTTCACCGGCGGAGAAAACCTTTACACTTCGCTTACACTATTTCCGACACTAAGCTAGATGTCGAAGTTCTTTCCAAGGGTTCAACTACTCCCACACACAATGTATTTTGAGGACTAAAATACTAACCACTCACACTCACAAGATTATGATGGTTTAATACAACAATGAAGTATGAATCAACACTAGATCATACAACACTAAACAAACAAGACTTCCAACTTCTCGTTTGAAGCTTGAATGTGACTTGATCTTCTTTGCTACAAAAGAGATCACTAATATGATATGAAACCGAGTTAGAAAGGTTAGAGAGAAGATATGTAAGAGAGTATGATAGAAAGGGATGAAAAACTACTTGGTTTGGCATTGCTATTTATAGCCAAAATGGACGTGAGCGCCCACGGACCGCTGGAACCCTTAAAGGGTTCCGCCTGTACCAATTTGGTACCGGGTCCGACACCAAGATATCAAATCATTGCTAAAGTCAACTCTATCTAAGTGAGATTGTGCAAGATATGAAGAGTACAAATCCACACAAAATATCTAATGAAATCTTCCAATGATTTCCATGATGCATCACATGATGTCATATGTTGTATTTCTATTTTTAGAAATATGCAAGTACTTAAGTAGTGTTTGGTTTTAAGAACCTAACACATTCTAAAAACTACTATCATACATAATGATTAGAGTCATATCAAGATGTTACTAATCATAAATGTAAATGCTTGAATGATGAATATATTATTTGAAAAATCTTGTTTTAATATCTATTAAACTTGACAAGCTTTAAGCTTTTATACAAATTAAATTTACTTTTGTCATTAACAAAACTTAGATAAAGATCAAAAATATAAATAACGTTTAATGACGATATTTGTATTAACAGTATCTACAAGATGCAATGCATCTAGTACATGGGTCATGGGTTAAAACCATCGGTCATGGATAATATCCATATATGACTTATGCATGATGTCATGCAATGGGTTATGGGTCATACTCCATGGGCATGGGTCATGGACTTTGGGTTTTACCCAACAACATTCAACGTATTTGGTAAATGGGTCAAATACTTAAACTTCTACCCATTATATTACCCATTATGATACATACTAGTTATGTATATATTTGCCCAATATGTAAACACTAGTTGTTGTACATATGTATTGCTAAATCATAAAACCACTTTTACTTATTTAGTGTTTTATGTGAAAACGTAAGTTTGTTAGTAAACTATTGGCTCAAACTATTTACGTATTTTATTCGTTTCGTTAAAATGATTTTACGTTTGTTATCGACAAAACATTAGAAGATCGTAAAATATAAATAAACTTTTTTACGGCTTATCTGTATTAACAATCTCCCCCTTTTTGTTGATGACAAAACATAAAATTATTTTAAGGAGAAACTAAAATTCGTAAAAGTTTGAATTTTAGTTTTTACTTTCTTCTCCCCCTTTTTGTCGAAACAAAAAGAGCTTCGAAAAGAAACTAACACATTGTTTTAAGAAAAACATGTAAAGAAAAAGTTAATGTGAAAAAGTAGAGAGCAAGTGACGCGAAGTGTTCTCGTCTTAACTCCCCCTTGACGAGTCCATCCCTTTGTGAGGGCGTCAAGCAAGAAAAAAATACTAAGCTAGTTCATTTGCAACTATGTTTGCAAAAAGATTTCGTCTATGTGACGAATATGCTCCCCCTTGATGATTGCAACTTTGCAAAGGGACGTCATGAAATGTAATCCTAATATTGCAAGTGATTTTGCAATGTATTGCTTTGACACAAAGCTCCCATAGCTTAGGGTGTCAAAGTCTTCATGTGTAAATTGAAAATCTACAAAACAAAGGTTAGAAAACAAGCATATAATGCATAATTTCCTTCAAATAAGACTCACGTTAGTAGAAAACTAGGTCTTCTGTTGCACGGTTCCCTCTTTGGAGGGATCCGTCTAAGCATAATGAAGGGATCCGTCTATCTAAAAACAGAATTCAACAATGGTGATGTAACAAACGATGTTATCATCAAAGTGAGATATGTATTAGAGCAACAAGCATATACTCAGAACAATGTGGCAAATATTATGTAATTTCATTTAATAAAACTAGAGATATGATGTACATGACTCTAAAAACTAAGAAAATGAACAATACATGACTTTGGATTACTAGACTATCTAAGTCGCGCTTGATTCTAGGACACCACTTGAATCCTCTAGCTCAAGTTTATTTAGGTTTGATCTCGTCGAAACGTTCGAGGAGGTGATAAAACATGAAACGTTGATCGTCACGTACTTCAGGTATCAAACTTTCAACATGTTGACAATGATAACAATCTTTGTCATGGCTTGGTAGTGGTGGTGGTAGAAAGGAAATGCCTTGATGTGAAGGATCAAATGAGGAGGGTTGAGGAGCCTCAAAAGAAGGAGGGATTGGCGGAGGCGCATTCGAGGATGGCTCAACTAAGAATGATGGTGGTGGTAGAGAGGTGTCAACTTCCATGTGGTCGGGTGGTTGACTTTGATGATTTCTCATAATCCAAAAGGGATTATTTGATGGTGATGGAGAAAAAGAAGCAGGAGCTAGTGTTGACTCAACACTTTGATTTTGTTCCACTATTCCTCCTAAGGAGGAGAATGTTGGCGGTAGTGGAGGATGGGATGGCCTAGGAGGTAAATCCTCTAGATTGTAGAGGTGTGGTGATGAGAGTGGGGTGGTAAATGATAGGGCTCTAGGCACCAAGGGTGATGGTTTAGTGGAAATGGGATTGTTTGGTTTAGGAGGTATGGTGGTGTTTGGCATTGGTAGTTTTGTGGGAACAATCCTTTTGGGGATTGGTTTGATATGTGGAGGGGAGATCCTACCATTTGTGGATTTAACGGGAGATGATTCGGTTGAGGAAATTTCATGTACAACACGAGAAATTTTCTTGGGTGGTCCTTTGGTGGATGAATTACCACTAGAAGCTTTCCTCATAATGAGCTGATTGAAAGAGGTTTGCAAAGGTTTCTAAGTGCTGATAATGAGGATGAAGATGATGACTTTAGGAGTCTTAACAATGTGATTTATAAAGAAAGAGATTTGACAAGTGCATTCAAGACTTAAGCCACTAAGATCCTTTGGAATGTGATGATTAGTATGCACAAGAGTCAACTTCAGAGTTGTACTAATCTAGGATCTTAATTAAGATAAGATGGAGTGTTCAAGTTAGCAAGATGAGCTTGAAATGATTGTTTTAGCTAGAGTTGACATGAATCTGTCACCCGGAGCCCACGGTTCCCTCCAATGAGGGATCCGTCTAGGCTAATCCTAGGGATCCGACTCTCAGCAGCTAGGAAAGGGTAAAAATGATGTTTGTAAGGTCTAATGCCTATACCTTTTTGAGTGTTTCAGTCCTCCTAAGTATCTTAAATGAAAGGGTACTTAAATGTTCAAGGGCAATGATTGATGTAGCTAATGATTGCCTTTTATGGAAGAAAATAGAACTTTTATGAGAACCAATGGATGACCAAAGATGACACTAAAAATTTAAGAGTATCAAATGGAGCTAAATGATCCTAGAGACCAGATAGTAACTTAAGATAATATTTTGGAAGATATCTTAAAAGTTATAGAAAATGGAAAAGCTAGAATTTGACCCATTTTGAGGTAAGGATGACTAAAATCAATTTGCTAAAATTGAAAGATTTCTAAAGCTAGATGTATTAGCATGCGAGGGATGATGTGTGAGTATAAGAGCGGAAGATTAATGAGTTTTGGTGAAACGATAGATCGAAAAGCGCCTTGAGTGTGATCTAAGTGAGTTATGAGTGAGTATGAAGCTTTACTCAGCTTAAGAAGGACTTAATTTGTCCTAAGGCACTATGTTTAGCTAGTGTGAAGTGATCTAAAGACATGGTTTGAAGTATAAAGATTGCAACTGCATTTCTGTTTGCCCGGATCCCACGGTTCCCTAAGAGGAGGGATCCGTCTAGCACAAACTGAGGGATCCGTCTCCTGCTAAACAGTACCTTTACAAAAGGTATGCAAGGGTTGCACAAAGCATCATATTTCAAAGCTAGTGTTTTCTAAGAAGTTTGAACACTAGTATAGTAGACATATCAAATGTTAAATGTTTTATTTCATGAATAAAATTGCATTACATTGATAGAGCATGAGTACTTAGGATTGACCCTATTTTGAAAAGAAACTAAGTTTCTTGAGCGTTTTCGCTAGATGGATCATCAAATGGTTGATGAGTATTTGCCGTTCAGTGGATGAAGAAAGTCTTCATGAGAGATGTGTTTAGAGGTTCCATCATCTTTTTCACAAGTACGTATGATCTGTGGCGAACCGTCAAGTCAAAACAGACTTAAAACAGCTTAAACACAAATGCAAATGAAGATCAGAGAATACAGGGGATTCCCGGGTCGTTAAGTCCCACGGAGACTCAATGGTGTGTCAAAACAAATTCAGACGATAGAATGATCACTAATAATAGTGATCAGAAAAGGGTATTGATGGAAATTATACTACAGAAAAAGATAATACATAAAAGCGACTTAAATACAAATTAAGAAAATTAAAAAGATAAAAGATATTAAATAAACGCTATCACTATTTTTACAATGATGTTTTAGTGATAGATAAAACAAAATAACTTAAATAAACTATATTAACTAAAACGTAGACTCAAAATATTTAAAAACGTAACTTAAAATGAAAACGAGCAATATGTATAAAAATTACGCTGGAGCGCAAGACAAAACGTAAAATTTATGAAATAAAAAGCCTACAAGTGTAAAAACAGTATTTTTACAAAATATAAGACAAAAGAAAATTTTAGAAAAAAGAATTATATTTTTTTGCTTTTTATATTTTTTATTATGAATAAAATAAGTTTTTACACTAATTAAATGTTAAAAAATACTAAACCAAATGAGAAAAATCTGAAACTTTCTGTAAAAATACTTTATACTATTACAAATTTATAAAAAATACAAACACTGAAAAAGCTAGCTCGAATAAGCTAGTAATAAGCTAAATAAACTTAATAAGCTATATAAGGCAAAACGTATATAAGAGAGTATTAAGTGCAAGGAATGACGAGAAAAGTCCCAAGGGCACATTGGTTCCGTGTACACCACTATCACTCTCCAAAGGGGTGGAGGTCTCAGGTTCGAGCCTGCTCCACCCTTTTGCAAAACATTTTTATTTTTGGTTTTTCTTTTTGCAACTTATTAAACACAAGAAAATAAGCACTTTTCTCAACTGTGACTTTTTATGAAAAGTACAAATAAGCTGAGTTTGAGCTTAGTGTTTTCAACAGTGGAGTAAAAAGCTTAAATAAGTACAAGGATTAAGCAAATGGCTAAAAAGCTAGAAATAAGAAAAAGGTACAAAGGAATAAGCCGAGTAACTGAAATAAGCTAGCATGAACACTAAATAAGCACAATCACTACTAATAAGCACTGAATAACTAATAAAAAGCAAAATTCACCACTGTTTTGCACAGGTCACTGTTGGATTAACTAGGCACCTTCTAACTAATTAATAAGCACTTAAATAAGCTACAAATTGAAAATAAAAACTGCAATTAACTAGCTAACCAACTGAGCTTTACAAAAATCTAATTTTACAAGGATTGGCTTATTCTAATAAGCTTATGAGAAGCTTATTAAGAAACTGAAAAACCATGATTAATAGCTGTACACAGGAAATGGACAAAATAACAAGCACTGAGCAGACCTAGAAAATAAGCTAGAAATGGAAAAACCAAACTTGGATCCTTGAGACAGCTAGGTGAGCTTCTCAAAAAGCTAAGTTTCACATAATTAAGCTAACTAATAAGCTTGTGAGAGCTTATGAAGTAGAGTACCAAAATCTGTGCACAGGGCACTTTCAGGAACAGGTACCCCACAAAAAGCACTTGAATAAGCACTTAAACAGCTGAGAAACCAAGAACTAGCATTTTTCTATTTTTCTTTAGCAACCAAACTAGAATATCCCAAGAGCTTGTAAACTGAATCTTGATATTAAACCCACAGTGAAATTCCCAATTTTATTCAAAAACGACCTTTTTGACAATTTGACTTTTGCTCAAAACCAAAAGGTTGACCAAAGTGAGATTTAAACTGATCTTGAGCACTTAATATGTTGTATTAAGGTGTTTTAAGACTGAATATAGCAAGAGTAACAACTTTTGAACACAAAACAATGATCTTGGATTTGTAAAATCCAACAAAGGACTGCACTACTTAAGATCCAAAGAATTTTGACTTTTTGCTTATAAGAGCTTGCTTTTGTGACTGAATTTAGTGATTTAAACCAAGTTATGCAAGTTCCCAACAAAGCTAAAGACTAGACAACCTTCGAACACAATAAACCAAACACCCTCTATGTTGACTGTCATGAGGTTTTTACAAAGCAACTCACAATTAGAAACCAAAAGCTTAATTGCAGACCTTGTATTATGATAAAATAGGACTAAATAAGCTTAAATCCACAACAATAACAACATAAAACTTGGAATTAAGACATGAACTATTTTAACTGCCTAAATAAGATTTTCTCAAAACACAAATTGAAATGAACAAACTACTGATTTAATGACTTAAACTAACTTAACTATGACTAATTAACATAAAGAAACAGAAATTAAAACACAAATAATAATGAAACAGTAAAATGGTAAAAATGGTAAAAATAGGACTTACATGTGATCAAGGTGAAAAATGAGTACCAAGGTCCAAAAACCACTCCTAGCTTGGTGTCAACAAGCTAGGAACCAGAAAACCATCCAGCTTGGCTTCTTACACCCCAGCACTGCTTATTGGATCATATGATGATTTCCATTTGTTTTTCTAGTTTTTTAGTACTTTCTGAATTTAAAGACTAAGACTTGTTTAATGAATCTAAAAGCTTTAAAAACTTTGTCAAGAGCCTATTTGAGCTTAAAGAATCCACAAAACAACCATAAAACTTGAAATTAAGATTACTTGAAAATTAAAGGAAATTAAGCAAAATCTTGAAACTGAAGTTAAACTGAAATTAAACTAAATTTAAAGGTTCATTACACTACTTTAAAGTAAATTACAACATTAAAAAGATTTAAAAGACATTTAAACTAAGAAAGCAATAAAACTACAACTATGTGACAATGGCCTAATGCCAAAGTGAGTTCTCCTCTCTTTCTTCATCTCTTTTATACTCCAATCATGTTTCCACTTGTTTCTGATTGTTTCCCAGCAATTTCCTCAGCCATTGGATGCTTTGAGTGAATATTAGCCATTGGATCATTTTGGCGGGAATTTTGGTATTTGACAGGTGGAGGGTTGAGTGAGGTGAGGAGAGATGCAATAAATGATTTTTGTAATGGTGTGGAGGTGGAGGGAACATGGAAGTGATAAGGGTGAGCTGGGGGGATGGATGGTGCTTGGGTGAGCAGTGTATGCAGAAGCAGTTGGAGAAGGTGAGACTTTTGGCGCCATAGGGTGTTATGTTTGACTATGGGTTTGACTGGGCAGGGTATTAATAAGCAAGGGTCCAAATTGAAGGGGTCCAAGATTGGTGGCAGGGGTCACTTGGAATTGACAAGGTCAAAAGGGATTTGAAGGGTATAAATAACACAAGGACCTCTTTTGTAAATTCTGAAATCTGAGGGGCCTAAGCTGCCAATTCTGAAAAGTTGCTTCAAGGGTTAAAAGTGACAAGCTTCCATCATACAAGGACCAATCTTGACATTTTTAGATTTTGAGGGACTAAAAGTGTAATTTCCCAAAAGTTTATCAAATTGTTTCATTTGTTAAATCATGCATAGTACAAGGGTATTATTTGTAAAATTCCAAGTTTAGAATACCCAGGGACCATTTTTTGCCAATTTTGTAACTTGAGGGGTAAAAATTGCCATTTTGTGTAAACTTTCATCCAGGGATGTTTTGTGAACATTTTTGATTTCCCAAGGACTTAAGTTGACTTTTCATTCATTTAAAACATTTAGGGACTAGTTTTGACATTTTGTGTAACTCCAGGGACTGAAAACGACAATTGTTGTGAAATTGATCATTTTTCACTTGTTTTTCAATCTTTTGTACCTGAATCAAATAAAAACACATTTTGATGAATTTATAACATTTTGTGAGTCATTTGTGTGTTTTTGGTTGTTTTTGTGGGTTTATATAATACAAATATATGTGTATTTAGACACATATCAAATCCCCCACACTGAACTATTGCTAGTCCCTAGCAATCTTTTGAAACTTTAATGGATTTGAAAAACTCTTTACCAAAAGCCATCACTTCTGGAGTAGCCAAATGTTTCAGTTCAAGTAAGAACCTTGGTACACTGATAACCAAATGATTTTGAGCAAATCATAAGCTGTAAACGGATTTGATTAGTCTTTACCAGAAGCCGTACCCTTCTGGACTAGCCAACTCTTAGATAAATTATCAACATTATCTTTGGTGAGCTGAATACCAATTATGGATTTTCCACTGCCTTTACCACAAGCCATAATCTTGCGGGCTAGCCAACTCATTATCTTTTGAGGATGATGGGGAGCTGAAGAACCATACAATTTTGGGCAAATTGCAAGCCATATAAACGGATTTGAGAAATCTTTACCAAGAGCCGTTTGCTCCTGGATTAGCCAATCCTTTTGTTTATCAAACATGGTGGACTGATTACCATTTGTTGTGTTTAGTACATAGTACTTCCAAAAAAAAAATTTTTAAAATTTGGCTATTTTGGGGGAAAAAGGGACTAAAAGGGCACATTTATGATCAAATTCGCCAGAATTTCCCCCACACTTAGAAATGAATATTGTCCTCAATATTCAAAACTAAGTGAGGTAACACAACAATTATTTTTTTTATACAACAGGTGGGTTATTACCCCCACACTAGGTGGTAGAAAGGGGTAAGAAGACAGAAATATGGGTGAAAACCCATATGGTGTGTGCTACTGTTTTTGGTTACCGAGTCGCTAGCTTGACTCGACCCCGAATTAAATGGTTCATGGGGAAGCTGAGTGGGATTGCCACTCAAAGATTGGGTGAGAAATTGGAGTGGGATTGCCACTCACAGAATTATGAATATTCATCACTTAAGATGAGTCTAAGAATCTTAGAAAGAAACTTAGAAAAGGTGAGAAGAATCTTTTGATTTTAAATTTTATAAAAAGAAATGGAAAATCTTTTTGTATATATATTTTTTTTTTTTTTTAAGTTTATATATATATGTACAAAAGAAATTCCTAACAACCGCCCCTCGAAAGGGAATCTGGGTCTGACAGAGCTCAAGAATCAGACTGTAAACAGCCAACCACCAAATGTTGTAACTGAGGGACTTATCAAACTGGGCAAGTTGTGTGCAAAGGAAAAAATGTTTTTGGATTTTATATTGTTTTTGGTGCTATTAACACCTTAGGAAAATATTTTTAACTTTACAAAAAACTTTTTACAAAATGGTGGGTATGCACAAGAATGGGTCTGAAAAAGGTTAACACACGCTAAAGCCTCCCCGGCAGCGGCGCCAAAATTTGATCTGTGGCGAACCGTCAAGTCAAAACAGACTTAAAACAGCTTAAACACAAATGCAAATGAAGATCAGAGAATACAGGGGATTCCCGGGTCGTTAAGTCCCACGGAGACTCAATGGTGTGTCAAAACAAATTCAGACGATAGAATGATCACTAATAATAGTGATCAGAAAAGGGTATTGATGGAAATTATACTACAGAAAAAGATAATACATAAAAGCGACTTAAATACAAATTAAGAAAATTAAAAAGATAAAAGATATTAAATAAACGCTATCACTATTTTTACAATGATGTTTTAGTGATAGATAAAACAAAATAACTTAAATAAACTATATTAACTAAAACGTAGACTCAAAATATTTAAAAACGTAACTTAAAATGAAAACGAGCAATATGTATAAAAATTACTGAGCGCAAGACAAAACGTAAAATTTATGAAATAAAAAGCCTACAAGTGTAAAAACAGTATTTTTACAAAATATAAGACAAAAGAAAATTTTAGAAAAAAGAATTATATTTTTTTGCTTTTTATATTTTTTATTATGAATAAAATAAGTTTTTACACTAATTAAATGTTAAAAAATACTAAACCAAATGAGAAAAATCTGAAACTTTCTGTAAAAATACTTTATACTATTACAAATTTATAAAAAATACAAACACTGAAAAAGCTAGCTCGAATAAGCTAGTAATAAGCTAAATAAACTTAATAAGCTATATAAGGCAAAACGTATATAAGAGAGTATTAAGTGCAAGGAATGACGAGAAAAGTCCCAAGGGCACATTGGTTCCAGGTACACCACTATCACTCTCCAAAGGGGTGGAGGTCTCAGGTTCGAGCCTGCCTCCACCCTTTTTGCAAAACATTTTTATTTTTGGTTTTTCTTTTTGCAACTTATTAAACACAAGAAAATAAGCACTTTTCTCAACTGTGACTTTTTATGAAAAGTACAAATAAGCTGAGTTTGAGCTTAGTGTTTTCAACAGTGGAGTAAAAAGCTTAAATAAGTACAAGGATTAAGCAAATGGCTAAAAAGCTAGAAATAAGAAAAAGGTACAAAGGAATAAGCTGAGTAATAAAATAAGCTAGCATGAACACTAAATAAGCACAATCACTACTAATAAGCACCTAATAACTAATAAAAAGCAAAATTCACCACTGTTTTGCACAGTGTCACTTGGATTAACTAGGCACCTTCTAACTAATTAATAAGCACTTAAATAAGCTACAAATTGAAAATAAAAACTGCAATTAACTAGCTAACCAACTGAGCTTTACAAAAATCTAATTTTACAAGGATTGGCTTATTCTAATAAGCTTATGAGAAGCTTATTAAGAAACTGAAAAACCATGATTAATAGCTGTACACAGGAAATGGACAAAATAACAAGCACCGAAGCAGACCTAGAAAATAAGCTAGAAATGGAAAAACCAAACTTGGATCCTTGAGACAGCTAGGTGAGCTTCTCAAAAAGCTAAGTTTCACATAATTAAGCTAACTAATAAGCTTGTGAGAGCTTATGAAGTAGAGTACCAAAATCTGTGCACAGGGCACTTTCAGGAACAGGTACCCCACAAAAAGCACTTGAATAAGCACTTAAACAGCTGAGAAACCAAGAACTAGCATTTTTCTATTTTTCTTTAGCAACCAAACTAGAATATCCCAAGAGCTTGTAAACTGAATCTTGATATTAAACCCACAGTGAAATTCCCAATTTTATTCAAAAACGACCTTTTTGACAATTTGACTTTTGCTCAAAACCAAAAGGTTGACCAAAGTGAGATTTAAACTGATCTTGAGCACTTAATATGTTGTATTAAGGTGTTTTAAGACTGAATATAGCAAGAGTAACAACTTTTGAACACAAAACAATGATCTTGGATTTGTAAAATCCAACAGTGGACTGCACTACTTAAGATCCAAAGAATTTTGACTTTTTGCTTATAAGAGCTTGCTTTTGTGACTGAATTTAGTGATTTAAACCAAGTTATGCAAGTTCCCAACAAAGCTAAAGACTAGACAACCTTCGAACACAATAAACCAAACACCCTCTATGTTGACTGTCATGAGGTTTTTACAAAGCAACTCACAATTAGAAACCAAAAGCTTAATTGCAGACCTTGTATTATGATAAAATAGGACTAAATAAGCTTAAATCCACAGCAATAACAACATAAAACTTGGAATTAAGACATGAACTATTTTAACTGCCTAAATAAGATTTTCTCAAAACACAAATTGAAATGAACAAACTACTGATTTAATGACTTAAACTAACTTAACTATGACTAATTAACATAAAGAAACAGAAATTAAAACACAAATAATAATGAAACAGTAAAATGGTAAAAATGGTAAAAATAGGACTTACATGTGATCAAGGTGAAAAATGAGTACCAAGGTCCAAAAACCACTCCTAGCTTGGTGTCAACAAGCTAGGAACCAGAAAACCATCCAGCTTGGCTTCTTACACCCCAAAGACCGCTATTGGATCATATGATGATTTCCATTTGTTTTTCTAGTTTTTAGTACTTTCTCTAATTTAAAGACTAAGACTTGTTTAATGAATCTAAAAGCTTTAAAAACTTTGTCAAGAGCCTATTTGAGCTTAAAGAATCCACAAAACAACCATAAAACTTGAAATTAAGATTACTTGAAAATTAAAGGAAATTAAGCAAAATCTTGAAACTGAAGTTAAACTGAAATTAAACTAAATTTAAAGGTTCATTACACTACTTTAAAGTAAATTACAACATTAAAAAGATTTAAAAGACATTTAAACTAAGAAAGCAATAAAACTACAACTATGTGACAATGGCCTAATGCCAAAGTGAGTTCTCCTCTCTTTCTTCATCTCTTTTATACTCCAATCATGTTTCCACTTGTTTCTGATTGTTTCCCAGCAATTTCCTCAGCCATTGGATGCTTTGAGTGAATATTAGCCATTGGATCATTTTGGCGGGAATTTTGGTATTTGACAGGTGGAGGGTTGAGTGAGGTGAGGAGAGATGCAATAAATGATTTTTGTAATGGTGTGGAGGTGGAGGGAACATGGAAGTGATAAGGGTGAGCTGGGGGGATGGATGGTGCTTGGGTGAGCAGTGTATGCAGAAGCAGTTGGAGAAGGTGAGACTTTTGGTGCCATAGGGTGTTATGTTTGACTATGGGTTTGACTGGGCAGGGTATTAATAAGCAAGGGTCCAAATTGAAGGGGTCCAAGATTGGTGGCAGGGGTCACTTGGAATTGACAAGGTCAAAAGGGATTTGAAGGGTATAAATAACACAAGGACCTCTTTTGTAAATTCTGAAATCTGAGGGGCCTAAGCTGCCAATTCTGAAAAGTTGCTTCAAGGGTTAAAAGTGACAAGCTTCCATCATACAAGGACCAATCTTGACATTTTTAGATTTTGAGGGACTAAAAGTGTAATTTCCCAAAAGTTTATCAAATTGTTTCATTTGTTAAATCATGCATAGTACAAGGGTATTATTTGTAAAATTCCAAGTTTAGAATACCCAGGGACCATTTTTTTGCCAATTTTGTAACTTGAGGGGTAAAAATTGCCATTTTGTGTAAACTTTCATCCAGGGATGTTTTGTGAACATTTTTGATTTCCCAAGGACTTAAGTTGACTTTTCATTCATTTAAAACATTTAGGGACTAGTTTTGACATTTTGTGTAACTCCAGGGACTGAAAACGACAATTGTTGTGAAATTGATCATTTTTCACTTGTTTTTCAATCTTTTGTACCTGAATCAAATAAAAACACATTTTGATGAATTTATAACATTTTGTGAGTCATTTGTGTGTTTTTGGTTGTTTTGTGGGTTTATATAATACAAATATATGTGTATTTAGACACATATCAACGTACAACGGACTTTAATATTGAAGGTGGAAGTACATGATGTGATGATAAAGGCGTGTCAAGAACATTCCATAAGGGATTAGTTTTTCTTGGAGCCTTGAATATTTACAATTCGCCTTGCGAAGAAATAGGCGAGATTGTATGGTTGTTGTGTTAGCAAACAATACATTATGTGAGCACAACAAGCGGAAAGGATTTCTCGATTTCCCTAAGACTCCAAACATTTTCACGTAGGATGAGTGCGAGAGGCTTGTACTCTTCTCGGATATCCTGTGTATAGATAATGTTTGGATCAGAGTAATAGGGTCGAGGTTTGCATAACATGCGAGTCAAGTCTTGAGGGGAAGGTATGTGTGAACAATATGGACTATTTTCTTCACGATAGTTAAAGAGAGAATCAAGAGACCAATCTTCAATGAAGGCACATTTTCCATGATTTGGAATTCGGAGAATGTGAGCAAATTGCTCAAGGGTTAAAACAAACTTTTGGTTTTTGATCCAAAACCAAAGAGATAGAGATCGATCGACTTGACGGAAGAATTCCAATACAAACCTCGGACAGATTTTCTCGTTAATTCCGAGAAGACATTCCAGTCCTATGGTTCGGAAGGAGGTATTGATACATTCTTCGTATTGTAGAGGAGTGTCGACAATACGTCCTTCATGGAAGTGACGAGTTTCAAGATTATTGAACCCACGAACATGATTGCCAGGTGTGTTGGGCTCAAGAGAGATGTTAGGAATGTAAACATAAGTGAGTGAAAAGTCGAACTCATACTCATGAGACATGACGAGACCTATGGAAGTGAAAAGAAAATGATGAGACTTGTTAAAGCACAAAAGATGATCACCTAACGTTTTTACTAGATATTTATTAACAATGACAATTAACTCACTTTGTATTTTAACAATCTAGTGGAGTATTTCTTTTTAGGATGAAAGCAGTTTTTATATTGCATGAGAAACTGTCTTCCATAATGACGGTTCTCACAGTTCCCTTCCATGAGGGATCCGGCTAGTAGAACTACAAGGATCCGTGGATCTGTAGTAACAGAAAAAGGGTTTTGATAAAAGCATAGGTTTTTGCATCTTATAGTTTTATACCAAGATATGTATATTAGCCAACATTTACTTTTAGCATGCAGTATCGGTTTCTAACGTATCTCAAGACCAAAAATATGAAAGATATAAAGTAAAAGAAATGACAAACACATTATGAAAAATAAACTAGATAAACTAGAACATTAGTAATATTTCATTTCAATGCTAAGAACGATACAAAGGATTGGGTATATAACACCAATGTAGATTAACAACACAAAGTACATGTCTCCATAAGAAAACTTAATCATGGGGAACACGAGAGCGATGAGTGTCAAGACGATGAGTACGAAGGCGATGTAAACCATGATGATGAAGATCTTTCTTGGTTTCGGTTTGAGATGAGAAGGAAGATGAAGTTTTGAATGAGTGGTAATTTTTGAAAGTGGAAGATTTGAAAAATGAGGGTTTGGTGGAGTGAACGATCTAAGGGGATATTTATGGGGAAGGAGGAATTTTTGAGATTTGTGTTTTGTTTTATTATTAGAAAGATATGATTTTTGGATTAAGTGAAATAAGACACAAATTTTATAAACCTATACTTTAGACGAAAGATTAACACGTATGCACGAATAGTTTCCTAACAAAGCTACGTGTAATATATGAGTATGTGAAAAGATAATCATATAAATTCCTATGTAAGCATACTAATTATTTAAACTAATGTTATTTAGAGATAAGTGGGAAATCATACCTCTAATGCACTTAGGAGTGTCTTTACTAATGACAAAACAAATGTCAGTAGACAACTCTGGTTTCTTCGTGTTTAAGATACCTTCTTAGATAAGGTATTCTTGTTACCAAGCAATTCCTATGGCTTGATAAGTATGAGCTTTAACTAAGCAACATGACAAGGAAGGTTAGTGCAATTTAGTAAGAAAGAAAAAAAATGTTGTCATCTAATCAACATCCTACAAAAGTGTTTTTTTTTCAAAAACATGGTGTTTGTTTTTGTAAAAGACCTTCTTTGTAGTTTTCAATTAAACATGGATCGTATCAAGTTTTTAAAGTACAACATACTCTAAGAAACTTGGTAACGAAGCTCTGATGCCAATTGTGGAAAACTAGAAGGGGGGTTGAATAGTTTTACCGATTAAAACTTGGTTTTAAACTATTTAGATCGACTTATGTCAATCTATTTAAACATGTGTGTTGGATGTTGATGGACAAGCATATATAAATATGTAACGAAAGAATAAGGAATAAGAAGCACAAAACCACAACGCGAGTATTTATAGTGGTTCGGCTACAAGGACACCTTCCTTGCCCTACTCCACTCCCCAAGTCACCTACTCGATAGTTCGTAAACACTACACGACACCAACTCCTTATGGTGGAGAAGCCTTCATAACGTTGCCTACTCTTTATCCGGTACAAGGCTAGATATCAGGTTCTTCCACGAGGTAGAACCAAACCTATCACAACGTTGCCTACCCTTTATCAGGAACTACTACCCAACACTACACAAATCCTATCCCTAAGGAGATCCACTCCTTATGACAACATCAACAAGGATATCAATATCCTTTGACCCAATACAAATCTATCTTGTACATCGAACACTCCATATCGAATGTACACCTTAGGCACCTTTCACTAATGCCTTTGACTCGACCTCTAGGCACCCTTCAGTAATGCCTTGTGACTTGACTTCTAGACACCCTTCGCTAATGCCTTTAGCCTTGACTTCTAAGCACCCTTCACTAGTGCTTACAATACGGACGTTCGACACCTTTCACAATGTCTTCGTCTTGACCCTTTAGACATCTTTCACTTATGTCTTCGACACTACACTTCTAATGAGAAAGAAGAGAACTATCAACAAGGGAACCTCAGTAGTCTTGATGATGACGAAGCATGGCAACTCATGGACTTGAGCTTGCTTGACTTCAAAAGGTGGTGATCTCGCCTTTAAGAGGAACCTAGAGAATTACACAAAAACAAAACTACATACATAGATCACTTGGATCTGAGGTTAGAGAGTTTATAACTCAAAGAGAAAATATATGTGAAAGGGGTGAGGTACAATTAAGAAATGGCTCACTATTTATAGAGGAGAAAATGCTCTATGTTCCACGGATCCCACGGATCCCTCACTTGAGGGATCCGCCCAAAGGTAATCCAGGATCCGTGGACGCCCTCTTGCCCATGGGTTTTGGGTCATGGGTCATGGGTTATGGGGCATGGGTCCTAGACTTTGGACCATGGGTATCCAAGTAGATACAATGTATCTACAAGATGCAATGCATCTAGTCCATGGGTCATGGGTTAAAACCATGGGTCATGGATAATATCAATATATGACTTATGCATGATGTCATGTGATGAGTGTCTAAATACTCATCATTTTTATACTATTAGAATGCCAAAAACATCTGAAAACACTTAGAAACACATCAAAATGATAAAAATATCACAAACAAGTGTTTTATGTGTTTTAAATGCAAAAACATCAAAATCTGGTGAAAAACGTATCAAGTTTGCATAATTGGCAGTTTTAGTCCCCCAAGTTACAAAAGTTGTCAAAATTAGTCCCTGGTAATTCAAAATCTTGTAAAATGTCATTTAAGGTCCATGAAATTCAAAAGTTGTCAAAATAAACCCTTCAAAGTTTAAAAAATCACAAATTGACAACTTTAGTCCTTTAACTTTGAAAATTGTCAATAATAGTCCTTGGTTAATTTAAAAAGTGAAAATTATCAAATATTAACCTTGTACTATTTATAAATGACAAGAATGGTCCTTATGATAAACTTTGGTGAATTTACATGTTTGGTCCCTCAAGTTTCAAACTTGACAGTTTTGGTCCCTGGGTTTATAAAAATGGAAATTATCAAATAAGGTCCTTGTACTATTCACATATGGCAGGAATGATCCTTGTGAGAGCTTTGTAAACTTGTCAAAGTCAGTCCTTGAAGAATTGGCAAATTATACCTTTGGTCCTTGTTGTTAGCTACAAACCAATCCGGATCCAATATTAAACACAACCCAAGCCCAAATCCATTACCCAGGCCCAACATTCAAACCCAAATTTTAAATAAAAGAAAACCGCCATCCCTGTTTGTCTCCCTCACCTCCTCTGTATCCCAAAACCACCATGGTTTTATCACCTCCACCTCACCCTTTCCACCTCATCCACCTTTCCAGCTCATCCCCCTCCTATCATCACGATTCCCACAAGCATTTAATGCATCCCCACCATAAGCAGTTTACTGTTTATCTCACAATCCCTGTTTTTTCTGAAAAATCACTCCTAAACCCATACCTACTTCTCATTTTGTCCCCCTCATCTTCCACAACCTCCCAATATTCTTTAATTGCTCTGAAATTATCTCAAGCAACCAAGAGCACTTTTGGCGCCAAAAGTAAAATTGAAGGCTGAGATGAGTTTGACTGCTTCAATGGTCAAGATTTTTGATGGGATTTGTTCAGAGACATGTGGGGAGTTCAGAAAATCTATAAAGAAAGCAGAGGAGTCATTGGAGAAGCTATCTAGAATAATTGTAAAATTAGCTTATGTCGTTTTTAATTAAATTTCAAATTCCAGTGTTTGTTTAAGCTTTAAGCTTTGTATTTTATGTTTTCAAGGTGAAATAAAACTTTTGTAAGCAACAATTTCAGTTTCAAGTAATATCTCAGTTTATGCAAAATTTTCATTATCCAAGAATCTCATTAATGGTGAATGTTGTTAATTAGTTGTTACTCTGGACTCAGAAGCCCACATAAGCTCCATATAAAGCTTATGCAAGCTTTTAGATACCTTAAAAACAGTTTAGTATTAAAAACATAAAAATTCACAAAAATACCAAAAAAATAGTTTAAAAATAAAAAAGGTTCCATGGAAGTGAAGCTTAAGCTGGAGCAGGGTATATAGTGGATGGCCTTGGTATAGAGCTTATTGGTAAGCTTTAGGAGGTGTTTACAAGTTCTTAGTTCTCAGTTTGTGCTTGGATCCAAAGTGTAAGCCTTTTAAGACATTTTGGCATTTTACTGTGTTGGTTGTCATTAGCTCTAATTTCTGTTTATTCATGTTAATTAGTTGTAGTTAAGATAAATTAAACCTTTAAAACAGTAGCTTGTTCTTTTAAATTTACAGTTGATTAAAATATAGTTTTCACAGTTAAAATAGCTTTGGTATAATTTGTTAGTTTAATATTGTTAGGACTATTGTTTAAAGCTCATTTAGCTTTAATATATCATAATATAAGGTCTGTTATAGATAGCATGGTTTAAATCAGTCATTAGCTTTGAAAATCATCAAACCAGTTTCTTAAAATATTGTTTGGATTTACTGATCTTTCTGTCATAATGGTTTATTCAGTGGTTTAGTTGTATTGGTTCATGCTTATTAAGTATACTTGAGCTCATTTGAGTCAAGATATTGTGTCTGCTAGCACTAGAAGTCAAACATCATTGAAATCATTCTCAACTGCACAGCTGTTGTGGTTTTGGAATTGAAATCTCTTGTTTTGAGTTTAAATTACATAGACAAACCTTGAATCAGTGTCATTTCATCATTAAGCAACAACATGAGTCCTTAAATTGGATCCAAAGTTCAATAAAGTCAAACTTGTAGTGTTCTTAAAAAGTCAAATTTTCCAAATACCCATTTTTGAATAAAACTTGGAATTTCATTGTGTGTTCAATAGTGAGTTTCAGTTTAAAAGCTCTTAGGGTATCAATATTTAGTTGCTTAACAAAAATATAAAAATACTGGATCAGTTTTAATTAGCTTGTAGAGTGCTTATTTTTCAGCTTGATTTGGATACCATGTCTGAGAAAGTGCCCTGTGCACAGGTTTACATTCATCTTCAAGAGCTTGTAAAAAGCTCTCCAGTTCACCTTAGCTTGTCAAATTTGGTTTTTTAGAAAGCTTACCTAGCCATCTCATTGATCCAAGCTTAATTTTGAAATTTGTAGCTTTTTAGATAGGGCTGCAATTGGTTTCTATTTTTGTCCATTTTCTCAGAATACACTGAGTTTTAACTCAGTGGGTTTTTCAAGATCTTCATAAGCTTCTTACAAGCTTATTAGTGTAAACCAAACTTTGTATTTTAGCTCTTTGGATAGTTTAACTGGTCATCTAGTTAATTCTAGTTTTTATTTTTAGCTTCTAGCTTATCTAAGTGTTTAAAATTAAGCTCAAAAGTGCCTAGTGATTCATAACACTGCCCTGTGCACCAGTTGATGCAAGTGCTTATTTGAGTCAGTTTTGTGCTTATTGTTAGCTTATTTGCATTTTCATTTGTTGTATTAGCTTATCATCAGTCCATTAGCTTATTTCTATTGTAAGTTGTGCTTATTCAATAGCTTAAAGCAATTTTGGCTTAAAATCTTTTGCTTAATATCCATTTTATAGCATCAAGTTGAGATTATTAGCTTATTTCTAAGCTTATTATCAGCCAATATAAGTCACAGTTATAAAAAGTACTTATTTTAGTGTGCTTAACAAATTTGTAAAGAAAAATCAAAAAAATAAAAAGTTGCAAAAAAAATGGCCACTTTCTGGGATTTGATCTCTGGCCACCCATTTCACCACACCACCACACACTGCACCAACCCCTAGGGACTTTTTCTTTTCAGTTTATTATTTACGCTATTTAATACTTAACCACACCTAGGCAGTTAAGCTTATACGAGCTTAAAAGCTTATTTCCAGCTTATTCTTAGTAGCTTTTTCATCTTTTTCAATTTTCTTATTTTAGTATTGATATAAAGTATTTTTACAAAAAGTTTCAGATTTTTCCAATTAGTTTTAGTATTTTTTAACATTTAATTAGTGTTTTATAGTAATTAATTCATAATAAAAAATATAAAAGTCAAAAAAATATAAATCTTTTTTCTAAAATTTTCTTTTGTCATATAGTACGTAATAAAATTAGTTTTACATTCGTAGGCCTTTAATTTCATAAAATTTACGTTTTATCTTGCCTCAAATAGCCATTTTCAGAATAACGCTCGTTTCCGTTTTAAATAACGTTTTTAGATAATTTAGGTTTACGTTTTAATTAAAATAGTTTATTTAAGTTATTTTGTTTTATAAAATAAACGTTCATCGATCTGTAAAAATAGTGATAGCGTTTATTTAATATCTTTTATCTTTTATTTCTTTTAATTTGCATTTAAGTCGCTTTAATTTATAGATCTTTTCTTTAGGTAATTTTCCATCAATATCCTTATTGATTACTATCCTTAGTAATCATTCTACCATCTGATCAAGTGTTTTTACACCAATTCATCCTCCGTGGGACTTAACGGCACCAGGGAATACACTATATATTCCTCGATCTTAAATTGCATTCGTGCTTGAGCAGTTTTAAGCTGATTACGGTCTGTCATTCACAAGTGGCAGGTTTGAGTGATTTAGCTTGACTGTTCTGCGCGCATCATCATGCAATGGGTTATGGGTCATGCTCCATGGGCATGGGTCATGGACTTTGGGTTTTACCCAACAACATTCATTGTATTTGGTCAATGGGTCAAATACTTAAACTTCTATCCATTATATTACCCATTATGATACATACTAGTTATGTATATATTTGCCCAATATGTAAACACTAGTTGTCGTACATATGTATTGCTAAATCATAAAACCACTTTTACTTGTTTAGTGTTTTATGTGAAAACGTAAGTGTGTTAGTAAACTATTGGCTCAAACTATTTGCGTATTTTATTTTTTTCGTTAAAATGATTTTACGTTTGTTATCGACAACTAGTACAAAAGTCAAATTGTGTGAGCATAAATGTCGTGATAATTGGGAGAATGGAAAAGGTGAAAGAAATGATAAGGATTTAAAACGTACGTTTTGAGAGGGTCATTTAAGCCCTAAACTAGTATATATATGATCAAATATTGCCTAAATTCTTTCCTTTTCACTTTTTAGGTACTTTGGAAGTAGAAGCTAAAAATCATGCATATTTGTATGAAAAGGGATGAAAATGTGAAGAAAACGACCAAGTCATAAAAAGTCTGGAAAAGAGCACCAGACGTCGTCACAACCTATAAGGTGACGCCGTCACTTGCAAATGGAGATACCAAAACAACCAGATTTTACTAGAGACGGCTTAGTGAAAAAGTTATGAAGTGACAAGTGACGTCGTCAGTTGTTAGAAGAGCTGGATTTTTCTATCAAAATTATAACGTGACGGTCCAGAATAATCAAAGAGGGACGGCGTCAGAGATTTCTGGACTGCGTCTGAAGTTACAAAGCGACCTCGGCACAATGCTGACTTGGAAGAGATGAAATCCTAATAGCGGCGACCTGACAGCGTCACAACCATAAAGTGATGCTGTCGCAACTGTAAATCTACTCGCAACTGTAAATCTATATTTAGCTTTAGAATTTTCTGCATTAAGTGTGCAACATTGGAGAGTAAATTTGGTGTACGATTTTTATCGGGTTTTTACAGTAATTTTAGGGTTTTAACACCCTATGTCAATAAGAGATAAGCCTGTTAATCTTTTCTATCACTATGTTTGATTCATGCTTGATTATGGTTACTTGTTTATTTATCTTTACTATGTCTAGCTAATTTAATATAGTGCTTGCGTAGATGTAATGAAACATAGTTGTTAACTATTGATTGTCGTCTCTTGTTTAAATGGTTGTTACTCGTTAGGTTAGGAAAACTTGCTTATTCCTTTAGTGTTGCGAGCTTGAACGTCCTAAACAACGTAATTATGTCATAGAGTTCACTAGTAGAACGTTGTGTTTATTGCATGAATTGCGATTGTTGATAATAGGATATTTGGGAGAGACAACTTAGGTTACTTGACGATCTCGGTTTCTTAGAGGAGATCAATACATTCACAGAGTTAGGGCATTAGGCACCTCCCTACGAATAATGGAATACAACGTGCCAATTAAACCGAGATGTGACAATTCGACTAATCAATAGGAGATAACTAAGGAGTAATGAAATCTAAGTAAACACGCTGTTACCTATCATAAGAATCTCATTTATTTTACTTGCAATTTAGTTTTAATTAATTTAATTAGTAGTTTAAGTAGTTTATAATAAAACCCCCAATCCAAATACCAAAATTTTACTTTGCTTTCATAAAATATAAAAATACAAAAAGAATCATCCCTCATCTTAAACCTATTTGTCATACATCTCGACGTTCCCAACACTATTCCCCTAGAGAATGATCAATCCCTCGAGTCTTAAATATACTATACTACAACGGTTAGGTACACTACCTAGGAGGATTGTAAAACTTCTTCGGAAGTCTTACAACCGCTGCATCAAGTTTCTGGCGCCGCTGTCGGGGGATAGTTTAGGTTCGTTTTCTATCTCGTCTAGGTCTACTCACTATATTCCTATCAAGTGAGAATTTTATTTATTTATTTTATTAGCTTCCTAGTAGTTTATCTCCTTCTTTGTGCCCTTTGTTCGTAAAACTTCTCATTTGCCACCATGATGAATGAGATGCCTTTTTACCAAGACCCACCAAATCAAGACCCAACACATCTTAACCAACCACCACAAGACCCACAAATACCACCTCGAGCCTGTACTCTAGGTGACTACTCTAGACCAAGCCACCAAGACTATCGAAACACCATTGAACTTCCACATCAAGCTCAAACTACGACCCTGTAATCCGACACCATCCGGTTGGTTCAAAACGGATGTGCATTCCATGGACTTCGTTATGAAGATCCTAACTAACATCTCAAGGATTTCCTTGAAACTGTCGATTCAATTGACCTTGATGTTGCTACTCGGGAGACAATGTGACTGCGTCTCTTCTAATTATCTCTGTGTGATTAAGCTAGCAATTGGCTTGAGCGTCTACCCGTGGGATCTATCTCTAGTTGGGATGATCTTACTATCCGTTTCCTCGCTCAATTCTTACCACCGGGAAGGACTACTAAACTTAAGAATGATATCTTGATGTTCCAACAACATCAAGGTGAAACTCTCAAAGAAGCGTGGACTCGATTCAAGGACTTACTCCATAAATTCCCTCACCATGGAATTGGTATTTGGCTTCAAATTCAAATTTTCTATGATCATGTCAATCTCTCAACAAGACAAACGATTGACCAAGCGGCCGGTGGTAAGCTTCGTGATCTAACCGCGGAAGAATCATGGGGAATAATAGAGGACCTTGACCTCTATGACAACGAATGTTGGAACGACCCGCCTGAGTTGAGCAAAACCGTCAAGGCAATATCCATGCCTTCAAATGACTCATATACTTCCGATCGTAGGATTCTTGAAATTGAAGATCAAGTCAGATACCTAATGAGTTCCTACGAAGCTCCTAGACATTCATACCAAGTGAACAAAGTTACTTCCTCGTGTGAGCTATGTAGTGGTCCTCACAACACTCGTGATTGCACAAAACTCCCCGGACAAGCTTTTGCGGACTATGCATCCTCACGTACCGACGGAGTGGGAGAGAAGTGGTACACTTTCAAACCCGAGCAAAACAACTTAGATAAATCATACAACCCCTCTTGGAGAAATCACCCAAACCTTAGGTGGAAACAAAAGCTAAAATCGTCTCAAAAAAATTATTCAACTCCACCTAATCGTTTTCAACCAAATGGTTCATCCTCGAACCGTACCTTTGACAACAATCCTTCCATTCCCAATAACTCCAACAACCTTGAAGGATTGGTGTCTAACTTTATGTCAACTCAAGAAGCTCGATTGTCAAAATTTGAAGCCGATTTCAAACGACAACAAAGTGAGATGACAAATAAGCTTGACACCCTTTTAAAGGTTTTCAATGACCGAATAATGGGAGCACTCCCAAGTGATACCATCAAGAACCCAAAAGTTAACGCGATTTCATCGACTCAAAGTTCTTGTCCATCAAAGGAAGGCGTATATCCATGCCCTTCAAATCCCTAATTTCACTTGGTCAATACAATCAAAACATGTTTCAATGAAACTCAAAATGTGTTGAAAAACCAAAAACATAATGAAAATCAAGGGTCGGTCAACAAAAATCTTGAAATACCAACTAATCAGAAACCCGAAATAACCATAGAAGATGAATTCAAATAGCTTTACAAAGAGAAACCGGTTTTTGATGTCTTAACTCATGCACGTTATTATCATGCTTTAATGGATAAATATGAGGGAAGGTTAAAGTTGGCTAAAAATGGGTCAGCGTTTATCCAAAATAAACTACCGAAGAAGTTAAATGATCCGGGCTTATTCGTTCTTCCATGTAGAATTGGATGTTCCAAGGCTTTCGATACGTTAGCCGACTTAGGATCAAGCATTAACTTACTTCCATTGTCTCTCCATAAAAGCCTTAACTTAGGAAAACTTGAAGAAACGGAAGCAATAATTGGGTTAGCGGATGGAAGTTTAGCGTATCCGATAGGGATAATGAAGGACATGATAGTGCATATAGGAAAATTGATTATTTTGGCGGATTTTCATGTACTTGATATGGCTAGTGACCCTACATGCCCGTTGTTAGTTGGGAGAGGATTCTTAGCTACCGCTAGTGTTATAATTGATTCTAAGATGTCCAAAATAACGGTAGGAGAATGACACACTAGGTCAATCTACGATGTCAAGAAGCATGCTTATGACATTGATGAGGAACAAACACCTCATGGGAAAGCTTTGGATAGGAAACCATCGAGATATGGACCTTGGATTAATGGAGATTTTATAGGACCTCAACGCCCATTCTATCTAGAAAAAGAATTTGTAAATAAAACTCACTCTATTGAAAAACAATTGGCTAGGGACACCGAAATGGACCCATTTGAGGACCCCTTAGTGTTTAGGAAGATGATTGAATTCCTATGAGCCTTGCCAATTAACTTAGAGATGAATAGGTGGAAGAAGGAGAGTTCAAAGAAGAAATGGAATTGGGGACAAGCCACCAAAAGAAGGAGATGGATCATGGCATATAAATATGACAATATATGATCTCGATGGAGAGAAGTTTGAGAAGTCATACCGAACAAAACGTACTAATAGAAAACTAAAATAAATTTTTAATCCAAAAGATGACCTCGATGAGGAGCTTACTCACATAGGCTAGTACGTTATGACTTTGAGTCTAGCTACAAGAATCGTAAACAAAGAAAAGCGCTCATTGGAAGGCAACCCATATTTATTTGTTTTATTGTTTATTTGATTTTTGTGTGTGTCATATATGCCTCCTCATTATTATTTAATTTTCATGTTTCAAATAAAATTGTGAAAATGCTTTTTTTTAAGCTTGTCTTAATCACATATAAAGGTATTTTTTCAAAAGATAAGTGTAGGAAAGATCACATTTGTTTAATAGAACAAAATTGAACATGAAATTAACAATACATGATGAGCATATATTTGTGTGTTTGTTTGAGTCAAATGCTTGTATCAAGTCATAATGGTTGTTTTGCAGTATTTTCCAGGTTTTAAAGAAGTAAATTTTTCCAGAAATTTTCCAGAAAGCAAAGTTTAAAATTCTGTCTGGTCAATCCCGACGGCGTCAGGTACTGTAGCAAATAGTTTTCCATATTTTCGTTTTTTTGTCAAAACTGAATTTCTAAAAAAATTCCAGAATTTTTAATTTTCCTGGAACCTACAAACATATATTTTGCAAGCATTAGATCTTACTCGCTTTCTAGTTTAGATTTATATAGTTTAACCGCCGATTTTACGCGAGGTCTTTTGTTCGTTTTCTCAGAATTACAGGTTATATTGGAGAAGAAGATGCAAGTACCTAATGGAAGCAACATTTATGATTTATTGATTCTTCTTGGAGGAGGATTTAACCTTGATTACACCGATCATACCAAGCTAATTAGGGGAGTACTAGTTTCTTTCTCTTTTATTTACCTCCCATTATCATAACTTTGATACTTTCAGGGAACATTGGGGACAATGTTCAGTTTAAGTGTAGGGAGGGAAAAAAGGGACACCTAATAAACTAGTAGCTCGTTTGATATTTGTCTTATCCTTAGTAATAGTGTAATAAACTAAAAGAAATACTTGTTAGGTTATTTTAGCACCAAATTTTCATATTTTTTTATGACACTTATGAGCAAAACTTTAAAGCGTCTCATGGATAGGAATTATATGACTAGCACAAAAACCCTTACCACTCAAATTTCACCCCAAAAATATGAGGTTCGCCCCTAGATCTTTAGGATAAAAATCATCCATCTTTAATGTTTATGAGTGTGCCGGTAGTATATAGATTTTAGAAGTTGTTTTTGTTATGCATTCGGAGATCGCGAGTGAGACTACATTCGTGTAGTTAGGATTAACTAAATGATAAGAGGCATTATGATAACCCTTGTTTTAAACCTGTTTAAATAATTACATTGGCTACATCGGTTGAGTAATTACCCCAGACCCTTGCGATGTACTCATTTTTAGTACACGATACCCCTAGTTAACCCCTCAGAGCCTATCTTTTCGCGGTTCTCGTGATGTTCTGGTTTCTGGAATATCAATGAAGATTATTGTTTACAATCCACCTGAAATGTTACACCCAAATCACCTTAGCCTTCCTTGTATGTACTCATTTTTAGTGTATTATTGTAATATGTTAACCCCATAGTTCAATTATCTAGTTGATTACATGGTTCTTAAGTCGAGTCATGTCTTGTGTACATACAGTTTTTTAATGATTGGGACTCATGGGTTAAATAATATTTTATGGAGTAACAAGAAGGAATGTCAAATATAAATTCCCTTATCAACGTAATTAATTACTCCACGTGTTTTGATCATCGCAATTCGGGTCAATAGTTTAGTCTAATAAAAAATCAAGTGTAGGGATGCTGGTATAAACCCCTTTGCTATGATGTTATGTTTTGCGGATGGTAGAGTAAGAGTGTATGAAAAAAAAAGATAAAGAAAAAAAAGAAAAGAAAAGAAAAAAAACATACGACCTACCATCTTGCCTCTATTTTTTATCTTTTATCATTTATTTTTGTTTAAGTCAAGTATTAGTTGGTTTAGTGAGTAGAGACTTTGCTTAGCAACACCTCATTTTACATGTAATTAGCTTAGATTTTTGACTTGCCACCAGTAAATTCCCCCATATACAACAAACCCGTGTTTTTCCATACCCGTACACCTAATATTACAACCCTTTAAAAGCCCTCTTGGATAGTTTATCTTAGGTGCTTACACCAAACCGGTTGAGGGTTGATCTGGTCTCAAGCCTATGATAATCTATGTGCTATAACAAGTAGAGAGTGTTATCTTCCATTTCCATTCATGTTATATTCATTATACACACGAGAGATGAGAGAATCCAAACATTATATGTGAGATGCTAGTGTATAATTTCTGTGCTTATTATGACTATTGTAGAGCTTGTATTTGTTGTAAACTATTTTAAACCAACGTTAAATGAGCCTTAACTTGTAAATTTATTAGATAAAAGCATATTTGCTTGAGGATAAGCAAATACCAAGTGTAGGGATATTTGATAAGGATTTAAAACGTACATTTTTAGGGGACATTTAAGCCTTAAACTAGTATATTTATGATCAAATATTGCCTAAAGTCGTTCCTTTTCACTTTTTAGGTATTTTGGAAGAAAAAGCTGGAAATCATGCATATTTCTATAAACTTATAACAACCAAAAAAATTAAATGTCATTCAATTCTATTAACTACAAACTTGTAATAGCCCTCTAATATTCATATAAATTACACCACTCTTAAAACTAAATAAACAAAACCATCTTCACTTTCTCATATTCTATCTTCATTTTCTCTAGAAATATGCTCGCTAGGAACCATATATGACTTAAAAAATCTATAACAAATTTGTTATATTCTTTCTTTGCTTCATTTGTACAAGACATAACAAAAACAAACCTACCCGTGTTCGACACCAAGATCTTGAAGCCGAAAAAGAATTAAGAAAAAGATCTAAAGTATTCGTCTTTGGTGTTGGGTTTAGTAGCTGAAAGATACCAACAAAGATCAAGGTGTGTTGTGGTTTGAAAGAAAACCATTGAAGTGTTGTTGTGATTTGGTTGGAAGAAAAGTGTAGTGTTTGGTGGTTGCAAATTGTTAGAAAAATTAAGGTTGGATGTGCTAATATTCAGGGTTCTTAAATAGATAAATAGTCATGGTTACTTAAAGTTAGGCATAGGTTGACACATTTTGTTTGGGCCTATATATAACATTAAACATCCGTAAATTAAGTGGACTTGGGCTGCTTTTCTTTACAATAAACTTGGACTGACATTTGTTAATACTCTTTAGAACGCAAGTTGTCTTTATTCACGTTGAACGATTTTAGCTAATCTACTTTTTGTTCCTTTAAATGTTTCCATATTGAAGGCAAGAAAAGTACCGACAAAAAAGTGGCCCGCCGCAACGCGCGGGTATATTCTCACTCGTTTACATAGTAAATTATTTGTCTTAATTGGTGTTGGCCCCCTTTTATTTGTAAGTGGATTTTGGGCTAGACAAATTAGTTGTCTGAAAATTCGTATGCTACATTACTACTATCCGAATTTTGTGAAGTTGAGTAGTTCATTTTGGGTTGAAATTGATATATTAAAGTAAAATTTTGGGGTTTATTATTAATCACCATCAAATTTGAAGCCATCTACAATAATATTAACGAGTACTAACTCTAAATTTTTGCAATATTGCGCATACATCTTGCTATTTTATATGAAATAGCTTGATATTTCATAAAGTTATTTTAATCTAAAATTCTCATCATTCGTAAAGTTATAATCACGGAAAACGTATAATCCAAACAAATCGTTCGCCAAAAAAATTAGTTTAGGGTACCCGCCGCCGCAATGCACGGGTACCCTTCTAATATATACTATAATGTGTTTTGAGTGACTTTGACCATTCACAACAATATTTACTTCTTGATGGTTAAGACTGATAATTTTGTAAACTTTCACACTTGTTTGGAACTAAAGCTAAAAATACAAAACATGTAAAAGTTAGGGGGTGTTTCTTTATGATTATTCATCATTTTGCTAATAGATTTGGGTCCACAATATGTATTTTTGTTTCTTTTTTTAGGGGCTCACTTATTTATGTTAAATTGTCTAAATCACCAAGTCAAATAAAAGCTACTCTTTCCCAACCAGATGCAACAAGAGAAAGGGGTCCATTTTGCTTTTTTGATCCTTTTAATTCTTAAAATAAATAAAATAATAACCCTTATTACCTTTAGGGGGCAAACATTTAGATGACTCAAACTAGTCATCTTCTCCACCCAGTTAAAGACGCATAACCACTGCAAACAACACTCTGTATATCTCGCTTCATTCTAATCCGATTATTACCTTATTTTTCTCTAAAATTAAATATTTTTCAGTCATGAACATATTGCTATCGATTTTATGCCCGAAATCTAACTAAATCAATTATTAGGTCTATAATCGTGGGGCCTTTTCAAAAATGGAGGCCCTGTGCCGTCGAGCACCCTGCAGATGCTCAAATCCGGCCATGCTAATGATCTACCCTTAGGAGGAGATTCCTATCTTTAATAAAGTATAAATCATTCTCTAGATTCTTATATGTAATCAATGTGATATTTTGAGGTTTGGATGTAGCTTTATGTTACGTTTGTATTCGTTAGGTCGACGTCTCGTGTAGTCACGAGACACGTTCACGTCTAACAAGAGTCACAATACTCTATATGAAATAAGGATTATAAATACTCCAAGACTCACTAGTTTAGGAATAACTCATATTATAATATATTTACTTATTTCGGTTCATACAAGTTCTCTCCACCTCTTTGTCTCAAAAACTTTATCTCTCTAAGATTATGTTTTGACTCTTGATATCTTTTAGAATTTAGCCTACAACCTTTTTGCAGGTGGACTAGTTATAATATGCATCATTCTTATTCGTTGGTATTGGTCTCTGTGGAAAACTAGAAGGCGGGGTTGAATAGTTTTGCCGATTTTAAGTTTAGTTTCAAAAACTTTAGATTCGATCTTATGTGAATTCGTATGGATAGATAGAAAGTGTAAAGCATTAAGTAAAGTAAATAATGAAAGCAAGTAAAGTAAAGCATAGACAGTAGTGACACAAGTGATTTATAGTGGTTCGGCTACAAGGACACCTTCCTTGCCCTACTCCACTCCCCTAGTTTCCCACTCGAGAGTTCAAGCACTATGTCAACAAGCTCCTTCAACACGGCGGAGAATCCTCACAACGTCGTTTACACTTTAACCGCTATAAAGCTAAATATCGAGTCCTTAACACGGCGGACCAAACCAACACAACTATAACACAACAACTATGTGAAATATGAAATACAACATCTTGCTACAGAAATCTTGTGGAGGAACAAATCAATCAAGGACCCTTTGCTTGGATGACTTGTGGTATCTCGTGATCTCGCCTTTAAGAAGGACCTATATGAGAATCACAACAAAAGAAAGAAGAACTACTAGATAGATCAAGAAATATGAGATTAGAATAGAGAAGTAATATATGAGAGAGTTTGTAAGAAGAGGGGTGAGTAACAATGAAGAAATGACTCACTATTTATAGGCAAAAAACTCTACTGTAGATCGGTTCCTACGGATCCCTCACTTGGAGGATCCGACCAGTGCAGTCCAAGGGATCCGGAAATCTGGGTTGTACCAGTCCGGGTTTTGGGTTGCAAACCGGGTCATGGGTCATGGGTATGAGCCTTGGGTACTCAACAAGGTACAATGTATCTAGACATTGGGTCATGGGTCTTAGGTTATGGGTTATGGATTTGCTCTATGGGTATTGGTCATGGGTCTTGGATAATATCCATCCTATTAAACTATTACAACAAATGAATTAATACAACATTTTATGTAAATGACCAAATATATATATACTTTACAAAAATAACATGTATCCCTATAATTTTACTTATGATAACTTTATATTTGTTATCAACAAAACACAAAGAGATCGCTAAATATGAATAAACGTTTTTACGGTTTATTTGTATTAACAATCTCCCCCTTTTTGTTGATGACAAAATATAATGTTATGATGAGTAAAACTTAAGATTAGATGTATGTTTTGAAAGAATATGTAAGTTTTACTTCTTCTCCCCCTTTTTGTCGAAACAAAAAGCGAACCTAACAAAGAAATAAAGTATGGAAAATTAGTATAATCCATGAAGCACTAGCTCCCCCTTGACGGAAGCTCTCCCTAGAATTCGGCGTCAAGTGAGAAAATATAATACCTACAAAGAAATTGTTAGTCATAACATGTAATATAATATTGTATGGGACGAGAAACAAGATGGAGAGCCAAGGTACGTAAACAAAACCTTGTAATAAAATATCAAAGTGTAGTGGTGTATAGGCCACATACAAAATGTAAAACTAAGAAAAATGTTTGTTCTTGAAAATGACTAAAAAAATAGATAAACTAGTAATATCATTCCTTCCATGCTTGCATATGGTTAGTTATGAAAGTTTTGGTGAGTGATGATGTTGATGCGATCAAGGATGTGGTTAAGTATGAAACGCATTTCATCCCTTATTTTCATTGCAAGTTCCCTAGTGGATTGACAATATTCACAATGTAGGTGGTGAGGGTAGTGTTGGTGGATGGTTTCCGAGTAAGTTTGATTTGTGGAAGGCGGAATATGTGATGGAAACGTTGGAAAATATGGATCAAAGTCCATGATGTTGGTGAGTGGTGGAGGATAAGAACCTAGATGCTCTTGTAAGATAATGGGAGCTAAAGGTGGTGAAGTTTCAAGATCTTTGTAAAGTGTTTTTGGAGATGTTAGTGGTGTTAAAAAGACTAGTTCTTTTGGGTTTAAGTTGGAAGATAGTTGGGTAGATTTGGATGGTTGAAATGGTGTGGGTGGTGGACTAGACACGGGTAGTGGGTTGGGTTTCGAAGTCTTTAGAAGTTTCGATAGGGTGATTTTAGGTAGAGACTCGGTAGGTGAGGGTGGTGATGAGCTTGTGGGAGATGATGGAGGTGCTACAATGGAATCATTTGGTGGTGAATGAGTAGGTGGTGATGGAGTTTTGACAACAGTTTAGCTAAATAACAAGGCCGGATGCTAATCCGTGCAGTTCTTCTAGATTTGGGTGGTGGCACTCCGGAAGGTGGTAGGATGAAGTTTTGGATTTTTTGAAAAGGATTGTTTTCACTAGTGGTTCATCAATGTTGGAAGATCTTTTGGATGACATGATGATGATTATTTGTGAGGTTGAGAGTGATGGATATGCAAGTATTTTGGAACCTTATTTATAGAGAAAATAATGCATTGTAATGAATGCTAAAACCAAAATGTGGACTAAAATCTAATGATTAGATATGAATTTAAGACATGTGATCATGAGAACACAAGCACTAAGTAACATACTAATTAGTGAAAGAGCTAAAATGATGAAAATATGAAGGTTTATAGCCAAAGTGAGAAAAATAGAAGAAAATTTTTGCTTCTGTCCCACGGTTCCCACGGATCCGATCCTTTAGGGATCCGTCCAGCGTAAAAGCTGGGATCCGTGGTACTGGTGAACTTAGGAAGCTCAAAATTTTCCTTTTGGAAACAATGGTGCCTAGTGTGTGCCTATATGCAAACCATTTGGAGTTGCGGTTATCTCGACGCCTAAGAAAAGAATGAAAAATAAACAAAGAAGTGAAAAAGCATGTATATGTAATTATGTGAGATAACCCGAGTGCTTGATTCGTTGAGGTTCAGGGGTATGTGTGTATGGATAAAACCACAATATCGATATCAAAAATAATCACACGTAGTGATTTAAAATCCCTTTAGGAAAAAGGATAATGAATCAAAACCCGTGAGTGATAGTGATACGGATTAGGAAATCCGAGTCGTTTCCCAACGAGGTGTGAATGGGCAACGTCGTTATTGGTTCGTTATTAAAATGCTCGATGTTTCGAATTTTTGATTATGATATAAAACTACGGGGAATGGGAAAGCAATTATGGGAATTAAACTACGGGAAATCCTAAGTTACGCAAATGAAACGTGAATAAAAAGCAACTACGTCTATTCTAAGTCCTAAAAATGATCTAAAATTACTTTCTAGCTAAAAATGATATTTGAAAATTAACTAAGAATTAAAACTAATTTTTATGATTTTTCTGGAATTTATTTGAATTAAAAACTAATTTTAAATTTTTAAAACTAATTAAAAATACTAAAAATTATGAAAACAAAAGTGAAAATTATGAAACTATTTTTTAAAAATCTAAAATAACTCAAAAGACTTTTTAAAACTAATTTTGTATTTTTATGAAGATTTTTCTATTTTCTATGAATTAAAATCTATTAAAAACTAATTTAAATGCTAAAAATTACAATTTAAACTAAGAAAAATCTGGGAAATTTATTTTTTTGCTTTTTATAATTTTCTTAATCTAGGAAAAATGAAAATTTATTTTTGGAACTTTTCTGATTTATTTGCAATAAAAGCTATTTAAAAATACTTAAAAACTGTATTAAATCAAGAAAAATAGTAAACAAAGTTTAAAAATTATGAAAAATTCAGAGAAATTTTAAAATATTATTCTGCTTCTATGAAAAATATAAAATACTAGGCTTATGTGTGAGAAATGAGAGCTGATGTGTTAACTATTTAAAAACAAGCTAATTAGAATAAGCTAATAAGCACAATAAGATACCAAACAGTTACTGAGGCTATATTATACTAAAACTAACTACAAGAAACTAATTACTGCTACTCCTAATCTCTTATAAGCAAACTACCAAGATTATAAGCTAACTGATTCTAACTTAAATCAGCTCTTATCCCTTATGTTTGAGCTTATCCACAGGCTTTATCAAATAGCTAATGTGAAAACCAAAACTGTGGTTCTCAAGACCACCAACCAAAGAGAAATAAAACTAATTCTCAGATCCTAACAAGCTAGTATGCACCCTGTGCAAGGCTTACAAACAACCTGCTCACACTCAATGTATGCTGAGTGTGAACAGGGCATATGGTGCTTAATTGGAAGCTGAATAAGAGCTTATAAGGACTTGAGATAATTCAACTAAAATCAGATTTCTAAAATAGACCAACTGATCTTGTTTGTCCCAGAGTTTCAATGATTTTAACTTAAAACTGAACACATGAAAATTCCACAAAGATTGGTGAAAACTGGTTTTGACACTTTTTGACTTTTGATGACAGATTTGCAATTTGACTTCTGTGAGATTTGATTCAAAATGGTGAACTTATTATGATGTTTTATGTTGAAATGAAGCTAATGCAAGCTAACTTATCTATTACTACACCTATATGCTAAATTTCACTTACTTATTCAAACATATATGACTTCAAGATCAGTTGAAATGAAATTTTGACTTAGAATGAAAATTGATGCAAAATAAGGACAGATATGAATGCAATAGACTTAAGCAAGCCTAAAACAACTAAACTATTCCAATGTTCTAACCTCTAGCACAGGTATAACTACTTGATCCAAACAGTAGTTTAAGGACTGATATGCAATTAAAACATTCTAAAACTAACTTATGAGCTAGGATAACTATCAAATCAAATCTATCTAACTCCTTAATACTGAAATGATACAGCAATAATGAAAACAATAATCTAACAGTTCTAATGCTAATATTGCAACTATGACAGAAGTGATAAATTCAAACTTACAAGTGGTCCTAGCCACAATGGCTTGAATTCAATGAAACAGTGAACCACTAACCTAGATTATCATCAACCCAAATGAATCAAACTCAACCCAATTCCAGCTCAGAATCAACAATCTAGAACCATGAAACCAATGAAGCTGCACTGTTGACTTTTGTTGACAAGATTTGTTTTGAGAGTGAATTGATATTTGACAGAAATAAACTCACTAAAAGCACTTAGAAGCTTAAATGAGCTTATTTAAACAGTAGCTAAAGCTTTAGATAAGATTTTGAGAAGCTTGAGAGTATTTTTATTTTTCAATTATTTTTTTCTGATTTTTTTTTTAATTTTTGATTAATGATGAAATAAACTAAAATAACTTTGAAATAAGGAAATAATGCAATAAACAATGAGCAGATTTAGATCATAAACACAATATTTGAGAATTAAAAACTTAATTTCATTAATCTAAAAACTTTGAGTACAAAAGGTGAACTACAAAAACTGAGGAATTTAAAAACATAACAACTAAATTAAAAATACAAAGTAAGCTACTGAATTAAGGAGAAAAATAAGAGATGCCTAATTCGTGAGTAAAGGGGGTCTTTATATACTTGAGCTTGAGCCTTGGAAACTTCTAGAATTCGCAAATGTGTGCTTCTTTGAGTGGATATCAACCCTTTGATCAAATCCCACGTATCCCAAATGATAACAACCCTTGGATTAGATCATCCACGCTGTTTCGACCAATGAGAGAGCAGAGATTGGAATGTTGCACGCGGATAGCTGACCTGGCATCCCACATGTGTCAGGGGTGTCAGAGAAAGTACAAATGTACCCTTAATTGTGGTTAATTTGACTAATTGACCAAAGGGGTAATTTAGGGTTCATGTTATCTGGGTTAATTGGGGAAAAGGGTAAATGTTTTGGCGCGTAGTATTCTTTTAGTATATTTTGAGTGTGTTGACCGGGTTGTGGGTTGGGTTGACCGGTGTTAAAATAGCGGGTAAACGGGTGTAATATTAAACCGGGTATAGAGGTGTTGGACATGGGCTTTGCATGTTGGGCCGTGGGTTTTAATTTTGGAATTAGGATATGTATTGGATCCAATAGACATTTTAGGGACCAATAGTGTACATTCTGAAAATCCAGGGACCAAAGCTGTAAATCTAAAATTGTCTTCCAAGGGCTGAACTTGTCATACTCAAATAATCTAAGGGTTGATTTTGCAGCTTTTGAAACTTGAGGGTCTTTTTCTGTCATTTGTTAAAAGTTCAGGGACTGTTTCTGACATTTCTTCAAACTTTGATCAAATCTTCACAAATCATCCTTAGAGAGTAGAAATCTCCATAAATGCATAAATCAGACCTTCCAGCTCAGCTTTAGCTCTCTTAATCTCTCGTGCTCGGATTTTCGTCTGTTTTGGCTTCTTTTTGTGTGTTTTATCGTATCCGTACCTGCATAAGCACAAACTCAAGAAAACAACAGATATTAGCAATAAACGGCTCTTTCTTGGTTATTATGGGTCAGTTTTGATAATGAAAAGGTATGTGTTTTAGCACATACCAAAATACTAGATGAGACCATTGTCGTGTCCCAGCAATGCAATCAACTCACATTTCTAAAACCAAGAATTTCAATCTCTTTCTACTAAACCTATGAAGAAGTAGCAAAGATTCCTCAAAAGAGATTAAGAAAACCTTAATTCTAAAAACGCCCGTTTACCTTTTAATTCACATATAGATATTACGATTAAGCACATTCCGGTTATGAGTGACGGTTTTTTGAACTTTCATGTCGATCAATAACTCCAACATTTTTCAATCAACACTTTAGGATCACGGAGTAAGAAACACAACACAGCGTGAAGTGACCATACGGATAGAATACATCGTCCCTGATTTTTCACAAGTCCCCAAACTAAGCGTAAAATTGAAATCATTGTTACATATGACTCTAGATGCTAACACTACCCATGGACGTTACTTGTGTAATTACCTTTTGCTCCCATTTTCATATTTCCTCTAGATTTTTTTATTTTTGTGAGACATGAATTTCTTCATAATTCTCGTTTCGATAACTTTTATTCTGATAAAGATATAAAGCTAAGTTGATAATTAGTTATTCACCTTCCCTCGAAAACCATTGCACACAAGAATGAGGTCCATATCCAGGTCCTAATTTCACACGATTTAGGGAGAATATCCTTTTATGGCGGACGAGACAACTCATCTGGAGTCGGAGACAGAAGCTTTATTTAGACATCTCGGATCCAAGTTTGGCTTAACACTATTTCAGCACATTTGCATTTTTCAATTCAGACCCTTGGTCTTTTCAACCACTAACTCAACGGGATTACCGTTTTATCAGGAGTCTTATTATGACTTTGGATTTTCCTCGCTTTTAGAAGTCTATGACAACTTTTATGGCTTTGGAATTTTCAACTTTAATACATTTGGGCTTTATTTCATGTTAATTTTGTGCCAAACTCCAAACCCTACGGCTTTTATAACAATAGAAACAATAGCAAAACTATCGGAATCGATTGTCTATTACGCAACAGACACCGGTACACCTCGATGTGTACCCAACTATCATGGGCAAAGATTCTCAAAAGAAGATAAAGAACTAACTATCGCCAAAAACTCAACATCTCTAATTATTATTTAGCAGTATAGGGTGAAACAATTTTGTGGGAACAAAAGCCATAAGTACCTTCGATGGGCTCTAAAGAGAACCAACTACTCCACGCTTAGCATCTAAATTCATAAGTAACTCTATCATTTCTCGATCTCTGCAAATTTAAAATCCCAAATAATGAGATCCGCTGATGCTTAGCCGATAATTTTAGATTATCTATGGTTAAGGGAACAAGCTAGGGCTCAACACGCCCGTCAAGTCAGAATTCTATTCCTACTCTCACCAGCGGAAAGTCAACAAGGTGTCAAAACATATATTAACTTAGCAAATGCTTGGTCTAAATGAAATTAAGTAATGCATATTTAAAATTACTCAGGGAAACTTGCAAATTCTTTTGCCTTGTGAGCTAAATTAAGCTTTTATAGCTTCTTATCTAAGACTAGCAAACTTTTCAATCAAAAGACTTAACAAAAGCTTAAATTTTTTTAAATGTTCTCATATATAGCACAATTTTTCATTTTCTAAGGAAAAGCGGGGTTGCGAAGAGTACACGCGACAAAAATAAAGCAAGTGCGGTCAAATCAAATCGAAGATTACCCTACCCCAGACTAGAACGAAACATTGTCCTCAATGTTTAAAACAAGGGTATCAACGAAAATCTAAAAGCCGTTTATTAAGTATGCTCAAAGATAAACGTTAGTCGATAAGATTTCGGATATCGGATTTCCATCGACATCGATCATGAAACTCGAGTAGAAAATGACAAACTTGACAGAGTCTTCATATCGGGAAAACCTACAACATCACAAACAACCAAACACGAGCAATCGAAGAGGCTAACCCCTTCACGTCACTTATTAGAAAATAGAAAGATAGAGATAAGCATGGGGTGCCTCCCAGAAGCGCTCTTGTTTTTGGTCACCGAAGTCGCTAGCTTGACTCGATCCCCAATTCAGTTGTCCTTAGGGAAAGTTCTGGAGATCGGGACAACCATAGATAGGATGTCCCCTCCAAAATAATGTTTCACACGATGGCCATTCACTTTGAAATTTGGGCCATCGGTGAAAAACTCCACCGTTCCATAAGGGAAAACACGAGTGAACGGTGAATGGTCCGAACCAACGGGTTTTGAGTTTGCCCGAGAATATCTTCAATCGAGAGTTAAAAGGAGAACTTGATCACCAACATTGGCGATTTTTGATTTTAGCATCATGAATCCTCTTAGTCTTCTCTTTGAAAATCAAAGAATTCTCATAAGCCTGATCCCTAAGCTCATTTAATTCATTCAATTGAACTTTCCGGTGATCACCCGCGGACTTAAGATCAAAATTAGCATGTTTCAAGTCCCAGAATGCCTTATGTTCGAGCTCGATGGGCAAGTGACAAGCTTTTCCATACACCAACTTAAATGGGGTGCACCGGATGGGTGTCTTGTATGCGGTGCGGAAAGCCCATAATGCATCATCTAACTTATCGGCCCATGAAGCTCGATTTTCTCTGCGGTCCTTTCTAAAGTCCTTTTCAAACCACGATTGGAGACCTCAACTTGTCCTTTTGCGGGTGATCTGTGATAGAAAGACAATGGGTAACTCCATATTTAGCCATAACTTTAGCAAATTGTTCATTACAGAAATGGGTACCGCGATCACGATGATAGCGAGGTGCTCAGAATCGGAAAACAAGTTCTTCAAAACTTAACAACCACTTTCGAGGCGTCATTGGTGGGAAGTGCCTTCGCTTCAACCCATTTAGACAAGTAGTCGACGACCACGAGGATATACTTATTACCCTTAGAAGATGGAAATGGCCCCATAAAATCGATGCCCAGACGTCAAAAATCTCGCAGACTTGAATAGCATTTTGTGGCATTTCATCCTTTTATGAAATTTTCCCTTGACGTTGGCAAGAATCACAAGACTTAACTAAATCATGAGTATCTCGATATATGGTAGGCCAATAAAACCCGGAATCAAAAACCTTCTTAGTGGTGTAGCTTGCACCATGATGTCCACCAGTGGGTCCGTTATGGCAAGCATTAAGAATATCAAGAGCCTCTTGGCCATGAACACACCGCTGGATTACTTGATCCGCACAAATCTTAAACAAGTAGGGATCGTCCCAGAAATAATGCTTAACATCTTTAAAAACTTTTTCTTACATTTGGGACGACATCCCTTTCACGAGGAAATACCGCATGGTAATTTGCAAAGTCGACAAACCATGGGGTGTTTGGGTCTTTCTTAGCAATCATCCCAAGTGTCTCAAGAGGAAATGTTTCCGTGATCTCCTTTTCTCGAGCACACTTTGATGGGGATTTTCAAGTCTAGACAGGTGATCGCAGTGACAGGTTCTCCGCTCCTTTTTTGTCAAGAATAGTAACATCAAACTCTTGAAGGAGGAGAACCCACAGAAGTAATCGTGGCTTAGCATCTTGCTTTGCCAAAAGATACTTTAGGGCGAATGGTCAGGTATACACTATGGTCTTCGACAAGACAAGGTAAGGTCTAAATTTCTCGAAAGCATAAACAATGGCCAATAATTCCTTTTACGTAGTCGTGTAATTGTGTTGGGCCTCGGACAATGTCTTACTCGCATAGTGTATGGGTTGAAAATGTTTCGATTTACGTTGCCCCAAGACGCTTTTAATTGCGTAATCACTTGCATCACACATGAGTTCAAAGGGCAAATCGCAGTCGGGGGCAACTAAGATCGGTGCCTCAGTTAATTTCTTCTTGAGAAAATTAAACGCTTCAGCATTCGGTGGGTGAAGATAAACGAGCATCCTTTTCAGGGAGATGGGTCGGCGGGCTATCTTAGAAAATCTTGGATGAAATGGCGATAAAACGGCATGACCCAAAAAACTCCGAATACCTTTGACGGTAGTGGGATGAAGGAGTTTAGCTATAACGTCGACTTTAGCTCGGTCGACCTCAATCCCAGATTTTGAAATCTTATGGCCGGGGACAATGCCCTCTCGAACCATGAAGTGGCACTTCTCCCAATTCAAGACCAAGTTGGTGTCTTCACACCGTTTGAGCATGTGGTCTAGATGAGAGAGGAAAGAAGTGAAAGAATCTCCATAAACCGAGAAATCGTCCATAAAAACTTCCATAGACTTTTCGATCATGTCATGAAAAATAGCCATCATGCTTTTGGAACGCATCTAGGGAGCATTGCATAAGCCAAATGGCATTCGCCGGTAAGCAAACGCGTTCCATAAGGGCACGCGTGAAAGTCGTTTTTTCTTGATCATGCGGATCAATCGGAATTTGAAAGTAACCGGAAAAACCATCAAGAAAGCAATAGAACTCATTCCCCACTAAACGTTCGAGCATCGATCCATAAAGGCGAGGAAATGATCCTTCCTTGTAGCATCATTCAACTTTGGTGAATCAATACACACCCTCCATCCGGTGACAAGGCGCGTAGAAATCAATTCATTATCTTCATTGGCAACGACGGTCATGCCACCTTTCTTCGGAACACAATGGATAGGGCTAACCCATGAGCTATCGGAGATTGGATAAATGATTCCCAAGGAGTTTAAGAACTTCCTTTTTGATAACCTCATGAATTTTCGGATTAACCCTACGTTGTTGTTGAATAACGGGTTTGCAATCGTCTTCCATTAAGATCTTGTGAGTACAAAAACGAGGGTTTATGCCTTTGATAGCGAGAAATTTGCCAGCGATGGCACATGTTTACGAAGAATCTCCAAAAAGTGCTGTTTTTCTCCTCATCTTTCAAGTTTTTAGCAATGATGGCCGGGAAATTTGTTGGTTCTTCAAGAAAAGCGTATTCAAGATGAGGAGGTAAATCCTTGAGCTCGGACTCCGGAGGATTTTCATTAGACGTTTACTGCAGTTTGATTTCTTCAATCGTAATCTCTTCGAGGAGTGACGGTGATGGATCTTCATTCAACAATTGCTCAAGATAAAGGATATCTCCTCAGAATCATAAACACCATCATCAATTCCGGTGGAATCGATTTGTCAAGACAAGAAACTCATCGATCTCTTCCAAAGAAATCACCTCCCTCAAATGGAGTGAGAGAGGGGAAGAAGAATCGGCAATTATTGGTTCGAGAGGTTGTTCGAAGGTGAATCAAGAGAATTGTGAGCAAAACCGAGAACTTCTTGACGTACTCCTCACAAGAAACATCAATAACGTCGATTCGATTGATGGAAGCATCGTCGAAATTTGAGGAGTACCTGGTCGTTTGATTAATGTTGAATGTGACGGCTTCTTGATTAACTCTCAACGTAATCTCTCCTTTGAATACATCAATTAAAGCACGACCGGTCCGTAAGAAACATCTTCCAAGAATAATGGGTACTCGGGGTCGCATCGAAATCTACCACAAAATCCGGGAAAATAGAACTCCCCACTTTGACAAAGACATCCTCGGCTATACCCTTTGGACGGTGTAGAGACGATCGGCTAGCTCGAGGGTCATACATGTTGGGGTAAGTGGGAATGTAACGAAAGTTTCGTGAGATTGAATTTGGCATTTGATTGATACTCGCGCCAAGATCGGCCAAGGCGGAGCATTGAACAATTCCTTGAAAATTACATGGAATGAGGAATTTTCCGGGGTCACCTAACTTCTCGGGAAGTTTCTTGAGGATATTTGCGAACAATTCTCATTCAGAGATGTCGTGGCAAGCTCATATAGTTTCTCCTTGTTTGTAAGCAATCCCTTTGTCGTAGAAGCAAGTTTAGGCATCAAGAGAAGGGCATCCAAACGATCTCCACATTCAAGTCTTTGAAGATTTGGAAGAAAGTTTCCATTTGATGATTCGACTTTTCACGAAGAGTTTGATCTTTAAGACGAGACGGATATGGGATAGACGGTTTTGGATTAGCTTTCTTCACATTCAGGGAGCATCTTGAGTTTCGGCTCAGAATCTTGGACAACCGTGGGTTGGACATTCTCAGATACTCCCACTTATCGTAGGAAAGCACGGGTCCTTTGTCACCGGTCTCACGGTCTACCATGAGGAAGAAGAAGTGTTAGTGGTAGGAACCGTGGGTCCATCGGCTTACACCACTTGGGTAGTGATTGCTTTCATGTCACCTCTCGGGTTTGGAATCGTATTGCTTGGAAGAGAACCGGAACCCCGAGGGTTGAGACGTTAGGCGGTGATTGGCTTGAAAGAAACTAGCCATCATATTCCTTATTTCAGTCATTTGTTTGTTTCTTGTAGCTTCCATATCCTTTTTGAAGTCCGTCCTCATGCCGTTAATTTGACTTTGCAAACTTTTAATGGTGTAATCAGAGTTCTTCATGTAAGTTAGAAAATCGTTGTTCGGGCCGACTTGAGGAGGTGCTTGATAAGATTGTTGAGGAGGAGGTGGTTGTTGGTAAACTTGGGGTGGAGGAGCTTGGTAGTGTTGATTACCATGATTAACATTAGCTCCTCGGTTATGATTAACATGATGGTTACCATTGAAACGGTTTTGATTCTGGTTTTGTTGTTGAGGTTGGTTGAAAGAGGAAGGTCCGAAGATAATTGTTTGAACGGTAGCTAAGAAGATTTAGATCTCCTTGCGGTTGATTGTAGTTTCCCGTAGCAGCATAAACATTCTCATGTGCGTAACCACCGACGGTTGGGCACTCGGAATAAGAATGTGGACCTCCACAAGTCTCACTGTCGAAATCGGTGTACCGCTTTTACTTGTTGATTCGATTCGATTATTCATCTGAGTACTCCGTAAGATATCGTCGATCTTTTTGTTCATGGCGGCTATTTCGAGAGAAGGCGATATTTGATCGAGATGATGCACTTTCGCGGTAGAATCCCAATATTTGTAATGAGCGGTCATGTTCTCAATAAGATCGTAACATTCCTCGGGACGTCTTTTCATGAAAGTTCCACCATTAATTGTTTCACGGTGTCTCAACGTTAAACCATTATAAAACGTATCAATTTGAGTGACAAGAAACATGTTATGATTCGGACATCGATCAATTGCAAGCTTATATCGTTCCCAAGCTTCAAACAAAGATTCGTCGGGATATTGAGGAAATTACTGATATCGTTCCTCAATTTCGATCACCATCGATGGTGGAAAGTACTTTGCCGAAACTTGAAACCATTTCCTCGAAGGTATGAATCAATTCTTGAGTCGATCAAACCAAGACGTGGCATGATGAGTCAAAGAGTATGGGAAAAGATACAGACGAAGGGTGTCATCGGAGACCCCATTCTTTTCATACTCAGTGATGGTCAAAATTTATCAAGATGTTTGTTTGCATCGTCATCCGGTAAACCATGAAATTGACAACTGTTTTTTACTTGTTCTATCATATGGTGTTTCAAGCTAAAATCGGTAGCTTGAAAATTAGTCGGTTCAATTGGTCCTCCCCTCCCGCACATTGTAGGTTGACATAACTCCTCCATCGTTCGGAGATGGGAGCTACATTCGATTATCGGGAGGAGGATTAGACCGGGTTTGGTGGTCCGTTGGGAGCGACCATATTCCGTAACTTCGGTACGTTCGATTACGCTTACGAAGTCGTCTAGATCGAGGTCGAGTGCGCATGCACTTAAAAACCAAGGCAATTAAAATGATACGGTATTCGAAAACACAATGAACTTAACCAATAATCCCAAGTGAATAAATCACCTCTATAAGACAAGCGCATGGCTTAAGGCGAGAGAAGCTTATTTAGGTCATATGAAGCTTATTAAAAACCCGCTTCTCTTCACCCGCAATTTAATGTCGGGCGTCCTTATACCCACCACACAGTTTGTTTATCAAATAGAAATAAATCGACTCACAAGCGACACAAAGGCAAGTTTTTGATCTTTAGTTCGAGAACTTACTAATGATAACACCTCCGTTGAGAATGTTATATAATTGATGTATTCTATTTTAGTTCAAAATCAAAAGAGAAAATATTTTTGTATTTTTAATATGATATATATATATACAAAAGAAAAAGGAAAATATTTTTACTTTTTTATTTTATAGAAAAATAGTAACTTCACGAAGGAAGGATCTCGAGTCACTAATCGTCAAACCTTTAACGATATTGTCGCGACACAACCTCCCGGCGGCGACGCAAAATTTGATTCGTTGAAGTTCAGGGGTATGTGTGTATGGATAAAACCACAATATCGATATCAAAAATAATCACAAGTAGTGATTTAAAATCCCTTTAGGAAAAAGGATAATGAATTAAAACAGTGAGTGATAGTGATACGAGTTAGGAAATCAAGTCGTTTCCCAACGTGGTGTGAATGGGCAACGTCGTTATTGGTTCGTTATTAAAATGCTCGATGTTTGGATTTTTGATTATGATATAAAACTACGAGGAATGGGAAAGCAATTATGGAAATTAAACTACGGGAAATCCAAGTTACGCAAAATGAAAGCGTGAATAAAAGCAACTACGTCTAATCTAAGTCCTAAAAATAATCTAAAATTACTTTCTAGCTAAAAATGATATTTGAAAATTAACTAAGAATTAAAACTAATTTTTATGATTTTTAAGAATTTATTTGAATTAAAAACTAATTTTAAATTTTTAAAACTAATTTAAAATACTAAAAATTATGAAAACAAAAGTGAAAATTATGAAACTATTTTCTAAAAATCTAAAATAACTCAAAAGACTTTTTAAAACTAATTTTGTATTTTTCTGAAGATTTTTCTATTTTCTATGAATTAAAATCTATTAAAAACTAATTTAAATGCTAAAAATTACAATTTAAACTAAGAAAAATCTGGAAAATTTATTTTTTTGCTTTTTATAATTTTCTTAATCTAGGAAAAATGAAAATTTATTTTTTGGAACTTTTTCTGATTTATTTGCAATAAAAGCTATTTAAAAATACTTAAAAACTGTATTAAATCAAGAAAAATAGTAAACAAAGTTTAAAAATTATGAAAAATTCAGAGAAATTTTAAAATATTATTCTGCTTCTATGAAAAATATAAAATACTAGGCTTATGTGTGAGAAATGAGAGCTGATGTGTTAACTATTTAAAAACAAGCTAATTAGAATAAGCTAATAAGCACAATAAGATACCAAACAGTTACTGAGGCTATATTATACTAAAACTAACTACAAGAAACTAATTACTGCTACTCCTAATCTCTTATAAGCAAACTACCAAGATTATAAGCTAACTGATTCTAACTTAAATCAGCTCTTATCCCTTATGTTTGAGCTTATCCACAGGCTTTATCAAATAGCTAATGTGAAAACCAAAACGGTGGTTCTCAAGACCACCAACCAAAGAGAAATAAAACTAATTCTCAGATCCTAACAAGCTAGTATGCACCCTGTGCAAGGCTTACAAACAACCTGCTCACACTCAATGTATCTTTGAGGTGTGAGCAGGTATATAATGCTAATTGGAAGGTTTGAATAAGAGCTTATAAGGACTTGAGATAATTCAACTAAAATCGATTTCTAAAATAGACCAACGATCTTGTTTGTCGAGTTTCAATGATTTTAACTTAAAACTGAACACATGAAAATTCCACAAAGATTGGTGAAAACTGGTTTTGACACTTTTTGACTTTTGATGACAGATTTGCAATTTGACTTATGTGAGATTTGATTCAAAATGGTGAACTTATTATGATGTTTTATGTTGAAATGAAGCTAATGCAAGCTAACTTATCTATTACTACACCTATATGCTAAATTTCACTTACTTATTCAAACATATATGACTTCAAGATCAGTTGAAATGAAATTTTGACTTAGAATGAAAATTGATGCAAAATAAGGACAGATATGAATGCAATAGACTTAAGCAAGCCTAAAACAACTAAACTATTCCAATGTTCTAACCTCTAGCACAGTATTAACCAACGATCCAAAGGTTTAAGGATATATGCAATTAAAACATTCTAAAACTAACTTATGAGCTAGGATAACTATCAAATCAAATCTATCTAACTCCTTATCTTTGAAATGATGACAATAATGAAAACAATAATCTACTTGTTCTAATGCTAATATTGCAACTATGACAGAAGTGATAAATTCGAACTTACAAGTGGTCCTAGCCACAATGGCTTGATTTCAATGAAACAGTGAACCACTAACCTAGATTATCATCAACCCAAATGAATCAAACTCAACCCGATTCCATTTCGCTCAGAATCAACAATCCAACCATGAAACCAATGAAGGCTTTGTTGACTTTTGTTGACAATATTTGTTTTGAGAGTGAATTGATATTGGACAGAAATAAACTCACTAAAAGCACTTAGAAGCTTAAATGAGCTTATTTAAACAGTAGCTAAAGCTTTAGATAAGCTTTTGAGAAGCTTGAGAGTATTTTTATTTTTCAATTATTTTTTAGATTTTTTTTAATTTTTGATTAATAATGAAATAAACTAAAATAACTTTGAAATAAGGAAATAATGCAATAAACAATGAGCGGATTTAGATCATAAACACAATATTTGAGAATTAAAAAACTTAATTTCATTAATCTAAAAACTTTGAGTACAAAAGGTGAATTACAAAAACTGAGGAATTTAAAAACATAACAACTAAATTAAAAATACAAAGTAAGCTACTGAATTAAGGAGAAAAATAAGAGATGCCTAATTATTGAGTAAAGGGTCTTTATATAATTGAGCTTGAGCCTTGGAAACTTCTAGAATTCGCAAATGTGTGCTTCTTTGAGTGGATATCAACCCTTTGATCAAATCCCACGTATCCCAAATGATAACAACCCTTGGATTAGATCATCATTTGTTTGACCAATGAGAGAGCATAGATTGGAATGTTGCACGCGGATAGCTGACCTGGCATCCCACATGTGTCAGGGGTGTCAGAGAAAGTACAAATGTACCCTTAATTGTGGTTAATTTGACTAATTGACCAAAGGGGTAATTTAGGGTTCATGTTATCTGGGTTAATTGGGGAAAAGGGTAAATGTTTTGGCGCGTAGTATTCTTTTAGTATATTTTGAGTGTGTTGACCGGGTTGTGGGTTGGGTTGACCGGTGTTAAAATAGCGGGTAAACGGGTGTAATATTAAACCGGGTATAGAGGTGTTGGACATGGGCTTTGCATGTTGGGCCGTGGGTTTTAATTTTGGACTTACGATATGTATTGGATCTAATAGACATTTTAGGGACCAATAGTGTACATTCTGAAAATCCAGGGACCAAAGCTGTAAATCTGAAATTGTCTTCCAAGGGCTGAACTTGTCATACTCAAATAATCCAAGGGTTGATTTTGCAGCTTTTGAAACTTGAGGGCTCTTTTCTGTCATTTGTTGAAAGTTCAGGGACTGTTTCTGACATTTCTTCAAACTTTGATCAAATCTTCACAAATCATCCTTAGAGAGTAGAAATCTCCACAAATGCATAAATCAGACCTTAAACTTTCGGCTTTAGCTCTCTTAATCTCGTGCTGGGATTTTAAATGCTGTTTTGAAACTTTTTTTGTGTGTTTTATCGTATCCGTACACATAAGCACAAACTCAAGAAAACAACAGATATTAGCAATAAACGGCTCTTTCTTGGTTATTATGGGTCTGTTTTGATAATGAAAAGGTATGTGTTTTAGCACATACCAGTGCTCTTTAATTCATTTTTGCTTGTTGAATGTACCCGAAAATACATATTAGTTATGTATTTTCTTTAGCATTCAAAAGACATGAGATGCAATGAAAACGGTTTTTATATTGTATTAAGAATGAAAAGGTTTGTTCTAGACATGAGAATAGCTTTAGGAAAATGATACGGGGAGAAGTATCCTTTTAGAAAGCATTTCGAAAAGTTTCTTGTATAAAAAGAAAGTTTATCTTTAGTTTTTAAAATCCCCATATTATTTGTGAGTTGTGTGTGAAATAGAGATCCTAGACTCAGGAAAGAAGGTAAGGCTAACATTTACATACCTTTTAGAATGAGAAACATATTACGACGATTGTTCCATAAGACCAAGACCAAGACGAAGCAAGTTGAATTGTTCCCGCTTCAACGGTTTGGTGAGGACGTCGGCTATGTTGTCTTCGTATGATACCTTCTCAATAGAAATGTTCCCTTTTTGAACATTGTCTCTTAAGAAGTGATGACGGATCTCTATATGCTTGGTACGAGAGTGCAACACCGGATTCTTTCTTAAGTCAATAGCACCTTTGTTGTCGCATAAAATGGCTATGTCACTTAGATGAATGTCGTAGTCAACTAACGCTTGTTTCATCCATAGTGCTTGTTGGCATGCTTTGCCGGCGGAGACATATTCGGCTTCTGATAAGGATTTAAAAGGTACACTTTTGAGGGGTCATTTAAGCCCTTAATTGATCACTTTTGTACCCGTTACTACTTAATTTCATTCCTTTTCACTTTTTAGGTCTCTTGAAGGCAAATTGCTGGAATGACACTTATTCGGACGTAAAGGCGCGAATATACGAACAAAATGGCCAAAGTCAAGAATCGAGACACTCAAGCTGCTGGAATTGAAGGGGACAGCGTCACGCTAGTTCGCGACCGTCGCGACACACCTTGAGACGACTCAGAGAGCAAATTGCTATTTTACAAGTGACGCATCAGGTTTAAAAGAAGTACACAACTCGGGCGGCCTAGATTTGGATCTCGAAGCGAAGTCGAGGTTGAAGCCGACGGCTTCACAAGCATAAGGTGACGCCGTCACAGAGTTGACGTGGCCAAGACAAAACCCTAATGGCGCCCGATATGGCATCACAATTAAAGAGTGACGCCAGATGCATATTGTAACTCTATATATAGAATTCAAATTTTCAGATATTTTAGAGGTAGTTTTGTGGAGTAAAACCTAAACCCGAACATAGGTCGTATTAGGCAGATATCTTAGGGTTCCAAACCCTATTTTACAACAAGATAAGTGATTTACTTCATTAATTCAATTATGTCTTCAATTGTTTGTGTGTATGCTTGCATGTTTTCCATGTCCAGCTAATTTACTTGTGTGTTTGCTTAGATCTATGAAACCTAGGTATTGAATATTGATTGGTTGTCTCTTATCTTAATTGTGATTGACCTAGTATTGCGATAGGTCATCCGTTGTGTTTTTAATACTTGATTAATCTTTTTTGAACCTTAGCTTATAGTTACTAGTGGAATTGTAGGCTAGATATCCAAATATAACCTTAGTGTTAAGTTTATGAATCCTAGAGATTTCGTAGTCATTAACCTTAGGTAGCTTCAAAGAGTTAGGGATAAACGCATACCCTACGACCTTAGAAAACACAATGCGTTGAGAATAAGGACGTGACAATCCAACCATCAATAGGAGATAACTAGGGAGTAATAGCATCTAAGTAAACACATTTTTAATCATCATAAGAGCACACAACAATAGACATAGACTACCCCTTAGATTAGTTAATTAGAATAGATAAGAGTAGAGTAATCGGTAGAAATACCAACCCCCCAAATCCAATACCCCGAGATTCGTACCTTTCCATTTTCTAAAAAAACATAAAAAAGATAAAAAATAATCTTCCCCTAAACTTAGCGTAGTAATTTCTCACTAGCATTCCTATTCCCCTAAGAGCGATATCAATTCAGGCTTACCTAATACTACACTACAACTATTAGGTTCCTTTGTCTAGGGTGTTGAAAAACTTTTCGACGAAAGGAAGTTCCTTTGACCCCAACGCGCATTATGCAGCGTATCAAGTTTTTAGCGTCGCTGCCGGGGAATAGAATAGCTAGTTAGATTTCCACCTCGTTTAGGTTTCCTTGCTTGATTCCTATCAAGTAAGCTTTTTTCCCATTTTTAGCTTCCTCGTAGTCTATCCTCCTTCTTTGTGACCTTTGTTCATAAAACCCATCACTCACCATAATTTGCATCTTTCGCCGAAGACTCTTCACACTACCCGCCCCCAATCCTCCTCCCAATCCCGAAATAGAGAATGCAATCCCACAAAACCCTTCACCCGTTCACCACTTTGGAAATCACCTAGGGCATAATGAAATAAATTGGCAACAACAAAGTCCTTTCTATGACTCGGATTCGGATGAGGAGTTTGATTATGGTGAAGCACTTGATAATGGGGAGGTCATCGATGAAGTTAATCTTGAGATGGAAGAAGACTTCTCCCAATGTTTTGACCCTAGGTGTAGATTTGAGGCTAATGGCCCCTTTAACATGCAATTCCCTTGTAAGATAGGATTTGAAAGTTTTGATGCTAACTTGCACTCATTCTTACCTTTAAACTTAATCTCAAGAAACCTGTAAAGCCCCTTTTATCACGTATACCTTATCACAACACTCACGTCCCCAACAACAAGAATACGTATAACATAAACAGATGTGTTATGAGTAGAAGAAAGATTAAGAGAAGAACTTGGTGACTTGAATGATATATAGATCGTGTATATGTGTAGAGAGATAGAGAGAAGAAAGGAAACTATATTCCAAAGAAAACACACACACACAACACATACTCAAGCACACCCCTCAAATGACCATTTGAGGGGTATTTATAGTACAAGTAACATGATGCCCTAAAAGGCTTTCTATGGGCTTCATGGGCTTGGACATGGGTTGGATTGGATATTTGGCAAACTTATCATAACTAGTTCCCATTTAGCTTAGTCCAATCCATGAGCCCGTTGACTATTCTATCATGATATCTAACACACATTACAAAGTTCCTAAATGTGAATGACCATCACTTCTAATAAAAACTATTAAGGCTAACAATCTCCCCCTAAGGGGTGGTCATTCAAAAGATGCTCCACTTGATTTGGTCTTTACTTTTCTCGAGCTTGAACTTTGTGCGTAGACATAGAATAGTCTTGATTCTTTGTTCCTTCATGCTTTGTGATCAATTAATTTGGTTTTCTGCCGTTGTCAACTTCGTTGGTTAGGTATCTCCACGTCTTTCTCCACCATGCTCACACTTCTATTTGACTTTTCAATGAAGTGAAGTTCTCTAGTCTTTAAACTTTGTAGATTCTTTGACATGTGAAGAATCATCTTTCACTTTTGTTGCCGTTGATATTGATGAGAACTTTCATGTGTGTTGGTATAAGCATGTGGGGTATCTGCCGCGATCAATCGCTCAGACTTCCATAAGAAGAAAACATAAAACGGGTTAGTAACAAGCGGTTCGGCAGCTTACAAGTTTGAATTTCGAGGTGTTATGACATAGTGTGAAAACCGTCTCTAATTCTCACAAAGGCGTTCTGAACTAGAGTCCCACAAGTGAGATAGCGATGTACGAAATACATCTCGATTCAGATGAGCGAGGTACAGAAAGCACATACCCATTTGTAGACCGTTTGAGACACACTAAGCGTAATCCACGGGAGTTAAGTGACTCTTTATGCAGTTGATGTTGACCATGGCGGGAATTTCCATTCAATCATGAAGATCACAAATGTGAATCTTCTCATAAATATTCTGATTGCTAAGATCTGGAGGACTCTAAAATATATCACTTGTGTCCTTATAAATGAACAACAAGCGATGTCATGTCATGTGTTCCTATGAGATCTTTTGATGAATCTCGGTGTCTAGACTCAATAGTGCACTTTGGTTTCCTGAGCGGAGACTAGGGAGAGGGTCTCCTTCTTCAATATCAACCATCTCTAAGAGAAAGTCGATAGATTATGTAGGGTTCCCAGTGAGAATGAAACAAATCCTTTTATGAGGAATTAAGTGGCTAGAAGGTTAGTGCGGTCGTCCTTTGGTCCATGGCGTCTTTGTCTTCAATACAGTCATCTAAGTGATGGCGGATAGAATTGAACCGGTTTACGCCTAAGGTTGATTATGGAGGGCTATTTCTTTTCACCATTTCTTTTACTTTCTTTTTAATTCTTAAACCCCTTCTTTCTCCTTTCTCACATTACCCCTTTTTTCAATCATACCTAAGGACTTCTAATACTAACTATGGGTATTGTCCTTGGGTAGATCCCTCGACTGTGGGGGATCATAGGGCAGTTTTCCTATCCTTAGTCACCTTATAACTCCATGAATGTCCTATTGTTGCCATAAAACCATTTTTCTTGAAAATCTCTCAAAGTGTTTATGATTGAAAACATGTTTGGAACACTCAGAGGTTTATATTTTGAAACACTCCCCTTCACATGTGCTTATATTGTTTTAACTTAACTCTTACGAGAGGGTGAGGTTAGGTACTTTTGAATTGATCAAATTTCAATAGACAAGACCGATTCGAGACACGTTTACATCACTAGTTAACTAGCTTGAAATTATTACCCGGCCTGGTCAAGTCCAAAGAAAGTTTCTCGAAATGTTACATTCTACTTAGACAAGTCCTATTCGAGACACACTTACATCACCTGGTTAGACCCGACTTGAAATATGCAGATCAGGGAACAAGACTTTTCAGTCTTGACTTTATATTATCGTCAATTCATTGGTTACAAGTAGTCGAGCTCATTTGAGAATCAAACACCGATCATAAAACATTTTTGATCACCTTTTAATCACGTTTCTCCCCTCAAAAATAGCATATCTATGATGTTTTTGAAACAAAATGATTAAAAGATATGTTTTAGGAAAGCATTTGGAAGCTGATTTAGCATGAATTTTGGAACAATTTTGGTTTTATACTCCCCTGCGAAAGCATATTTTTCATAGAAAATTTAGAATCAATTAAGGGTTTAGAGGGAGTTATCTTGGTACCAAATGTGAGAGATTTTGAAAATCTTTTGAAAAATTTGCGAATCAATGATGCATAAGATGATGAAGATTTTGAAAATCTTTTGAAGATAATTATAGAAGAATTATCTTCATTTGTTTTAGGATAAGTGCTCGATATTTATGAAAATTGATTTTCCGTAGCACTTTCCTTTCTTTAAAGATGGGTTGCAAAATGAAATACTTACAAGCCATTATGTTTTAAGGAATAGTGCTTGAAAAAATATTTAAAACCTTTGATTTTGATAAGCACTTTCCTTTCTTTGAAGCGGGTCTTGGCCATGTGTTCGAAGCCATTAATTTGAAGTCGAGCCGTCTCTTGAAGTATCGAAAGCCATTATTTTGAAGAAATTTTGAGAAAGCGACATGTTTTAGATCACATTTAAAGAACTCTAAGCATACATCATACCGTATCATTGTTGAATGACATTTTTAGAAGCGTCTGAGAATATCGATTATCTGAGGACATGTCGTGAGAAGAATATTTTTGGATTTTTGATTTTCTATTGTTTTTGTATGTTTTAAAATTTTATATTTTTATATTTTGCTTTTGTTGTTTTTTCAAATTTTGTATTTTGGTTTTTTGAAAATATTTACGAAGAATATTTTTAAGAAAGAGAAATTAAGTTGGGACAAGTAAAAGTGGAGTTAAGAGTGGAATAAGAAAAGGATTTCCACATGCGATATCGGCATAAAGTTCGTCTTTACCACATGGGGTATATGAACCTTCAACACTTTTACAAGTACCTGCATCCACAGAAGAAGAATTTTCACAAATACTTGTGTTAGAAGTATATGTTTTCCTCTGAGTGAGGTCACTATCAGCGGTTGTAGTGGTTTCTACTTCCTTATCCGATGATTGGCACTATTATCGTCTTGATGCGAGTATCAAAATCTTTCCTGTGGGAATCCATCTAAGACCTACTTTGTTGAAAACTTTTCCCGTGGGTATCCACCTAAGGTAAGATCTAGGAGTTGTTTTCTTTTTGGATCACGGGAAGAGTCATTTTTAGAAAAACTTCGTCTGAAGTGATCTACCTATTAGGTCTCATTTCCATGTTCATTTTGTCAGCGGGTTTGTTTTGTTGGTGTCTTAGTGGATTTAACCTTGGCACGAGAATTATCTTGCTTGAGATATTGTGAGACACATGCATCATGATTAGCTGAAAAGACACATTTTACATGTAGTCTGCAGACAAATTCAATATTCTTGTTTAAAGCAGCTGACTTTAACTTTGTCACTCTGATCTTTTTGAAAATTGTTTCTTGTTGGAAAAAGACTAGAATTTATAGTGTTGTTTCCTCCGTATAGCATTTATTTTCTTTTTTTAACTACTCTTAGATGCAAGCCAATCCCTAGTATTGTGTTGAGAATTCCTAGGTAAAGGTTTACTACTACTAGAATTGCCTTGAAATCTTGTAGAATTCATCACACTAGATGTTGCACCTAAAATTCCGTCTTTTCGAGGTGTGCCTTTTTCCTAGCTTCTTCTAGATATTGATTTTGGACCATGTTGTTAGAACCGACGATTCTTTACTGGATTTTTGGTCACATTCGGTGTACTAATCCTAGAGATGCGGGTGTTATCACTTTTGGTGTTTGAAGCGCTTTTCCTTTTTCAAAACTTTTGAAAATTCTCTTTTAATAGGTCTGATTGGAGTACTTGTTTTGACAAATCATTTTCTCATTGACTTTTGGAGGCGAGAAATAGACATTTTGGTTTGAAAACGGTTTGTGAACATTTGGTTTCTCCTCGATCAATGGTTTTGCAAACTTAGTATCCAGCCTTTCCTTTTGACATCGGTGAGCTCTCAAAGATCATTTTGCTCTTTCATGTCCTTGGGCAGCCTCATGCAGAGTTTGTCATACTTGCATTCCTCGATTTTGATCAAGTTGTTTTAAAATAGGACACATTTTCTTTTCAAGTTTTCAAGAGCTTTTTCATATTTTGAAACAATTGCGGAGGTCTCAGATTGGAGTCTTTCATGATCTTGAGCGAATATGTTTGTAAAATAATGGACATGATATCGGTGGTCATCACATCTTGAAGAGAATCATTCAAAATTTCCAAAACTTTGGTGTGTTCAAAACATTCATTAGCTTGCTTTATCAGGGATTTATGGTCCTTGACAAAGTCAGTTGTTTCTTTCAAAAATGCTTGTTCAAAATGAATTACCCTTGCGATGGCATTAAGTGAGGGCAATTTGAGTTTCAAAAACTTTCTGCATTCGATATCAAAACTAGAGAACCGGTTGTTAGGTGTAATTGTGGTTTTAGTTTTATGATCTCTTGAAGATCCATAATCCTAGTTTTGACATTGTCTAAAATACTTCTCGCATCACTTGAGTTAAAAGGATTGTTTGAAGACATTTGTTCAATGTTAGAAGAGATTTTTGAGACAACGGTAGTTTTGAAACAGATTTTTGAAGCGGTGTTGACTCTTTGTTTGCAACATTTTGTGTGATGGAGAACTTTGACTTTTCTTTTTGATTGACAAAAGTGATTCCAGAAAGTTTGTTCCATTTATTATAGTCAATAGGTTTGATTTCTGGACCTTTTTGTTTCATTCTTTCTCTGCTCTCCTTAGATAGTTCTAACGTTTCAAGAGAATCACGAACAATTATGGGTTCATGCAAAGGTTTTCCATTGTTCAACACATTCCGTTCTTTCCGGCTTGAGGAGCGAAGTCGTTACCAAGTGCCATTCTATGTGAAGTATGAAAGCGTGGATTTACTTGATTAGAAAGCATCTTGTTTGATTTAGGACACGTTGTAAAAGCAAGTTTTCAAGGATTTGATTTTCTCATTTTGTCAAGAATTTCATTCTTCCGTTTTGAAAAATCGGTAATCAATTGCTTCTTTTCTTTTCAAGATCGAAACTTGATGATTTTGTTTTTTGAAAGTTGGTCATTTAGATCTGAAATTTCCTTGTTTAAAGATTTAATTTTCAAGTTTGAATTCACATCAAGTGTGTTATACTTGATTTGCAATTCTTTTCTTTAGAAACCAAATTTCGATAACCAATTTCTAATTGATTCTTTGTTTTAAATTCAAAGGCTTTTCGTTCTCCTTGTAACTCTCAAGCTCGGCGGTCAATTTGGCATTCGCGGCCTTAACAGCGATTGACGTTCTAACTTTCTCAACTTCAATACCACAATTATTGATTAACAATTCAAAATAAGCACGTGTTTCCTCATCATTAGCACCATTCACCTTGACCTCCGTTAGGATCCATATATGGAGTTTCAGAGTTAACATTGCTATTAACTTGCTCATATGTGTCATAATAAGGTTAGGAGACCACAGAATGTGGCTTCTCATGAAATGCGATTAGCAACATTACTATAATTTGGTACCTCATTGAGTGAATATGTGTGGTAGAGCAGGAGGTGTGTCAAAAGTACCACTTGATGTTGTGTCCGGCTGATTGATTGTATGGTGAGTTAGCGGTATTGATTGCTTTATCTGCCGTCACGGATTCATGAATTATTCCGCTTTGATTAATTCAATTCCGACTCTTATTTACGTGCTAACATCAACATGTACAGGCCTTTCAAGCTTACCGGTCGTTTGACCCTAGATTACGAATCAAAATAACTGAATTTTGGCTTTGATGTTGAGTAGCATTGAATAGAAGTCATAAAGCAGTTATTCCCATTTTGATTTCCCATATTACGATATCCCATATTACGATTCACAATCGACCCTCGATGTCCATCAAATTGCCATATTGCATCGATTCCCCATTTGTATACCTATAGCAAATCCATTCTGATTCCCAATAACATCAACCATTTGTCCTCCTTGACCCATATGCATACTTGGTTGAAATTGCGGATTATCGATGAAATCCATTGGTTGTTGTTATTGATGTAAGTAACCGATGTTTAATGCATTATTGGCGAATTAGCATAGCGATTGTGGCAGGTTGTATAACGATCTTGCATTGTTGCCATTGATGAAGGTATGTAATGATAAAGTTGATGTAGGATCGATTCAACGATAAAGGAGTTGTGTTGATGGTACGTATGAAGTTTTTTGGAGAATCTTACTAATAAACTGTTGAAGCGTAAAATTTTTCTCTCCCAAAATTTGAAATTCGGTAAAAATCAATTCTAAGGTTGTATGAACAATTTGAGTTATGACAATTTTGGCCTTAAATTTTTAGAAAAATTTGAATTTAGGCCCAAAATTTTGAATTTTTGACCAAAATTTTTCAAGTTATACCAAAATTTGAATCTCGCGTAAAAATTGAACGTTTAGTCTCCTCAAAAATTTAAATTTTACTCAAGATTTCCCGCCAATTTTTTTTTTTTTTTTTTTGAGAGAGTGAGTGAAAGTTCTGAGTAGGATATGGTGCTTATCGTGGATTGCTTAGGTAGGATCTTATCGTGGAAGCTTAGGCGTAGGATGCTTAGGCGTAGGATTCTTATCGTAGGAAGTATCTTCACCAGCGTAACCTTAGGCTTATCGCGTAAAAAGACTTAGTCGTAAGAACCTTACGTAAAGTGTGAGCTTATCGCGTGGAGTGTTACTAAATAGCGTTTATGCTTATCGTAAACTTAGGTTTAAAACCAAAATCCTTTACACATCACAGTAAAAGATATTGAAAGTCGAAGTGTTCCACACACTTATCCAAGTGAGGAAGCAGCGAGAGTCACGTTATAGCTAGAAGAATCTGCACCAAAAAGTTATGCGTAGAAATAGGGTTTTGACTTTCTTACGCGTAAAACTAGGGTTTTGACCAAAATAATGCTTCAGCGTAGGAATGCCCGATTTTTTTGCAAAAGCTACTTTTCAAAAACACGTTTCCAATCGATTTCTTTTGCACAAACTTCTTCCAAAACACTTAAAAATCAACAAAGTCTACAACTTTAAGCTTCAAACCACGTAAAAATCAAAACTTTAAGCAAAAAAGTCCACGTTTATAAGAAAAAACGCAACTTTCTTTGAAAAGGTTTAATAAAAACGTAACACAAACACTCCTAAACCATTGTTTGGCGATTGATACCAATTGTAAAGCCCCTTTATCCATATACCTTATCACAACACTCCGTCCCCAGCGGTGAATAAATATAACATAAACAGATGTGTTATGAGTAGAAGAAATATTATGAGAAGAACTTGGTGACTTGAATGATATATAGATCGTGTATATGTGTAGAGAGATAGAGAGAAGAAAGGAAACTATATTCCAAAGAAAACACACACACACAACACACACTCAAGCACACCCCTCAAATGACCATTTGAGGGGTATTTATAGTACAAGTAACATGATGCCCTAAAAGGCTTTCTATGGGCTTCGTTGGCTTGGACATGGGTTGGATTGGATATTTGGAAAACTTATCATAACTAGTACCCATTTAGCTTAGTCCAATCCACGAGCCCATTGACTATTCTATCATGATATCTAACACACGTTACAAAGTTCCTAAATGTGAATGACCATCACTTCTAATAAAAACTATTAAGGCTAACAAAACCTATATAATAAAATAAAGGTAGATGAATTAGCCTATCAAGGGGATAATGTTGTTGATGCGGTCACTTACTTGGATGTGTTTGTCGAAAGTTTTGCCTATGTGGTTGAATTCATGGTCCTAGAAGATTTAGGAGAATTCATTGATGGAAGCCTTACTCAAGTTATATTTGGAACGAACTTTAAGAGAATGACTAGGTTGAATGAACGGATGATCGATGGTCTAATCACATTCTCCGATGGAGTTGAAGATTTTGTCAATCAAATGCCCCGTACACATCCTAGGTTTAAGCACAAAGATATAGAGGCATGCAATAGGATGGCTCCCATTCCGATACTTAGTGAGAGATAAACAACAAGGACTTAGGCATACTTATGAAAAAATGGCGATACTATAAACAATGCCTAGAGTTAGGAGATGATTACAAGAAGAGAGAGAGAACATTGGAATGGCTTAGTATGGAGCGTAACGTGCAGGACCGTAGAGGCGACCACCGAGTCTAGCTACAAGACTCATAAATAAAGAAAAGTGCTTAGTGGGAGGCAACCCATGCTTAATTGTTTGCTTGTTTGTGTGTGGTATATCTTTTATTGATTGTTTATTCTCATGTTTAAATTTGTAAAAATGCTTTATTTTGTCTTTAATCTCGTCTTAATTACATATAAAGGTATTTTACAAAAGGGATAAGTGTAGGGAGGATTACACCGTTTTCAAAAGAGCGTGAACATGAAAATTACGATTATGTAAAAAGATATACATGTGTGTTTGTTAGAGTCAAATACTTGTATCGAGTCATAATGGATGTTTCGCGGGGAAATTTTTCGATTCTAAAGATATAAATTTTCGAATTTTTCCAAAAATGCGTAGACGGTTTTGTCGGGATAACTTGGCGTCGGGAGGAGTAGAAGCTGCTTACTACTTTTCTCGATTTACGAGCTACTTATAAATTTTTGAAAATTTCAAGTCTTAATTTTCAGAAAATCTATGAAACATCAATTCCATAAGCATTATATCCTAGTTTAGTAGAGTCATATATATATTGTTACGCCGATTTTATAAAGGTTTAGTTTGTTTTCTTCAAGTGTCGCGGGTTTTGTTTATCAAGAAGAAGATACGTAAGATTGGAAGGAGTTTTTCACGCATACATTCTTCTTGAAGAAAGATTTAACCACTACTTCACACGGATCCTACCGAAGCTAATCGAGAGTACTAGTTTCTTTCTCTTATAATTACCTTCCATTATTATAACTTTGATACTTTCGGGGAACATTAGGGACAATGTTCAGTTTAAGTGTAGGGAGGGAAAATAAAATGGGAACTTTGAAACTATGCTTATCTTTGACTATTTGCCTTGTCTAATTTCATTTGTGTAATAAACCATGAGAAATATCGGTTAGGGTAATTTTGGCACAAAATTTAAAATTTTTCATGACATGTAGGAGTGGGCCATTAGTCTTAATAAAGCGTCTCATGGATAGGAAGTTATATGACTAGCACAAAACCCTTTACCACTTAAATTCCACCCAAAATGTGAGGATCACCCTTAGATTTGTAGGAATTAAAGCATTCCACTTTAATGCTTCGAGTGTGTACCGGTAGTATAATAGATTCTATAACTTGTTTTGTCATGCATTCCGAGATCGCTACTGAGACTACACTTGTGTCGTTAGGAATAACTAAATGATAAGAGGCATTAGGATGTTTTGATACCATTATAATTACTTCTTCCACATGGTTGAGTAATTCCCCACCACCTGCGTTGTACTAATCTTTAGTACCGATACCCTAGTTAACCCCTGAGCCTATCCTTTTAGCGGTTCTCATGATGTTTCGGTTTTGAAATATCAATGAAAACATTGTTTACAATCCACCCCCAAATGTACACCCAAAGCGCCTTAGCCTACCTTGTATGCACTCACTTTTAGTGCATTATTGTTATCATACTAAACCCTTAGTTCAATTATCTAGTTGCTTGCATAAGTTGCTAAGTCGAGTCATATCCTTTGTACAGTTTTGGACGATTGGGACTCATGGGAAAAGTTAAATTTTATGAAATGGCGGAAGAGCGTTAAATTCAAATTCCATTTATTTGCTTAATAATGTACTCCAAGTGTTTTGATCTTTTCAATTCGGGTCAAATTAGTGTTAGAGTAATAAAAACTCAAGTGTAGGGATGTGCCTATAAATCCATATTATTTTGATGTTATCGTAGAGGACTGTAGAGTAAAAGTGTATGAAAAAAAAATGAAAAATCGAAAAAAATAGAGTGTAAAAAAAATGAAAAAACATACGGGCTACCATCCTACATCTATCTTTTAATTTATGTTTGTTTTTTTTAATTTATCTAGAGTTTAGAGTGTCGAGTCTTGGCTTATAGCATGCATTCTTCTCATGCTTGTAACATAAATATTTTTGACTTGCCACCACTAAATGTATCCTATCAAAACCCTTTGTTTCCTACTTAGTAAGCCTAACATTACAACCCTTTAAAAGACCTATTGGATAGTCTTTCCTAGGTGCTTACGCCAAAGCGATGGAGGTTTGATCTAGTCTCAATCCTATGGTAATCTATGTACTAGGACAGGTTAATGAGTGTTTATCTTCCATTTCCACTTTGATATATTTCATATACACCGAGAGATGAGAGTATCCAAACACCACTTGTGAGGTGCTAGTATCTAATTTCCGTGCTTGTTATGACTTTTGGAGGCTTATAAGTGTTGTGAATTGTTCTAAACTAATGCTTCATGACCCCTAACTTATAAATTAATTGGCTAAAGAACATTTGCACGAGGACAAGCAAATACCAAGTGTAGGGATATTTGATAAGGATTTAAAAGGTACACTTTTGAGGGTCATTTAAGCCCTTAATTGATCACTTTTTATCGTTACTACTTAATTTAGTTCCTTTTCACTTTTTAGGTCTCTTGAAGGCAAATTCTTTGGAATGACACTTATTAGACGAAAAGGCGTGAATATCTGAACAAAATGGCCAAAGTCAAGAATCGAGACACTCAAGCTCTTGTAATTGAAGGGGCGGCATCCGGCTTAATTGTGGCAGTCGCGACACACCTTGAGGCGACTTCGAGAGAGAAAATTGCTATTTTACAAGTGGCGGCAGGGTTTAAAGAGTAGGTCGTCACAACTTCAGCGGCCTAGATTTGGATCGACAGTGGAGGTTGGTAGAAGCGGCGTCACAAGCATAAGGTGGCGCCATCCGCGAGTTGGCGTGTGGAAGGAAACCCTAATGGCGGCATGCGACGGCGTCACAATTAAAGAGTGACGCCGTCGCGTATTGTAACTCTATATATAGAATTCAAATTTTCAGTATTTTAGAGAGGTAGTTTTGTGGAGTAAAACCTAAACCAGAACATAGAGCATCTTAGAAGTATCTTAGGGTTCCATACCCTATTTTACAACAAGATAAATGATTTACTTCATTAATTCAATTATGTCTTCAATTGTTTGTGTGTATGCTTGCATGTTTTCCATGTCCGGCTAATTTACTTGTGTGTTTGCTTAGATCTATGAAACCTAGGTATTGAATATTGATTGGTTGTCTCTTATCTTAATTGTGATTGACCTAGTATTGCGATAGGTCATCCGTTGTCTTTTTAATGCTTGATTAATCTTTGTTGAACCTTATCTTATAGTTACTAGTGGAATTGTAGGCTAGATATCCAAATATAACCTTAGTGTTAAGTTTATGAATCCTAAAGATTTCATAGTCATTAACCTTAGGTAGCTTCAAAGAGTTAGGGATAAACGCATACCCTACGACCTTAGAAAACACAGCGTTAAGAATAAGGATGTGACAATTCAACCATCAATAGGAGATAACTAGGGAGTAATAGCATCTAAGTAAACACATTTTTAATCATCATAAGAGCACACAACAATAGACATAGACTACCCCTTAGATTAGTTAATTAGAATAGATAATATTAGAGTAATCGGTAGAAATACCAACCCTCCAAATCCAATACCTCGAGATTCGTACATTTCCATTTTCTAAAAAATATAAAAAAGATAAAATATAATCTTCCTCAACCCCAACCTTAGCATAGTAATTTCTCACTAGCATTCCTATTCCCCTAGAGAACGATATTAATTCCCGAGACTTACCCTAATACTACACTACAACGATTGGGTTCACTGCCTAGGGTGTTGAAAAACTTGCTTTCCGAAAGTTCCTTTGACCCGAGCGCGTTGTATTGTATAAATTCAGTTGTTGATATGGAATGCCGTTTGCTTTTCGAGAACCAAGATGTTAAACAACATCCCATAAAAGTACATACACCACTTGTACTCTTTAGGTCAACATAATCACTGCATGGTGAGAATCGCATATACAATAGTTTCTACCCACATTCCCTTAGGATACCATAATCCTAATTAGATGCGTACCTTTAATGTATCTAAATATTCTTTTGACGGCTTCTAGATGTGAAGTTTTAGGGTCTTCTTGAAAAATAGCACATAGACAAACACTAAACATGATATCCGGCCGACTAGTAGAAGATAGAAGATTACCAATCATGCCACCGTATTTGGTGTTATCAACGGATTCACCGTCTTCATCTTTTGTAAGTTTAGTATTGGATGACATTGGTGTTCTTATAGGTTTTGACTCTTCTAAACCAAATTTCTTTAACATTTCTTTTATGTACTTGGATTGATTAAAGAAGATACCATCTTCTAGTTGTTTGATTTGTAGACCAAGAAAGAAACTTAGTTCTCCCATCATACTCATTTCAAACTCATCATGCATGATTTTTGAGAAATCATCACACGTCTTTGACAAGTCGATCCAAAAATAATATCGTCCACGTATATTTGAACAATAATTATATGTGATTCCTTTTTCTTTGTGAAAAGTGTATTATCAACTAACCCTATGGTATATTTGTTTTTGATTAAAAATGATTTGATTCTATCATACCAAGCCTTTGGGGCTTGTTTAAGACAGTAAAGAGCTTTCTTTAGTTTTTACACGTGTTAAGGTTTTTAGAAATTGATAAAGCCCGGAGGTTGAGCTACATATACTTCTTCATTAATAAAACCATTTAGAAAATCACTTTTAACATCCATTTGAAAAAGCTTAAGATCAAGAGCAGAAGCATAAGCAAGAAGTATTCTTATAGACTCTAATCTAGCCACGAGAGCATAGGTCTCATCAAAGTCTATGCCTTCTTGTTGATTATACCCTTGGGCAACAAGTCTAGCTTTATTTCTAGGCACTACACCGTTTGCATCTAACTTGTTTTTATATATCCATTTAGTTATGATTATGGTTTGGTTATTAGGTGGAGGGACAAGTGTCCAAACATTGTTAGAAACAAATTGATTTAACTCTTTTTGCTTTGCCATTACCCAACTTTTATCTTTTATGGCTTCTTGCGTATTTTTAGGTTCTATGACAAAACAAAATAAACTACTTTGGTTTTGGACTTGAGATCTTAAGGTTCTTTCATTTAACTTTCCTATAACTTTTTCTACGGGATGATCTTTAGACTTTTTAATATTGATGATTTCATTGTTTAATGGTTCATCTTCTTTATTTATATTTTCCTTGATTTATGTGGCTTCACTTTCGAATAACTCGTCATCGACAAAAGGTAGGGTAAGTTTGGGTGGAATTTCATCAAATCTTACATTTAAGGATTCTTCAACTTCATGGTTTCTTTATTTAGTATCACATAAGCTTTACTATTAGGAGAGTAACCTAAGAAGATACCTTCGGTTGATTTAGGGATCAAATTTAGTTAGGTAATCTTTAGTGTTAAGTAAGAAACATTTACTACCAAAGACTCTAAAGTGTTCTAGCGTAGGCTTTTTGCCTCGAAGTAACTCGTATGGAGTTTTACCCAAGAATGGTCTAATAAGGACACAGTTAAGTATATAGGTTGATGTGGCGGCATTGCACCAAAATTTTTGAGGAATAGATTGCTCATTAATCATGGTGCGACCATTTCTTATGGTTCTATTTTCCTTTCAACTACCCCATTTGATTGTGGAGTCACGAGGCGAGAAATTGTGAGTAATACCATTAGCATCACAAAAAGCTCCAAATTGCACTTAATTATCAAATTCCTACCATGATCCGTTCTAATTGACACTATAGGACTTCCTAGTTGTCTTTGTATTTTCTTACTTAATATTTCAAAGTAATTGAACGTTTCAGTTTTATTATTTAGAAATTTAGTCCATGTGTACCTAGGGTAATCATCCACTATAACCAAAGTATAGAAGTTACCTCAATAACTTTGTATATGGATAGCGAAATAAATCCATATGTGGTAATTCTAGACACTTAGTTGTTGAGACCATATTTTTAGCTTTATGACTAGCATGGACTTGCTTTCCTATATTACACATCCACGAAATGATGTTAGTTTTAATTTGGGTAGGTCTCTTACTAGTTCCTTAGATGATAGCGATTGAAGAAGTTAAGCATATTGGCATGACCCATCTTGATGCCATAAGATCAGTATCATCCATAAAAGTAAGACAAAGTTTGTCTTTTGGTTCATTACCGATTTTAATTACATAGACTCCATGTTTTCTAATGCCTCTTCCTATAGTAATACCGTTTTCAATATTTTACTACGGTTTCACTAAAAAATCGTTGCACTTTTATCACATATTTGTCCGATACTTAGAAGATTGAAGTTTAGGTTTTCTACGTGACAAACATCGTTAATGGTTAAGGATTTGAGAGAAGTTGTACCTTTACCGAAGATTTTGCTCTTGCTATTACCAAACACCACATTTCCTCCATTGAAGGATTCGTATGTTGAAAACAAGTCTTTCTTACCGGTCATGTGCCTCGTGCACCCGGCATCCGGGATCCATTCATCCGGATCTAGGTTGACCTAAAAAGCACACCTCGTTTGAGTCATTTTCCATCAGACAAATTTCTTCGTTCTCCTCCTCACTCATTCCCCACGAACCACTTACGAACTCATTTTGTTCGTCACGTTTGGGACACTCACTAATGAAGTGATTAGGGTCCCCACATTTAAAACATGTGCGTTCATCCCTTGCTTTCTTGTCGTCTTTGCCTTTCAGGTACCTCTTCTTGTCGTCATATGGTTGCTTGACATATCTTCCTTTCCTTCTAAAGAACTTCTTGAAATCTCTTACCTCCATGGCGTACTCTTCGTCATCACTTTCAGAAGAAGAGGTTTCTTCATCGCTTGAGACCTTCTTGGCTTTTAAGGCAAGAGATTTGTGCTTCTCTTTCTTTTCTTTTGAGGCTTCAAAGTCTTTAGCAAGGACAAGCTCATAGACCTTTATATTGTCTATGAGTTCATCGAGAGTGAGGATTGACAAGTCTTTGGATTCTTCGATGGCCGTCACCTTTGATCTCCACTTAGATGGAAGCGCCTTTAGATATCTCCTGACATGATTACGACTAGAAAAATATCCATCAAGTGCTTGTAATGAAGTAATGATAGTATTAAAGTTAGCAAAAGAATTATCTATACTATCCTCATCCGATATTGAAAATTGTTCATATTGTTGAACAAATAAATCTATTTTGTTATTTTTAACTTGTTGATTTCCTTGGTGATTTACAACTAAAGAATTCAAAATTTCTTTAGAGGTTTTAAGCATATAAATTCTTTCAAATTCCTTTTTGGGTAAAGCATTATATAAAACCATTTTTGCTTCACTATTTTTGGAAAGCTTTTCTTTTGATGCGTGGTGAGGCGATCCGAGGAGGATTTTATTACGTTGTCGGTTTTATCATCTTTTGTAGTGGCTTGAAAGTCACCTTCAACAATGATGTACCAAAGATCAATATCTTTTGACTTCACATAAGTTTCAAATCTATTTTTCCAATAAATAAAACCATTTGTTTCAAGTAGTGGAGGTCGTTGCATAGATTGCCCTTCTTTATAATTTTCAAAACTCATTGTGATCGAAAAGTTTTTCAAATACAATTTACTTTAAAACTTTTTGTAAACCTTGCTCTTGATGCCAATTGTGGAAAACTAGAAGGGGGGGATTGAATAGTTTTGTCGATTTTAAGTTTAGTTTCAAAAACTTTAGATTCGATCTTATGTGAATTCATATGGATGGATAGAAAGTGTAAAGCAAGTAAAGTAAATAATGAAAGCAAGTAAATTAAAGCATAGAGAGTAGTGACATAAGTGATTTATAGTGGTTATTTACAAGGACACCTTCCTTGCCCTACTCACTCCCGAGTTCCCCACTTGAGAGTTCAAGCACTATGTCAACAAGCTCCTTCAACATGGCGGAGAAGCCTCACAACGTCACTTACACTTTATCTGCTACAAAGCTAAATACGAGGAGTCCTTAACACACGAAACCAAACGACAACTATAACACAATAACTATGTGAAATATGAAATACAAGATCTTGCTACAGAAATCTTGTGGAGGAACAAATCAATCAAGGACCCCTTGCTTGGATGACTTATGGTATCTCGTGATCTCGCCTTTAAGAAGGACCTATATGAGAATCACAACAAAAGAAAGAAGAACTACTAGATAGATCAAGAGATTTGAGATTAGAAAAGAGAAGTAATATATGAGAGAGTTTGTAAGAAAAGGGGTGAATAACAATTAGGAAATGGCTCACTATTTATAGGCAAAAAACTCTACTGTAGACCAGTTCCTACGGATCCCTCACTTGGGGATCCGTCGATCTGATCAAAGGGATCCAGGAAATGCAGGTTGTACGTCCGGGTTTTGGGTTCAAACCGGTCATGGGTGCGGTATGAGCCTTGGGTACCCAACAAGGTATAATGTATCGAGACATTGGGTCATGGGTCTTGGGTTATGGGTTATGGATTTGCTCCATGGGTATGGGTCATGGGTCTTGGATAATATCCATCCTATTAAACTATTATAACAAATGAATTAATACAACATTTTATGTAAATGACCAAATATATATATACTTTACAAAAATAACATGTATTCTTATAATTTTACTTATGATAACTTTATATTTGTTATCAACAAAACACAAAGAGATCGCTAAATATGAATAAACGTTTTTACAGTTTATTTATATTAACAGTCTCATCATATATTTCAAAGAGCTCCTAACCTGCTTCATTGTACTTAACAGTTGATCTCATGAATCTTTCAAGATCATATTTAATGAATCAAAATTGCTAGGTTAGTCTAAGTCAAAGTTTTACTCATACTCATTTTCCTTTACTTATGAGAGTGTTAATTGGAATTTCCTCCCCACTCGAGCTCCCTACAATAATTCTCTGTAGAAATCACAAAAATAAGACCATATGAGAGTGTTAGAACAAACAGGAAGGTTAGAGAACCCTCTAAGATACATTTCAAAATTTCACAAAAACCTCCAGCAGGTTTGGATGGATCCAACGAATCGGTTTTAATATATCGGAAACCAACCGTTAGGTTGCAATGCTCAACCGAATGGTTGTGCCGGCTACATAAGGCATTAAGCCTTCAAATCCTCAATATCTCGAATTCCTAGCGCTCAAACCACTCTTAGATAGCATTCTATCATCCTCAATGATTCCCATCCTAGATTACTCTACTCTTCAGCTTTCAATTCATCAAACATCTAGCATCTTAGAACTCATCCTACAAATCATTAGTTCTAATAATGTGGCATCCATCACTCTTAAAAACATATCATCCATCAAAATGAATCATCAATTGCAACTTTTCTTGTTTCATAGCACAACTACTAATTCCAAAAATCTTATCATCTAAAATCCATTCCATGATGAATCAACCAATCAATCTCTTGTTGTAATGCACTCCTATATCAATTACCCACTCAATCCTAAAAATTACCACTTAATTCGAATTATAAAAAAACCCCCAATTGGTGACCTAATATTCAATTCGAATCAAATGTTCTAATAAAACCTTAATTGGGTTAATTGAATGTAAATGCTTACTTGTTTGGGTGCCATGATGTTTTCCTACAACTTAAACAACTTCAATCTGCTCTCTTGGATGAATTTTTGTAAAACCACCTGGAAAATTAGTGTGTGTGTGTGTTTTTGGAAAAATGAAATTTTATACTTTAGTGCAACCCAGTTGGGTCAAGGACACAACCGTTTGGTATGCTTTTTAAAATTTGCTTTTTATGCGTTTAACATGTTACTTAGGCATTTACCCTCCAAGCAACATTTTTTACTCAAAAATTCCTGCTAAAGATTCACACAACATTCATTCACCATATGAAATTTTGAACAATCATCCAATCAAAAAAAAACTCAACTCATCATGCTAATGAACTAATCCAAACTTCAACTCAAAACTCATAGTCATAATGCATTAAACCAAATTACCTCAATCATAAAATTAAAAAAAAAAAAAAACAAAAATCCTAATGCATCAAATCAAAAGAAATAGTTTATGACATTCAAGCAAATGATTGCTTGTTATTATGTAATCTTTGCCTTCTCCTCAAAATTCCTCAAAATACTCTTGCCTAAGAATATCCAAGCTTTGAAATTTTCCGGTCAACTCACGGGCGTTTCAAAAGTTTTGAATTCTCATAAATCTTAGATCCGTGGGCATAATATATCAAACTTAACATGCCATGCTCCATCTCGGTTTGTCTCTTGTAAGTCCCAGACCGGGTTTCCACTCAAATTCTTAAGTTGCACCGTAAAGATCCTAAAAAGTCGGTCAACTTCTTGTAAACTAATATGTTTTTGAATGGGTTATAGAAAGCTTCTATCGCAAATGCACGTTCCATTTTGTCCTCTATATCGAAATAAGGTGGAGTTAAAGGTCCGTACATTGGATTACCGTGGACATCACGTCCCACTTCAAAACAAGTTAAATCATCATTTGCATCTATCCATTCCAAATCTTCCATACATTCTAAAATTGGTCCTCTTGGTTTTGGGTAGTATGTTTGCCTCAAAATCCCATCGTCAATAGTCATGGTGCCTCTTCCCATGTCTATAATTGCTCCTAAGTTAGTAGAATGGCCTCCCCACAATAGCGGTAAACTCTTGTCCCAGAATATCGGGACAAGGAAATCGCCAAATCTGGTTGATAGCCAAATTGCACTCTTACATTCTTAACTTCTCCCATTGCCTTTGCTTGAGTGTTATCCGCCATAGTAAGCTTAGAATGATTAGGTTGCGGATTACTTAGTCCCAAAGTTTTGAACAATGGATACGACATCACATTAACACGACCCGTGTCGGCTAAATCATAATGGTATAGTTCCATTTACTTTGATCGGCAACACAAAATTACCCGGATCCTTTTCTTTCCTTGGCATGCCTTTAAACAAAATTGATCTCGATCCTCATCCGTGAGATTCTTATCTTCCAACCTAGCCTACCGTTAGCATCAATACATCCAACTTTACGGTAAAGCACATAATCTTGGAGAACTTCTATAACCGACTTCTTTTCATTGAGCTCTAGAAATTTTTGTTCTAGATTTTCTAAAATAGCTTCTTTTTGGTTTGTGGTTAAGGGTTTGAAAGTAGTGGTAGGTGACGATGGTGTGTAATCATTTTTGGTGGTGGAGGTTGTTGTTGGGGTTAATTTATTTTGATGGTTTCTTTTCGGTTTGCTTTTCCTATTTTAACCACTTCCACCTCTTTTTCTTCCATGTTTGCACAAACTTCCACTAGCATCTCTTTGACTCCTTTTCCTTCTTTAACTTCAGTTATATTAATCCGCATTTCTCTCATACCAAAATCTACTTGACATTTGGTCGTGACAAGAAAATCTCGACCAAAACACACATTAGGTTCATCCGCATTTCCTTCTTCTAAAACAACAAAATCAGTTTCAAAAATATGTCCATGAATATTGACCTTTAGATTTTTGACCATCTTTCTTCCATATGCTTCATAGTCCATCTGAACATGACCGATTTTGTCAAGAACCTTTTCCAAGATATAATTCTCTCCATAAGCCATATTAAGCTGTGCATCCCAAGCACTTACTCCTTCAGCTACCAAGGCGTTCCAAATCTCATTAGCGGTGAATCATACACGTTGAGCGGTGCTTGTGTGAACACTACGACTCTTTTATTTTTGGGTAGTTGAACATTGTTTTCACATACTTCTTCCATATCACCCGTGTCAATTCCCAATTCTTTCTTGCTTTCCTCCAAAATTCCTCCAATCTTTTCTAATGAACTTCCGGTATCCTTGAACATTTCATCCAAAGTGAAGGTATTCAGATTCATCAAACTATCCATGGTACTAGACAACTTAACAAAGCAAAACAAAACAATCCCCGAATGATTAGCGTTAAAGTTAGTAAAACAAGAACAAACTATAAAAACATATAATAAAACAAACTAAGACATCTAACAAAATTAAAAATCAAATAAAACTCAAATCCTAAAATGATAAAATCAACACTGAAACTCCAGCGGATCGGTTGGATCACCAACAGAATCGGTTGGTTGAAAAATATTAGGCAATCTGAACCGGATCGGGTTAAGGTTGCGACCGATCGGTTTGATCGAAAATATATATATATATATATATTTTTTAACAAAAATTAATGAAAATTAAGTATCATTAAGTACTAACTCCGATTAATTAAATAAAACTCTTCATAAACTAAATAATTAAAATAACATATTAAATCTCATTAAAACCAAAACTAAAACTAAATAAACTACCAATAAATTCTACCATTAAATTAAACTATAACTGAAAATAAAATAAAATAAAATTACTACCTAACCATTACCATTAACTATTAATATTAAAATTAATTAAAACTTGATTAACTAATAAATGACAAATGTAAAGAAAATAAAATAAAGAAAATAAAAATAAATCTAGGAAATGATTAAACCACAAAAATTACTCTAAAAATCAAAACACAATAAATAAAAAAAATATAGACAACTAATATTCGAACCAAAAAATTTCCACAAGAATGTCTAACGGATTAGGTTGGCTAACCAACGAATCGGTTAGTTTATGTAAAACCTTTTTTTTTTTTTCAATACTACTAATTTCAAAGAAAATTAAAGAAAATCCGTGAGCAAAAACTTGATGTGCTCGGTTGGTGCAATTTTTAAAATTTATAATCACAAATTTGAATAACCTATTAACACATACGAGCAAGTATATGCCGTCCATAGCATAAAGTTTGGTAAGTGAGATTTTTTTGTTTGAAATAGATTTGATTAAAAAGTTTCTAACAAGAAAGCTTGTCAAGGCCTCCTCAAATAAGTGTTCTAGTGAAAATATGAATCAAGAATATAAATTATAGTGTTAGTCTTATAATCAACCATAGATAGTGTTCCTAAAGGTTTGGTGTATACTCTTAGTATGATGCACAAATCATAAGCAAATGATTCCCCAACCATGGTATTTGTTTGTAAAAATCATTCTAAGAACAAAAACATTTAGGTAATCCTTTCGGTCCTTATCCCAATGATTATCCTATAAAAGTTCCATTTGTTTGCAACATGTTCTCATTCAATTTGTTCTTACGAATCTTTAGATATAGTGATGAAAATGTTCCTATTCTTGTTTTAATAAGCAAAACATGGTGGTTGTCACTCACCATATCCCCATACTAGTTTGTCACTTCACTTTTTGGAATAAAACACAAAAGAAATCCTTTCGGTCCTTTTTCTTAAAACATGTTTTATTGACAAATCAATCCAAGACTAGTATTTTCCAACAAACTCATTTAAACAAGATCATATATACATGCATCACATTTTGAGAACACTATTATGATTAATCACATTCCAACACACAAGTATATCACAAACTACTCCATGAAAACAATCATATCTAAACACAAGTCATAACAAGGTAATTCAAACAATTCAAGAGAATAGATTTCCATAACAAAGTTCATAGAATACCTAAACTTTTGTGATTACAAGAATTAGAAATCGTGGATTGTAGCAACCACGGCGCCTCAATCACCTAGGATGCCGCAACTTCAAATTAAAACAATGGACAGAATGGTTCCTCCTTGCTCACAGGCGTTTTCGATAAATACTAAGCTTTTAGGGTTGAAATAATAAGGGTAGTATTAGTTTTGGTGTAAACTAAAACTCTTTGGTTGTGTCACACTTAGTATACAAGTATTAGGTCCTTTATATAGCCAAAGCTCTTGCTGCTTGCCAAAAAACGTTCTCTCAAGTTAATATCAAGAAATGATGGACTCAATGATTATGGGAGTTAAGGCAACAATAAATCGATTTATGTAGCTGTAGTGCGAAGCCGGATCGGTTTCTTGGACCGAATCGGTTAATGTTTTGACTCTTGACGGATCCGTTGGCGGTTGACGATCGGTTGGGTTTTGCTATTTTGACTTTTAGTTGACTTTCTCCTTTCGCTTCATTCTTTGCTTACGTTGATGATTTCCAAAGCCAAACTTGATCTTTCCTTGCGGTAGATGCTTAGAAATCACTACGCTTCCATATCATTGAGTCCACAAGCTTCCAATCTCAACTTCCTTCTTTTAGAATCTTCCAAATGTGCATAAAAACTTCATTTCTTCATTATTAGCGATACCGGCTACATATACATACATACAGCATCTTTGCACTTTGCAATGATTATGAGTAAATATAGCGAATATCATGCACAAAGCCCGACAATAACGCTACTAAAAACATGTTCATTTTAGGCGTTATCGAGCACCGGACGGTCACAACCTATAAGATGACACCGTCACTTGCAAACGGAGATACCAAAACAACCCAGATTTTACTAGAGACGACTCAGTGAAAAAGTTATGAAGTAACAAGTGATGTCATCACTTGTTAGGAGAGCTAGAATTTTCTGTTAAAATAAAAGCGTGGCGGTCGGAATAATCAAAGGGGGACGTGGAGACATTTCAAACGGCGTCAGAAGTTACAAAGTGACCCCGTCACAATTCTGACTTGGAGGAGACGAAACCCTAATGGCAGCGTCCTGACGACGTCACATCTATAAAGTGACGTCGTCGCAACGGTAAATCTCATTTATTTTACTTGCAATTTAGTTTTAATTAATCTAATTAGTAGTTTAAGAAATTGATAATAAAACCCCCAATCCATATACCGAAATTTTACTTTGCTTTCATAAAATATAAAAAATACAAAAAGAATTATCTCTCACCATAGACTTATTCGTCATACATCTCGACCTTTCCAACACTATTCCTTAGAGAACGATCAATCCCCCGAGTCTTACTTATACTACACTACAACGGTTAAGTACCTTTGCCTAGAAGGATTGTAAAACTTATTCAGAGGTATTATAACCGCAGCATCAAGCAACAAGTCAATGTAAAAATAAATAATTAGTTACACATATGAAAAAGTGAAGTAGTTAGAGGTACATATCAGTGGGTGGCTACAACATGGAAATTAAGCTTCATTTTGGGCCCGTAATCCCGTTCACCGAAATAAGTTTGAAGAAGAAGGTGGTGGTGGTGAAGATTGAAGAAGATATATGTTTGTGTTAACTTGTGAAAGTGGGTGTGCGTATTTAATGTGTTTTATAATGTGTTTGGATATGAAATAATGATAAGAGGAAAAACCCTTGCATCTAAGGAGGTTTTTAACGAACATTAGGTTTTTAGAACGCGAGGGAGTGAAAAACGTGACTTTAGAACTACGAGAGTGTAACCCTTGATTTAAGGACTGTATCCGCAATTCGCCCTGACCTTAGGGACTAATAGTGTAATATACCCTAAAACTTGTATGCCATTAGGTTGCATATAAGAACTAAGAACAAAGAAGTAACGTTTAAAGACGTCTCAAGCAAAGAAAGTCATAGATCAAGTGAAGAGATAAAGACGTCAAGCGACCTATGTATGATGATCAATTCTTAGAGGGAGATTTTTGGGATTACTTGTAATCATTATAAAGTGTCGGTCATATTATTTATGTAATAGGTCGTGATTTAATAGGCTTATATGTTTGTAATAGCCCACGACTCATGTAGTAAGCCCATGTGCTGTGTAAAAATACTAAAACCTTCTTATGGGCGTTTCCCTAGCATTGTACAAGTATATATACCCCCTCCGTTGAAGGGAGAGGATGTTTTTTCATTTTATTTTATAACATTTCTATTCTTTTCACACATATCATGTTCCTTTCATTCTTTCTCTATAACTTTCTCTCACTAAAATTCGTGTATGTTTACCTATTATGGAAACCTACAATTTTATATATATTTAATAATAAAAACACATGATAATTGTAATTAAAATACAAAATGACCATTATATACTCTACTTATAATAAATCTATAAATCTTCACACACAAATTAACTCTAAACTCTAAATTGACTCGACTAAATTATAATTCGTTTGATTGTACTAACTGTTCATAACTATTGTTTTCATTATTGTTCTTGTTTTTGCTTTGTTGAATGTTTCCTATTACTGAATTATAATTCCTTATAACCAACCATCAAAAACCCACTCAACCAACAATTATTTACTACCATATGATCATTGTTAAAAATTAATACTCTTTCCATCTCATAAAAAGTATCCACATTACTATTTATGTTTGTCCTAAAATAAGTGTCCAATTTTATGTATAGACAATAATTATGACTGATAATTACTGGTTTTCCTACTTTACCCTTAGTTAATTACAAATTTTAATTTATATATTAACTATGAGGGTGAAAATTACTTTTTATCAATCAATTAATTACAAATATCACAATTTGTTCATTTTTTTAACACTTTTTTTTATAAAGGAAGGAGTACTTGAATGGATTAAAACATAGACTGTACACGAATCCACATTACACATCTTGTTATATCTGTTGGAATCACTCCTAACTTGTATTTCAAGTGTTAGTAATCAATATGTAATAGGTTGCTTAATTAGGCTTTTATGTTTGTTATAAATGGCAAGGCTTATGTAGAAAGCCCATAGGCCTTGGCCCAAGCCCAATAAGTAAGGAAAGGACTAGACATGTTGCCCTAGTTTCCTTCCCTATATAAAGACTTGTAAACCTTCATTGTAAGGTTGGTTGTTCACTTTCACTTAATTCCTACGCATAACCTTTACCATTTCATACGTGTGTTTTGTGTTCAACCAATCTGTCTTCATCTTATTTCTTACATATTGTTACTTGTGTTATATTATGGTGACCTAACAGTGGTATCAGAGTCAGGTTGTTGGGTGAAACACCTTTTGTTTTTGTAGTTTTTCATCATACGCGTGGGTTTGAACGAGTATACCTTTCCTAAGATTAAAGCTTTGATTTTTACACTTGTAGACTCAAGATTCTTGTGGTTTAAGGTTTATTGGGTGTTAAGGTTTAAGCTTTTTGCATCAAGTTTCAAACTTTACGTGTGTAGATTAGTTTTTGCTTGGTTTTGATTAGTGTGGTTCATTCTACGCGTAAGGGTAAAAGTTGTTTTGAATCATCAAGTTTCAAACTTTCTTGTTATTTTGGTGATATTGAAGCTATTTCATCATTAAAATAAGGTTACAAAACATTTTTGGGCATAAAAATCAGTTTTGGTGAAATTTGGTACTTTACTTTCGTAGTAAAACCCTATTTTACTACTTAAGCACAAGTCTACAACTAAGACAAGATTCATAAGGAATTCTTCATTTGATCTTCGACACTATTGGTTTTACTAGGTGTTTTCTTGCTTGGATAAGCACGAAAACACTTGAATTGGATATCTTTTACACTTTGATAAGTGTAAAAGGATTTTAAGGTAAAACCCTAGTTTCAGCTTAAACTAAAAGCTTACGAGTAGAAACTTTTCGCTAAGCATTTCCTACACAAACATCTTATGACTAAGGAAATCTTAAGCATAAGGTTCTTACTATTAAGCCTTTGGTTTACGCCTAAACTAAGTTTTATCCAAAGTCTAGCAAGCTTTGTCTAGCAAGAAAGAAAGATTACGTAAGAGTTCAGTCCGCCTAAGCTTGATTTCTACGCCTAAGCTGGTTTTCTACGCCTAAGTGTACTTCATCAACAACATCAAGTTTCATTTGACTACAAAGATCCATCAACAAAAGTAGAATTCAAAAAAAAATCTCTCACCTTAGACTTATTCGTCATACATCTCGACCTTTCCAACACTATTCCCCTAGAGAACGATCAATCTCCTGAGTCTTACTTATACTACACTACAACGGTTAAGTACACTGCCTAGAAGGATTGTAAAACTTATTCAGAGGTATTATAACTGCAGCATCAAGCAACAAGTCAATGTAAAAATAAATAATTAGTTACACATATGAAAAAGTGAAGTAGTTAGAGGTACATATCAGTGGGTGGCTACAACATGGAAATTAAGCTTCATTTTGGGCCCGTAATTCCCGTTCACCGAAATAAGTTTCAAGAGGAAGGTGGTGGCGATGGTTGTCGCAGTGGTGGTGGTGAAGATTGAAGAAGATATGTGTTTGTGTCAACTTGTGAAAGTGGGTGTGCGTGTTTAATGTGTTTTATAGTGTGTTTGGATATGAAATAACGAAAAAACGAAAAACCCTTGCATCTAACGAGGTTTTTAACGAACATTAGGTTTTTAGAACGCGAGGGAGTGAAAAACGTGACTTTAGAACTACGAGAGTGTAACCCTTGGGAAGGCGTATCCGCAATTAGCCGACAGGGACTAATAGTGTAATATACCCTAAAACTTGTATGCCATTAGGTTGCATATAAGAACTAAGAACAAAGAAGTAACGTTTAAAGACGTCTCAAGCAAAGAAAGTCATAGATCAAGTGAAGAGATAAAGACGTCAAACGACCTATGTATGATGATGAATCCTTAGAGGGAGATTTTTGGGATCACTTGTAATCATTATAAAGTGTCGGTCATATTATTTATGTAATAGGTCATGATTTAATAGGCTTATATGTTTGTAATAGCCCACGACTCATGTAGTAAGCCCATGTGTCGTGTAAAAATACTACAACCTTCTTATGGGCGTTGCCCTAGCATTGTACAAGTATATATACCCCTCCGTTGAAAGGAGAGGATGTTTTTTCATTTTATGTTATAACATTTCTATTCTTTTCACACAGAATCATGTTCCTTTCATTCTTTCTCTATAACTTTCTCTCACTAAGATTCGTGTATGTTTACCAATTATGGAAACCTATAATTTTATATATATTTAATAATAAAAACACATGATAATTGTAATTAAAATACAAAATGACCATTATCTACTCTACTTATAATAAATCTATAAATCTTCACACACAAATTAACTCTAAACTCTAAATTGACTCGACTAAATTATAATTCATTTGATTGTACTAACTGTTCATAACTATTGTTTTCATTATTGTTCTTGTTTTTGCTTTATTGAATGTTTCCTATTACTGAGTTATAATTGCTTATAACCAACCGGCAAAAACCCACTCAACTACAATTATTTACTACCAAATGATCATTGTTAAAAATTAATACTCTTTCCATCTCATAAAAAGTGTCCACATTACTATTTATGTTTGTCCTAAAATAAGTGTCCAATTTTATGTATAGACAATAATTATGACTGATAATTACTGGTTTTCCTACTTTACCCTTAGTTAATTACAAATTTTAATTTATATATTAACTATGAAGGTAAAAATTACTTTTTATCAATCATATAATTACAAATATCACAATTTGTTCATTTTTTTAACACTTTTTTTTAAACGGAAGGAGTACTTAAATGGATTAAAACATAGACTGTACACGAGTCCACATTGCACATCTTGTTATATACATTTGGAATCACTCCTTGTTGTTTTCAAGTCTTAGTAATCAATATGTAATAGGTTGCTTAATTAGGCTTTTATGTTTGTTATAAATGGCAAGGCTTATGTAGAAAGCCCATAGGCCTTAGCCCAAGCCCAATAAGTAAGGAAGGGACTAGACATGTTGCCCTAGTTCCCTTCCCTATATAAAGACTTGTAAACCTTCCTTGGAAGGTTGGTTGTTCACTTTCACTTAATTCCTACGCATAACCTTTATCATTTCATACGTGTGTTTTGTGCTTTGTGTTCAACCAATCTATCTTCATCTTATTTCTTACATATTGTTACTTGTGTTATATTATGGTGACCTAACAATATCATTTAATTTTTTGATAAATTACAAAATACAATAATTCTTAATGAAGTTGTTATGTATTCAATGAAGTTGTTTCCTTTTTCTTTTATAAAAAAAGTTAGATGATAAAATTATTATTATGAGAAACAATAAGTAAAAGGATATAATGGTCATTTTGTATTTAGATTTTATTTATTGATGCAGGTTTTGCACGGTTTTAATATTTATAAAGTAACGTTATACCTATGGTCTACCAATGCACTAAGCGGGCGGTGTTCTTTAGTGTGTAGTGTAGTATTCGGTAAAGCAGGAAATCCCAAAGAGCTATGTGTGTTGGATTATTACTAAGTCTAATTGTCCGATTTTAATAATGATTTCGATAAAATTAATTAATTAACTACTAAAAGCGACAGAAATAAAAGCAAAGGATAAATCAATAGAGGATAGTGGTGTTAACCTAGTTATTCCTCCTAGCTAGTTATGTCTCGTATACCTTCCCAATTGCGGTGGGGTCAAAGAGAGGGTGGCATTTAGTCAATTCAGCCTTAACCTATCGGCAAGATACCACCACGGGAAGTGGTGTCCCCTCATAAGTCATATTGTTCACGGTCCCTAAGCCAAGTCATTAAGTACCGCTACATGCTAGATTTATAATAGTGAGTGCCTGAGCGTTAGCAACAAACACTCACCCCTTAATTCTTAAGTTCATCCAAAGCGGTATGTGATCGGTTGGTCAAATCGCACAAGTGGAAAGGGTATTCGGTTGGTCATATCTTACCCTTCCGTCTCAAATCACCTACCTAAATTCGGTTAGTGTCATATCTCCTAGGCAATTGGCCTCTACCGCCATTCAAAACTACCAAAACAAAGGTAGCTACCAATAAACTATGCATGCATACACTTAGAAATAATTATAGGAAGTAATATTAAGGAATCATATGTAGAGCGGCTACCAAGAGGTGCTTAGCATCATATTAACCATACAAAATGTTATTAAAGTTCACGAAATACATAGATAGAAAGTAAAAGAAAAAATAAAATGCTAATGCTTACAGTGATTTCTCCAAATACCATGCTCCCTATTTGCCTTTAGCTTCTTCCCACATTCTTATAGAATGGATGATAGAACAATTCTGGGTATCATCAAACATATATTCAAAAACTATAAATTCCTTCTATTTTGCAAAGTCTTCCAACCTATACCCAATTTTGTAGTTGAAATAGTTGCAGCGTGGTGTGAAACCTCATTTGACCTAATATAGGTACCTTTGGGGAGAGTGTAACCTTCGATGAGTTGGTTTTACGAGTCACAGCTTTAGTTACGGCGTAATGTGAGAGAAGAGTTACGCGTAACTTCTTCAAAGTCGACATACTATGATAAATCATTTATATTTCTCAGTTCAATCTCTTTAGCTCCATGCTGCGTAATTTACACGAAGTGGAAAATGGAAAACAAAGTAAATCCATATAAATATAAATTACAAGCATATCGGGGTAATTGACACTTAATATTGGGACTATTTGATGTTATCAAATATCCCCATTGAACTCTACTTGCTCTCTAGTGACCTTATTAGAAAGATACCTAAAAGATATCTCCCATAGCTTTGTAAAATATGGTTTACAAATCCCTTTATGCTACAATAAAACAAAACCGAACACCTCACGAAATGGAGCGAAACACTCAAATATCTCAACTATTCTAAGTGTCAATTTGATGATCACTCAATCCTGCAGTCACAGCATGTATTCTATCATAAGCTTGGCGGTTACACAAAATCTCCACCACTAAATTTAAGGGCTAAAACAATTCGAAGGTAATATGGGTAGACTTGATAAAGGTTAAGGGGAGACTTCGTCAATACTAACATGTCTGTGAAGTGGACAAATCAATGATACATGACCAAATCCATGGCAAACACAAAGATTGCTCGTTGCATCACCTTGACAAGCTTCATGACTAAAGGGTAGGATAAGACATGGGATATATAAATGGTGTAAAAATAAAAACAAGCAGGTAGTCTAAATCTATAACCAAGTCATCACCACTTACCGTCCGCCCAAAGTTCAAGCTTCGAAGTCAAGAAACCGGATCATGAAATACTAGGTATATTTGTCATTAGAGGACGTCGTGATGGGCACACTACCTTTTCTTCAAATGTTGGCATAATTACCAACTTCAATCTTGGAATAACCCGGTGGCCTCCTCGATTCTAAATCTATAGAGCTCATAACATAGTGCTTATAACATCGCACTT